>OX375872.1:48746224-49090591 GCA_947359465.1 Metellina segmentata | reverse complement strand
ATTCCGGAAAAAGCGGGTGGAAGCGGGTAAAGCAGGCGGAAGCAGGGAAGCAGGTGCACTATAACCGCACCAATACAGTTTACGCTACTTTTCCTCCCCGCTCAACTGCCGCGATAAAGCCGGAAGCTGGAAGCGGTGCACTATGGACGTAGCCTTAGGAAACTGTAGCTTAACAGATGCTTAAAGCCTATCAGGGTCTATGGAAGCGTCCTCAGACGGATAGCATCCTTCAATGAGCCAAGGAAGATGGGCTCCTAGTGGACACTAGTGATGCGACATCGACAGCAAAACATCGATGTTTAAAATTAAAACATCGATGTTGATAACACATCGCCCCAAAAACATCGATGTTTTTAAAATTCAGTATATTTAAACTTTTTCCCCCATTTCTTTAAACTGGTTTAGCAACTAGTGATGCTACATCGACAGCAAAACATCGATGTTTAGAAACTTCGATGTTAAAAATTAAAACATCAATGTTGATAATACATCGCACCAAAACCATCGATGTTTTTAAAATTCAGTGTATTTAAACTTTTTTCCCCATTTCTTAAAACTGGTTTAGCAATTAGTGATGCGACATCGGCTCCAATACATCGATGTTTTGAAAACATCGACATCGATGTCGCATCCCTACTTTTCAGACCCTTCACCCTTGGCTACTTTGGTCTAAAAGTATGTTCAATTTGCTGATTATAAAAATTATGCTACTTTGTTATTTTTAATATTTTTATTTTGGTACTTTTCTTATTTAAAAATAAAACATCGACAAGTATAAACATAGATGTTACAAAAACATCGACTCCGATACATCGATGTTAAAAACATCGATATTTAAAAAAACATCGACATCGATGTCGCATCCCTAGTGGACACTCGAGTCATTTTTGGTATCTTCATGAAAAAATCTGCAGGTGACAAGTCCGGAGACTGAGAGGACCTTGGCATTTTCACAAAATCGGTTAATTTTTTGTTCTTGACCAAACGCATTAATCAAAAACTGCTTCATAGAAAATGTTGGAAATGCCCATCTTGCAGGAATATGATCGTGTTTAGAAGATTCTGTGCACGCAGGAATAGAACGAAGAAATCGTTATCCTCACACGAGGTTGTCTTGACAAGGTATCTCGTTATTACCAAAACCACTAGCAGATATTGATGAACGAGATAATCTTTTCATCAGAAGAAAAAGGACATATGATCTCGTCATCATCAAAAATTGGAAATGATGACGATATACCTCTTCATTAGTACAATTGGTAATGAGGTATTTAGTTAATTGCAAAACTGACCGAATCTGGATGAACGAAATGTGTCGCCATCATCGAAATATAGAAAATATCTCGATCACGAGATATATTGTCATTAATACAATTGATTAGATCTTTATGGACGAGATACCAATCTCGTCGAAACCACTTGGAGTGATAAGCTTTTTCAGGTAACAATGTCCATTTACTATGAAGGTGATCCATACCCCTATTTCACATTACTTCAAAGAAAAAAGGTCCGGAAACGGACGTTTGCATGAAGTCGCCGTATAGAGTCGCTGAGCATTCAACTATCCCAGTTTATACGTATGGATTTTCCTACGCCTAGATTCTAGTTACGCGTTTCAACCGCCATATGTAAGGAAAAATGGGCTTCATCCGTCCAAAGATATAAAAAAGTCAGCGGAATTCGTCTCTTTTCGCAGCAATATTTGGTTTTAGCTTATGAAGAGATATCAGTTTGTACGGGTACAAATTTGAAACGCCATGCACAAAGCGATACACAATTGTTTTGGATTTTTCTGGTACGAGCTAATTCGATCCTCTGATAATTTAATTTCGGTCTACCTATGTGAGGACGATCTGCCTAGCCTATCCGTGACCTATTTTTTGGTACAATGGCCATATTTGACCAAGCTGCTCCAAATAACATCAAATTTTGAATACACGAACACAAGGGAAGTTGTACTGACACAAGAGGTAGGTAGGTATTTTAATTAACGTCGCACTCGAGCAACACAACGGGATTTTGGCAGTGGTCCGGGAATAACCCCCGAAGGGAAAATGTGATGACAACACCACATAATTTTTATTCACGGTCAGATAAGGAGGTAACACCTAAGCTGGTATCCCAACTCTCCAAACTTCCACATCACGTCTACATTAGGACATATGAGGCCACGACAGATTTAAATGAGCACCAGTCCCCTTTGTACACGACGGTCTGTGGTTGGATTCGAACTCGAAACCCTCCGGTCGCTAGTCCGGAACTCTTCCAACCGGGCTACCTCGACCCACTGTCACAAGAGGGAAATACACGTAAGGTAAGTTACAGGAATCGATATTTCGGAATTTAAAATCTTCAGGATCAGTTTCTACCACAACTTCCGCATTATACTATCTATATATAAAGGTAATATGGTAATTTTTAATTAACGTCGCACTAGAGCAACACAACGGGCTATCGACGACGGTCCGGGATTAATCCCTTGAGGGAAAGGCCCGAGGACTTACGCAAAATGGCAGGATTTCTAATATCGAATCGGTTCAATGGTATTTTTTGTTCTATACAATAATGACGATTGGAGATTCTTCAGTTAAATTAGAGTTTAATTATTATTTATAGATATAGAGTACATATTAATGCAAATCGAGATTAATCAAATTAAGAACACTTAGGTTCTTTTGAAATCGAATCCAGCGTCGAGAACTTCAGCTAATCAACTGACAAAAGCTGCAGGTGTGAGAGAGCTGGAAAGGCATCGAGGCGTCAGCGACGTCAACGCCATCTAAGATTCAAATAATTTCCACACACTCCCCACCTCAACTCTTCCAAGAGTTCACATTAATTATCCATCATTTATTAAAAGACAGATTTTATCAAAATATTAACAAAGTTTTTATTTCGAAAACAGTTTTTAAATTAAAGTATATGTCGTGAAAAACTGTGAACTAGATTGATTATTTTGCTGACTGTAAGTGGCAGCACTAGTGCGAAAACTAACCTTTTTTTAAAATTCCTATTTGGCGGGTCGACCAACCGGTATAGTGGTTTAGGTGTTAGCCTCTAGATAAGAATGTTCCTGGTTCGAATCGCGGTCCGGGCATGGATGTTTGTAAGCGTATGATGTAGAGGCGGTTGGTGCACCTAAAATCTGTCATCGCCGAAAGTCCTCACGTTGGGTTGGTGTGGAAGTTTGGCGAGTGGGGTGTCAGTTCAGGTGTTGCTTCGTCATCTGACCGTGGTTCAAAATTACGAGGTGTTGTTCTTGGATCTTTCCCTTAAGGCTACTTGCACACACATCAATTTCCTGTCGCGTGATAAACAAACGTAAAGATATTTAATCGCGCGTTGCTTGCACACTATAGACGACTGTCGTGGTTTATTTTATTCGAGAAACAAAACTAAAGGACTATTATTCCCTTGTCCAATTTTATAACTTCGCGCTAGTTGAAGATAGAATAAAAGTTTCAACAGATTAGAAATCTGCCGAAAATTTTAAACCAAATCGATACCTTACATGTGATTTTCTTTAAATAAATAATTTTTTCAAATGTAACATTTACATTTTCGCAATACGAATTTAGCCGCATTTGACGAAGATATTGATTACGAACACAAAAAGGGCTATTTACATCGATTTATAGAAAAGATATAACTTGAATGGAGTACTTAGTTGTATTAATTGACTGCTTTATATAAATAGCAGCTAAAAATAGGATGAATATTTAATTGTATTCGATGTATACAACAAAGGGGATAGTAGTTAATTTCATTTCTGAGATCACGTATAAATAGACAACGGTGTGTTTAATTTTTCATGTGTGCCAAATGTCTTTAAAATAAAGCTAAACTGAAATATTCAATTTTGAAGTTATTTTATATATTTATATATTTTAATCTTGAAGTTATTTATATATTTTAATCTTTATATATTTTAATCTTGAAATTATTACTATTTGTATCGAAATTTTTATATTATAGACAGAAATTATCCTTGCGATCTTCCTATTTTTGACATAAACTGTTTTTTGATCATTCTTAGATTGTTTTTAGCTTAGCATAATTCTCACGTTTCGTCGTGGGTTTTAATCCAATTATTGTTGAAACATTCCCCAGTACTTTACAGCAGATGTCTTCCCATGCATTTCCTGGTAGTATTTCTATCTTTGTACAGTTGTAATGTTTTATCCCATAGCACCTATCTATTTATACCTATTTCCAAAAATTAAATCGAAATACCTAATTTCTTTATTTTAACATTCAGTTTTGCGAACAAAATTTTAAATCCTTACTTATTCGAGTTTCTGTGTTTGACGTGTCATTTAAAAAGCCACGATTTCCATGCTATCGATGCTATAATACAATAAGAGGGAAAAATTCGAATTATTTTTCTCTTTAATTGTTAAACACAATTCCAAAAAGTGAATAGCAAAGACCCTGTTATCACTTCTTCCCGATTTATGGAACTGTATTAGCGTTTCGAATAAGTTTTTATTTTCTAAATTCTATTTTAGGTAATTTAACATAATTTTTAAATCTACCTTTTCAAACAAAGAATGATTTTTTGATACCTTAAACTAATATAATTTTTAGACTTATACGTGTTATTTTCCTATTGTAACGGAACCAACAACGCCCCCTAGCGGACTGACAAAAACTTTCGCAGCGTGACTCCAACCCTGGAGCAAGCAGCAGCTAGGCTGTAGCATGTGATAGTAAAAATGTCCCTGTCCCTTATATTTTGTGTGCATGAAAGTCTTGTAATTTCTGTAGTGTATGTTGTGTGTAAATAAATTCAATTTAAGTGTTAGCTAGCCGTGTGAGCATGCATCATTGCTACAGAGAAATGGCTACCCAACTGTGGGCCCGATCCCGATATCCATCGGATAGATAAGTATTTTTATACTTTATGTCGTCTAAACCTAGACAAAAAAGTCATTTATAAAGAAGGTTTTTCAAAGTTGTACTGTAGAAGTAAGTAATTTTTAACTCAGAAGAAATTCCTTTATTTTGTATGTATTGTAATGAGAAATTGATTTCGTTTTAATGTTCAGTTGTTCGTCTGACTACTTAAACTTGCAAATCAATCCTGATTTAAGTGTTTCAGAAAGCTTAAAACTATTTCACTGTATGTATGTATTTAAATAGTTGGATAATTAACGATTTATTATGAATATTAATGCTGTAGAATGTGTGTGATGTGCTGAAATAATGTATCGATAACTAGTAGTTGAACGACCTTGAACTCTAAAATTATCCCGCCAAAAGAAAATCTTAGTCAGCGTCTAACACGGCGCCAGTTGTTTTTACTTTTCTTATTAGGCGCGTTGCATTGAAAAAAAAAAAGATTTTTTATGTATGGTTTTTTTATTTTCATGATCTTTATTTTATATTTACTGCATTGTCATTCTTCAACGAGTGAAAAAAAAAATTTAGTGTGTTTCAATAAAGATAACACACAAAAGAAATATTACTTTCTGAATTTAGGGAGATATTTTATTACGAAAGAAGTTGATAATTTAAAGTTTTGCCTTTATTGAATTATTATTTTTGTAATAAATGATAGTTTAGATCAAGTTATTAAAATGTTCAGGAATTCATGATTTATAATTAGTGTTAATGCAGGTATCTGTATACAAGTGTTTCTGAATATTTAGTTACAACGGACAAAAACATATCAAGTATTATATGAAGGTGTATGTTTTTATAATTAATTGTGTATTTTGCTATTTTTCATACTTTAGCTAAGTGAATTTTTTAAAGTGTTTGGGAAATGTTTTATTTGTATTTTGATAGTGGTTTTGAGAATTCAAGAATATTTGCATATAACTTTAGTTAAGTATTCATAACGGAATGAACATTAATATATTCTAAACGTTTTGCATTTAAAGGTATTAAGTTAAGGACTATTGAACTTTAAACTTAGGACTCTAGATTTAGGACTCTCTTCTTAAAGAAAAAAAAATTCCAACATAAACAATAGTTAGGGGTTTTGGACAATATGGCGTTCCTAGGGAAAGGAAGGAAAGAAAACCTCCGAACTCTTGCATCGGAGCTTGGTCTGGCTGTGTCGGACAGCTTAAAAGTTATCCAACTTCGAGAATTTATAATTAAAAGTGAAAATTACGAAGAAGAGCTCGTAAAGAATATGCTCGCCGTTATAATTGAAGATCGCCTAAAAGCGGAGAATGCGGCCGAGGAAGACAAGTTGAAGGCTGAAAAGAAGGATGAGGAGGATAGGTTGTCGCGAGAAAAAGAAATTGAAGAGGAAAAATTACTTAAAGCACAAGCAGAAGAACAGGTCCGAATTGAGAATGAGCGCAAGTATGAACTCGAGAAACTAAAACTCCAGCTTGAAGCTCAAAAGGTTTCTAATTCAGTTGTTTCTACTCATGGCTCAGAATACCCGAATTATGAACTCAGTCGGATTATCCCTAAGTTTAATCCAAGAGAAGATGAAATAGGACTTTTTTTAGTTATTTTCGAACGTCAATTGAAGTTTATGAATCTTCCAGAATCATCATGGATACCATATCTCATTGGTTCCTTACCAGCTGAAATAGCGCAGTTACTAGCTAGAGAAGATGAACAGGAGGCTCGAAATTACCAGAAAGTGAAAGAAATGCTTCTCAAGAGATTTAGGGTCACTGCTGATAAGTTTCGACAGTTATTTTCTCAACATAGGAAGAATCCTGATACGACATGGAGGGACTACTTTTTTGAACTGGCTTCTTATTTTGAAGGTTGGACAAAGGAAATGAATGTCACCACATTTGATCAACTCAAAAGTTTATTAATTACTGATCAAATTAAGAAAAGGACTCCACCAGACATCAAAGATCACTTCATTGATTTGTGGACAGATTGGGTCAACCCTCTTGAGTTAGCTGAAAAACTGGATACTTATGAGAATATCCGTCAAGGAGTGAAGAAACACGTGGCGCAGACTCAAAAGAAAACATATTCTAGAGACGAAAATAAAAGAGCCTCTACTGATAGCAGATTCCGTCCTGTGGTTGATAGACACGAATATACGCAAAGTCAATTTTCAGGAGTTTCGATACCTCGAAATTCTACTCCTAGATCAGAAGAAATACCCCTAATTCGATGTTTTGGATGCGGAACACCAGGAGTTGTAATATCTAAATGTCCTACTTGTACAAAATATAAAGTTGAAGAAACTACTGTCAACTGTATGAACTTGTTCACAAGTAATACAACTAAAGATCTTTCAAGCTTGATTATCTTTGAACTTTTTGGTGAGAGAATTGCTGTGTGTGCCGATATATGTGCCTCGTACTCTATTGCAGGAGAAAAGCTGTATAACTTTCTACGAAAGCATGGAATTGCTTTCGAGGAGAAAAAGATTTCACTGACTCTTGCTGATGGAAAACTCCAGTCCATGGTTGCTCTTAAAACGGTTATCAACTTGTGTATAGAAAGTAAAATTGTGTCAACAGAACTTCTTGTTCTCCCTGAAGCAAAAGGGAATAGCACGCTGTTAGGGAAAGACTTTCTTCATGCAGCCGGTATTGTTCTCAACGTTCAAAATGGAACCTGGCATTTTAGCGAAGATCCCCAGAGACAATATTTCTTCTATGTGAAGCCTACTGAATTGAAGGATACGCCGAAAACTTTTAAATCAACGATTGTGCCTGAGCCTACTACTATTGTCCACTTGAGAAGTGATGAAGGAAGACATCTGACCCAGATGCTAAGTGAAGAATTAAACTGCTTACTTCAAGAGTACAAACGCTGCTTTGAACCAGGGGGAGAACCTACTCCTTTCATGAAGCACAGAATAGTTAGTATGAATCATCATCCTATACCTGTTCCACCGTATCGTATGTCTCCGGCTAAGAAAGAAATACTGAAAGAACAAATTGATGAACTTTTGGCAAGGAACATAATAGAAGAATGTGAATCCCCATATGCTGCTCCGGTAGTGCTCGTCGCTAAACCAAACGGGAAAGTAAGATTATGTGTTGACTACAGAGGCCTCAACGCTGTTACGAAACCGGACACTTATCCATTATCTAGGATGGATGATCTTTTAAACGAAGCTACACCGACATCATACATGTCAACGATAGATCTACAATCAGGATATCATCAGGTGCAAGTGGATGAAAACGATTTGGACAAAACTGCCTTTATTTGTCCTTTCGGAACTTACCGTTATCTACGCATGCTTTTTGGTCTGCGTAACGCACCTGCCACTTTTCAACGCCTGATAGATAAATTCCGAAGTGGCCTGAAAGATGTTTTTGCACTCTCATACTTGGACGACATAGTCATCTTATCAGAGACTTTTGACAAACATTTGAAAGATCTAAAGACTGTTTTTGAGAGACTTTCTCTTTTTAAACTTCATGTGTGCCGCGCAAATAGAGAGAAATGTCATTTTTCCTGTGCTCGTGTTAAGTACTTGGGTTTCTGGATAACGAGAGATGGAATTGAAGCCGATCAAGAGAAAATCGCTTCTATCCAAAGAATTCCAGTTCCAACTAATGTGAAAAAACTCCTGTCTTTCTCACAGACCTGCTCATGGTTCAGAAGATATGTTCCGAACTTTGCAGATATAGCACGACCTCTTAGCAATTTAACTAAGAAAAGAGTCGATTGGTCGTGGGGTCTTGAACAGCAAGAAGCTTTCGAAACCCTAAAAGAACGCTTGACAACAGCCCCTGTGTTAAAGCAACCTGATGGATGTAAGCCTTTCATAATTCGCACAGATGCGAGTAACTACGCCCTTGGCGCAGTCCTTCTCCAAGGAAATGGTTCAGAAGAACATGTGATTGAATACGCTAGTCGTCTGTTGATCCCAGCAGAACGCAATTATTCGACTACTGAGAGGGAAGCTTAGGCAGTAGTTTGGGCCTTAGAAAAGTTCCGAGGTTACATCGAGAATCAAGAAATTATCATTGCATCAGACCATCAACCTCTTAAATGGCTTCTGAGCATTAAATCACCCTCAGGACGTTTAGCAAAATGGGCTCTGAAGATCCAATCGTTTAATCTGAAAATCGAATATGCGCCAGGAAGAGCTAATGTAGTTCTCACAAATCGATCGCCGATAACATATGATATTGCCGACCCGGCCAGTCCAGACCAAACTCTTGGAACTTATCATGTGTCAGCATTAAAAACTTACTATGAACCCCAAGTAAAGAGAGACACTGGGCATGTAGCTCCCATAAGAAGGGGTCGCCCTAGAAAAAAAATCCTGGCTCATCGTCGGGACGTCATCAGAGCCAGAGGGGGAGTCTGTAACGGAACCAACAACGCCCCCTAGCGGACTGACAAAAACTTTCGCAGTGTAACTCCAACCCTGGAGCAAGCAGCAGCTAGGCTGTAGCATGTGATAGTAAAAATGTCCCTGTCCCTTATATTTTGTGTGCATGAAAGTCTTGTAATTTCTGTAGTGTATGTTGTATGTAAATAAATTCAATTTAAGTGTTAGCTAGCCGTGTGAGCATGCATCATTGCTACACTATTGTATTTGCAAACAATATTGCACTTTTGACCTCAAATTAAATTTTTCTGTGTTTACTCTAAACCGTATCTTAATTTTCTTCAAGTAATTAGGTGTATTAAGTAGTGTACCTACTTACCCACCAGTAAAATACGTAGATGACAGCACACATCAGTCAATTTAACTACAGTTAGACTATCCGAAACGAAGACTAATCCAACAACCTTATTTCTTTCGGGGCATTTGTAGCACAAATGGAACCACGAATGGTATAACGACTGGAGAATATTTCAACAAAAATTTGATTAAAACCCACGACAAAACGTGAGAATTATGCTAGACTAAAACCAATCTAAGAATGACCAAAAACTGTTTATGTCAAATACCAGAAGATCGCAAAGAGAATTTCTGCCTATATAATTTACAAATTTCGATAAAAATAGTACTAACATTAACTTTAAGGTTAAAATATAAATTATACGAAAATAAGCTCACAGTAAATTAAGTTCAGTAAATCAGGCTAAAAAGTTCATTTTCAAAAACCATATTGATTTCAATTTAACACAGAATGTGAAAAATGAATGAAAATTGAAACTTATTTTTCACCATTTCACGCGTTAAAGACATTAAAAAATAACTTCGAATTCAGTGTTTAAAATTTAGCTTTATTTTAGACATTTGTCACGTATGAAAAATTAAACGGACCGTTGTCGATATACGTTATCTCAGAAATAAAATTACCTACTATCCCCTTTACTGTAAATTCTTCAAAAAATCGATTCCGATTAAATATTCATCCTATTTTAAGTTGCTATTTATATAAAAATATTATCTATATAAATTGAGATAATTAGAACTTGTGTTCGTAATCAATATCTTCGTCAAATGCGGCTAAATTCGTACTGCGAAAATATAAAACTTACAATTGAAAAATTATTTATTTAAAGGAAATCTCATTTAAGTATGTATCTGGTGTTAAATTTTCCGCAGATTTCAAATTCTTTGAAATTTTCAATCCATCACTAATGAGCGCGAAGATATAAATTTGGACTAGACAATTAAGAAAACTTTTTTTTTATCACAATGACTTAATCTTAACTTACTCAATCTTTGACTTAAAATCACATTACATTTAAGATATCGATCTGGGGTAAAATTTTCCGCAGATTTCAAATCCGTTGAAATTTTTACTATATCTTAAACTTGGATTGGAGAGTAAAAGAGTTGTTTTGTTTTGCTTTTATATAAAACAAACAACGACTGTCGTTTGCTCTGGTGGCAAACTACGACAGGAAAACGGATATCCTGTCGTATCGTGAGTAGATCGAAGTGTGTGCAAGCTCCCATACTCTTCTTCATGCCACCAAAAGAATTTATGGTATGTCATTTTATCGCCCGACCGAAATCGATGTGTGTGCAAGTAGCCTAAGGGACTGATCCCGGACCGTCGTCAATAGCCCATTGTGTTGCTCTAGTACGACGTTAACTAAAAATTACCAAATTACCTATTTGGCGGCAGATTGTGTTATGCCACGAGAGTTGATGCTTGACAACTGTAATACTTAAACATATACATATTCTTGTGTATGTAACTTAATGTAACTTAATGATAGCAATAAATGTTTTACGTTTGTAAATATAAAAAGGCCTTTTGCTTTCATTGCTAATTTTGAGTATAGATTGCTGTAAAGTATAAAACAGAAGTTATTCTCATTCAATGACCCGGATTATTTATTAAAGTAGAAGTTGAAGCAAGACAAGTGAAAAAGAAAGTTAAGTAGATTAACTGCCTTTCCTAATAAGTATTCTTTTCAAACAGTATAAAAAAAAAATGTAATCAAAATATCTAATTCAAATATTATTTAAATGTTAAATTTCAAATATATGTTTACTAAAAGGTTAAAACAAATACTAAAACGAATACAAATATCAAATACAATACACAAAAAAAAAGATTACCATATCAAGTATCCTTAAAACACAATATAAAGAAAGGAATAGGATACTCTAAAGAAAATACAAAGATTAAAGTTCTAACGGGTAAAGTAATCGGAATGGTCTTTTAATTGTTCGGTCTACAGTTTTTAGATCGCAAGAACGAACTTTGACATCGCGACCAGGAAATACACTCTATAACAAAAAAAATCGACGCACCACGAAGGAATCATCTAATTGCTTTGAAATTTCGTATGCAAAAATGTTTTGACCAAATATGCAAATGATTAAAATTTGGTGTCCAATGAATGAATAGTGCGATCTCCAGCGCATCGGAACTGCTCATCCAACAGATGTATGTAAGGAGTTGTTCTTGAACTGTTGTTAAAAATTTCTGCTGCATTGCGATTTAGGATACCTTTTAACGGCTGAAAAAATGCCTCGCCGCAGGATTCGAGCTCATTACGAGCGACTTTCAGAGTTTGATTGGTAATTGGTAATTTTAGTTAACGTCGTACTAGAGCAACACAACGGGCTATTGACGACGGTCCGGGATCAGTCCCTTCAGGGAAAGATCCGAGGACACCTCGTAATTTTGAACCACGGTCAGATGACGAAGCAACACCTGAGCTGGCACCCCACTTCAGAGTTTGAAAGAGGTCGTATCATTGGATTGAAAAAGGTAGGTTGGGCAAATCGGAGAATCGCTCGTCATGTGAGTCGAAGCGATGCTGCGATTAGAAGATGCTGGCAAGAGTGGGTGGACAATGGCAGATTTCAGCGTCATGATGGTAGGGGTCGATGTAGGGCCACAACAGATCGCGAGGACAGAGTGATTGTCAGATCAGCTGTCGCAGCGCCTGATTCATCGCTATCAACCATCAGTCGTGCTACCCACACACGAGTGTCCACCATGACTATTCACAGACGGTTGAGAGAGCGAAATCTACGCTCGTACCGACCGTTATGCCACCTGCCACTCACGCCTGCACACTGTCGAGCCAGATTACAGTGGTGCTTGGCTCGATCAGGCTGGAATGATGCTGACTTGGGACGTGTAATCTTTAGCGACGAATCCCGTTTCCAACTGTGTCCTGACGATCATCGAAGATGTGTCTGGAGACGCCCAGGGCAGCGTGCCGACCCTGCTTTCACTATTGCACGCCACACGGGCCCTCAACAAGGAGTTATGGTCTGGTGTGCCATTTACCTTGATAGCCGGAACCCTTTGGTTGTCATTAGAGGTACACTTACTGCACCACAGCGGTACGTTGACGACATTCTGAGACCTGTTTTGCTACCGTTCCTTTCGCAGTACCCTGGGCTTAGCTTTCAGCAAGACAATGCCAGACCACATACGGCACGTGTTGCTATGAACTGTCTTCAAGCTTGTCAAACATTTCCTTGGCCAGCCAGATCACCAGATCCCTCTTCCATCGAGCATGTCTGGGATATGATGGGAAGGCGACTGCATCCGGTGAGGAATGTTGATGACGTAGTCCGACAATTGGAGCAAATTTGGCAAGAAATACCGCAGGAGACCATCCGGGAGCTTTATCGGTCTATGCCACGCCGTGTGGTAGCTTGCATCCAGGCTAGAGGCGGGTCAACACCTTATTGAGCTCGTTACTGTAACTCTGAAATAAATCATTCAATTGTTCTGAAATTTTAATCATTTTCTATTCTGTACATAATGTTCCTATCCACCAATTTTTGTCTCCATCGGACAACTCCTTCTTGGTGCGTCGATTTTTTTGTTAAAGAGTGTACTTGTGTCACTCTACCGCATTTCCATAAAAGTTTGCACTTAGTGTTCCCTTCTATCAGAACAAGATCGTCTGTTTTCAAATTGTCAAAAGAGTCAGGATTCTTTAGTTGATGATCTGTTCGAAGGTCCATCAAGGACTGATTTTTCCATTTCACCCATAGTTGTTTCACTAACAAATCCTGATATTGCTTCCTTCTGGTCAAGGAAGACTTACTCGAGCCACTTTGAATAAGGTCGTCAAAGTTCATTGGTTATGTAGAACTCTTTCGTCCTAAGTTCAGGAAGTCGACTGGCTTCAGTGGTAGAGGTTCCTCGTTTTCACCGTACACATAAGTCAAAGGACGAGAATTTAGGACTGCTTCAACCTGTGTGAATATCTTCTACAGTTTTTCAAAAGTCAACAAGGCTTTACCGAGAATTTTTCTTAGGCATTCTTTCACAGATTTTACCAGTTTTTCGTAAAAATCTCTCCACTATGAGCCTCGTTCAATTACAAATTTCCATATAACTCCTTCATTGTCGAGAAAGTTATGGAAGGTATCGTGCGACAAGATTTTTGAGAAACATTCAAGTTCCTTTTTCTCTTTTTTTTTAAAGGTCTTAGCATTATCAGAGTAAATTATACGATAATTTCCACTCCAAGAAACAAATCTCTTAAGTGCCATAATAAAAGACTCTGTTGAGAGATTTGGTACAAGTTCAAGATGTATAGCTCTGGTGGTTGTGCAAGTAAATAATACAATGTAGGATTTCTGGTTTCCTTCAGAACTTCTTACGTAAATTGGTCCTGCAAAGTCAATTCCGCATGCGTAAAATGGAGGTGTCTCATTGATCATATTTCCTGGCAATTGTGAAGTAGTCTGTTCAGCAGGTTTAGCTGAATATTTTTTAGAAATGAGACATCTATTTATCATCTTTTTCACAATTTGGCGACCCTTTGGGATCCAAAAATAACTCAGAATCTTGATTACGTCAACATTGCAGTTAGAAAAATAGTATCGAAGGAATGGTAAGTTTATTCAAAGTTGAAACTTCACTGCACCATTCTTTCCATTTAACACACAACTGTTCAGGTAGTACCTCATCCCAATCAAGAGCAAGACTCCAAACTTGTTGGATTATGATTTTGGCCCTAATTACAAAGAGTGTCAAAATTCCAATAGGAACAAAAACGGGTCCAATTGCTTGCAAGACAAATCATTTTGTATGAATATTCTTTGACAAAATAACATTAAACTAATGACCGTGGGCTAAGTACTTGTATTTCTATTGTATCACACAATTTGCGAAGTTTCAATATGTCACTAGATATAGTTACTGGAGTAAGGTTAATAGGTTTTTGCATATACGAATTTATAATAATGTCCTTTTATCCAAACCGATTTTCAAGAATTTCAACTACTTGATCATAGTTTGCTTCCGAAATAGAAAACCCTTCTATTACGTTCGCCGCGTTGCCGCTCAGGTATGATTTCAAATAAATAAATTTTTCGATTTTGGACAAAGATTCATTATTATGAATTGCAACATTAAAAGAGTTCCAAAATCGTATATGAGTATAATCCCCATAAAATTAATTGAAGGTGAATTTGGGAAGACGAGTTTGTTTCGTTTCGATTTTAGAGTCAATGGATTCGTTAAGAACAACATTGTTTGGATGCCGACCAACCGGTATAGTGGTTAAGGTGTTAGCCTCTAGATCGGAAGGTCCCCTGTTCGAATCCGGGTTCGGGCATGGATGTTTGTAAGCGTATACCAGCTCAGGTGTTGCTTCGTCATCTTAACATGGTTCAAAATTACGAAGTATAAATTGTTAGGGGCAATGATGGTGCTCCTTCACAAGTGGCCATCACTTCCGGCCTTGTAGGGGCCAATGACTTAGGTCAAATGTGCCCGCCATCAGAAAAAAAAACATTGTTTGCATTATCCGAATTTGTGATTCTATTTAATTCTTTCAATTTCTTTTTGCTCAAAATTGCCAAAGTTGAATTTTCTCTTCATACTCTTGTGCGTATGCGATTTCAGTTTCGTAATCATCCGAATGAACATTTAAATTGCAGCCTATGTTTTAGTCGAATTCCTTAAATACTTTTTCTTTTACGAGTAATAAATCCAAACTTTCTTCTAACAAGCTCACATTAATTTCATCTTTCTCTAAGTCTGTTTTTATCTGTTTCAAACTTTTGTCACTGAGGTTCTAGTAACTTTCCGTTTTGATTTCAATTTGGTAATAATCTCTTCTGTCATTTTTACAAATATTAAAATCAATCCTACCTTTAGCAGTCTTCGCATAAATGCTAATCCAAATGGTTGTAACTTCAAACATATTACAATTTCGTCGACCGATCCACCATGACGCAAAATGGCGGGATTTCTAATATCGAATCGAATTTATTCAGCGCTATTTTTTGTTCTATACAAAAATGACGATTAGTGAGATTCTTTCAGTTAAATTAAAGTTTAATTACTATATTACAATAGTTACAGATATAGAATACATATTAATGCAAATCAATCAAATTAAGAACACTTAGGTTCTTTCGAAATCGAATCAAGCGTCGAACTTCAGCCGACAAAAGCTGCAGGTGAAGGAGAGCTGAAAAGGCGCTTGACGTCAACGACGCCAACGCCATCTAAAATTCAAATAATTTCCACAAGGACAACTCGTAATTTTGAACCACGGTCACATGACGAGGCAACACCTGAGCTGGCACCCCACTCTCCAAACTTCCACACCAACCCAAGGACTTTTGGTCACGACAGATTTAAGGTGCAACAGCCGCTTACAAACATCCATGCCCGGACCCGGATTCGAACCAGGAACCTTCAGATCTAGAGGCTAACACTTAAACTACTACACCGGTTGGTCGGCTATGTATACAATACCTATACCGTTTGACCAATCACGCTTAATTTGGTACACTTATACTTTAAAATACTGCGGAAAACAAAGGCCATTTCTCGCTAGTCTTCCTTCAGACCAATCCGTAGCCATGGAAATATTGGCACACAGGTAGTCCTAAAAGTGCCTCTCGAAGCCCCATTTTTAAAATTTAAAGTTTATTTACCTGCAATAAATGGTAATAGTAATTTTAGTTAGCGTCGTACTAGAGCAACACAACGGGCTATTGACGACGGTCCGTGATCAGTCCCTTAAGGGAAAAATCCGAGGACAACACCTCGTAATTTTGAACCACTGTCAGATGACGAAGCAACACCTGAGCTGGCACCCCAATCTCCAAACTTCCACACCAATCTAACGTGAAGACTTTCGGCCACGACAGATTTAAGGTGCATCAGCCGCCTCTATCGCTTACAAACATCCATGCCCGGACCCGAATTCGAACCAGGAACCTTTAGATCTAGAGGCTAACACTTTAACTACTACACCGGTTGGTTGGCTATGTATACAATATCTACACCGTTTGACCAATCACACCAAATTTGTTACACTTATACTTTAAAATACTGCTGAAAACAAAGGTAACGGCAATGGTAATTTTAGTTAACGTCATACTAGAGCAACACTACGGGCTATTGACGACGGTTTGGGATCAGTTCCTTAAGGGAAAGATTCGAGGACAACACCTCGTAATTTTGAACCACGGTCAGATGACGAAGCAACACCTGAGCTGGCACCCCACTCTAAAATACCTTTGATCTTTCACTACGGGAGTGATCCTGGACTGTCGCTAATTGCCAGTTTTGCTGTTCCAGTGCGACGAAATTAACTACCCAACCCAGGGGTTCCCGAAGTGTGTGCGTTGGGTTGGCGTGGAAGTTTGGAGAGTGGGGTGCCAGCTCAGGTGTTGCTTCGTCATCTGACCGTGGTTCAAAATTACATATATATATATATATATATATATATATATTTCATTCATTAACATAAATAGATATTGTAAGACGAGGGTGCCGTGAGAAAATTCTAGTTTTCTTAAGGGTGCCACGTCTTGGATAAGTTTGGGAACCCCTGACCTAACCAATTCATACAGAATTAATGAGTTGAATAAAATGAAATCATTATCCGGGAGTAAATTCTGGAACGAACGAAGTTGATTGCAGAATTTTTCAAATAGTTTTTATAAAAGCAAATGGAGTTAATGTGTAAAATAAGATATTTCTGATCGTTAAGTAGACTGGGGAGGGCGGGCGGGGATTTTGTTGCTGATGGGAAATGAATTTCTTTACCCTGTGTTTAGATCATGGAAATCTTTTTCTGTAATTAAAAAGTTAATGGGTGCTGACAGATCGCGTTGTATCAGCGATGTTTTAACCTTTTTCTTTAACCTTTCTCACACAAACTGATTATGAAACTAAACGTCAAACACAATGTGCATTGTATTTTTTACTAATTTATTGAGTTTTTTTCATGAAACTCTTGTGCTCTTGCTCTTGCTCTTGTGAAATCAAGAAAAAATATACTTTTTACAGTCCGGGAAAAAAAATAGCTGTCATTTTGGTTGATTTTCAAAAGAAATATAACAAACAACTCCTTTTTCGCTCCAAAGTTATTTTTTAAAAAAAATGTTTTTTTTTTTTTTTTAAAATTTTTCACATTTTGAAAAAAAAAAAGGAAGAACTCAAAATTACTTATTTGGGTATTACTTCAAATTAGTTTGCCGCCTAATATCTATAGTGATCATAATGCTTGCCCGCCACACAGAAGGTATGGAGGGCTGCAAGTTTGAATCTCGGTTCAAAGATCATCGTGTACACGGGGAAAGAGCACGTTAAATTTATCGTGGCCACAATTGTCTTCACGTTGGCGTGATCTGGAAATTCGGAGAGTGTCGTGTCACCTCAGGTGTTGTTCTTGTCATCTGGCAGTGGTTCGAAATTACGAGACGTTGTCCTTGGACCTTTCCCTTCGGTACTGATCCCAAACCGTCGCCAATAGCCCGTTCCAGTGTGACTTTAATTAGCTTTCTTATGTGGCACCCCACTCTCCAAATTTCTTCACCACGCCAACGTAAGGATATTTGAGGCCACGACCGATTTAGAGTACACTTAGCTTCTGCGTTTTTCTGAGTTTGATTAAGTTTCAAACTCGCAACCCTCCGGTTTCTAATTCGATACTCTTCCAACCGGACTACCTGGGACCTTTTCATTTAAAAGCCATGGATATTATACACTACCGAATTATCTTGTGTTCAGTCATATGTAAAAGTGAATTCTTTGTAATTTGAAACTGTAACCTTTAATAGTGTCCGTTTGAGTTATTGTTAGTGAACGGAGGGAGAGATCAATTCGTAATTCATACTTGGTAAATCGGAACGGAACGGACGTATCAATTACTTAGTACCTTGCAGAAAACTGCGAACCACCTCATCAGAATTAATTTGAGAATTTAATGGCTGTACACTTAAAAATGAGGGAAGAAAGTTAAAGGTAGTGACAATGCACTTGGAAAAAGGTAAATAATTTAGATAGATTGAAAGTTTAAGTATACATAGTTACGGATGTGAAATTTAGAGCAGTGAATTTATGCGAATTAGTTTACGACAAAGATTAAAAGTTGACTCGCCTTGCTCCCCAAGATCTTTCATCAGTGGACAAAGACATGACACAAATCGAGCTGGTACGAATAGGATTCTTTGTTTTAAGACGTAAACGGATTACAAAAATGCGCAGACGACTACACAGTGTGCAGACGAAATACAGAATGCCACGCCGCCGACAGAGGGCGATGGCGAATACAGGGGTGCGATGACCCCCAGGAGTGACCATAGAGTATACAAGAAAAAGAATGTTTATCACGTGGCGTCCTCTAGTGGCTAATCTAAATCAACATAGATGATAGAATTTCGTAATTGATACAATTAGGAGTCCAATTCACGTTCCAATATCTCACAGTCGAAGAGCTGAAATCATACTGTAACAAACTTGGTGATGTCATGATCCGAATATCTCTCTTCTGTATATATCTCTCTTCTGTGTCAGTAAAACTTTCATTGCCCGTGTCTGTTACTTGATATTGTATGTCTTGTGTCTGGCGCAGCATGACCAAATATGGCCCTTGCGCCCCATTCAACTCCAATAAAACAAAACCAACATTACCGCCACGATAATTGGTAATTAACGTCGCACTGGAGCAACACAACGGGCTATTTGACACGGCTCGGGATCATTTCCCAAGGGAAACAACCGAGAACAACAACATGTCATTTAAAATCACGGTCAGATTACGAGAATAGCACTTGAGCTGACAACCCTCTCTCTAAACTTCCACACCACGCCAACGTGAAGACATGTGAGGTGACGACAGATTTAACGTGCCCCCGTGTAAAAGACGGTCTGTTACTAGATCGAGTTTAGTACTACCACCACATAAACAGGTAGGTAGGTATTTTATTAACATCGACGCTTGAGTAAGACATTATTTGGAATTCTTAAAGTCGAAGAGCTGATATCATATTCTAACAAGCTTGGGGACGTCATGTACAGTCAGATGTCGAGATCAACACCTGAGCTTGTCAACACTCCAAACGGCTACACCACGTCAACGTGAAAACATGAGGCCACGACAGATTTAACGTGCACCAGCTCACGTTTACACGACGGTCTTTGACTGGATCGAGTTTAGCACTACTACCACATACGTTTAGATAGACAGTAGGTAGAAATTTTATTAACATCGGAACTGGTGCAAGACAACGGTTGGCGACGGTCCGGGATCAAACCCCAAGGAAAAAATTCGATGACAACCCAGCGTAAATTGGAACAACGGTCAGATGACGAGGTCAAGACCTAAGACTAACGAACCAAGACTATAACGAAACACACATTTTTAGCTAGACAAATAAACCCCTCTCAAACAAAAGAAAATTATATAGCAACCCTGTTCAGAAGCATCTAAGACGAGATCCAGTAAGCAAGAACTTGTTCGCATAATTTAGAACTCTTTTAAAGGGCAAGTGGAAACGAGCAAAGGAATTTGAAATGACTAAAAAGTAAAACAACGAAAAATCCGTTTATTTTGGGCTGCAAATGATGATCCAAGGGGAATGTTCACAGGGTGTGGTCACTGAGTCACGATACGGAACCTCTTTCGCGCCAGAGAATATCCAAATAAGAAAATGGCTTGAAAATCAAACCGAAATCTATTTTGCTTGTGTGCTTGCTTACAAGTACTCTTGTCTTGCGTTTTAAATTCGGCTCAGGGATCGTAGGAACACGAAGTACTCGAGTCATTATCGTGTACATTTGGCAAGAAACCAAAATCTCATATATCGTTCCTAAAGAAACGGGGGAATATTTATTGCACTCTTTCTTTTTTATGGAATTCATAAATATGTGCTTGGTATTATCATAACAAACGGTCTCTTCTCGGGAGACCAAGATAAATAATTCTTATTAGTTTGAGAACTCTTTTCTCCAGAAATAATCTTTATCGATCTGATGATAAACTTTGTTGGTAACAATGAAAAATTATCAACTTTACTTAATAAAATATTTATCATTTTCTCGTAAGAATATGATAATTTTTCATTAAAATATAATTAGCATTTTTTTTACACGCTTTGAGTTCAAATTCCTATACTTGTTCATAATTTCTGTTTGGCAACACTTACATATCGTCGGCTTTCAAGTGAAAAGCATAGTTCTGAGAAAAATAAAGGGGTAAACTATACTCACCGTGTTTCTGAAGAAAAATTTAACTTCATGCAAATAAAAAACGACTTAGTGGACTTCGTCAGTCTAAATATCACACTGTAGTCTAGGAAAGCTAAAAAAACTCTTATCTCGAAATATTTTGACCAAGAGTAATTCACACTTATTTTATTTTTATTTTTTATTTACTTTGCTGGAATTATTTACCATATTTCTTAAAAAGACAAAGTGGGAATTTCAAAGTATTTAAATTGATTATTCGACATTTTGAGGAAGCGTCCGTTATCAAAGCTTGATCTTTAGTTAGTTGTTACAATTGCTTGTTTGAATTACTTAGTAATCCGTCTGTTGCAGCATGGCCAACTATGGCCCTTGCGCCATAAAACCCCAAAACCAACCAACCAACCTGATGGTCGTCTCGACGATGTATCTTGTCAGTCGCAAAATTATTCAGATATTAGTTGACGAGATATCTCGTCGAAATTACTTATGAGGTACTTATACAATTCTAATTCGATAAGAAGTATGGCAAAATAATATATATTATAGAATGAATATAAGCATATTTTTAAAAACAAATATTCCTTTTAATGCACGCTTTAAACATCGAGATAAATTTACCAGTTCAAACAAAATACCTCATGAGTAGGGCAACTTTTTTGTTGCAGTAAAAATGGAAAACGTTGTACTTATCATTCCCTAAAGTTGCATTTTTTTTGATACACTAAATTCTAAAATAATTTATTCGTAAAAAATGAAAAAATTCAAATAATATTGACAATTTTTATCGTGTACAACAGTATTATAATACATTCTTAAATACAGAAGAACGTTTAATGGCCGATCCTTGGCCAGTAATTTCTTTAACATTGAAAAACTGTGCCAGCCACAGTCATATAATGAGCTGTATCGGATAGCCAGAAACGCAAAATAATTTCGATCAACATTCAGATATTTTAAAACAAGGCGAACAACATATATCGAAGATCGACACTCACCTCGCAAACTCCGCAGTCGATTACTCAAGTTTCCTCTGGATTATCAAGAGTGCCAACCAATGTGTTAAAATTACTTCTTGCCATTTATTTCACTTTCGCCAGAAAGGACGAACACC
Organism: Metellina segmentata; assembly: GCA_947359465.1. Taxonomy (NCBI): domain Eukaryota; kingdom Metazoa; phylum Arthropoda; class Arachnida; order Araneae; family Tetragnathidae; genus Metellina; species Metellina segmentata. Next base: position 49,068,694 of record OX375872.1, on the reverse strand, counting down.
ATGAACTTCTTGTTTGATCCGAAATACTTCGGCGTTTGCAATATCAAACACACGTGATCGAAGGGTTGATTCAGAGGGCAACAAATGAAATAATAATTTCAGATTAATTGATTTTAATCTTAATTTTAAAAAGTTGCACGTGGTTGCATTTGTACAAAAAGTTGCATTTATGCTGAAAGTTGCATTTATTCTAAAAGTTGCATTTATGTTGCGGTTATAACTCGCTTACATACACCCCAAGAATGAGGAATTTTGGTTTTAGTACTTTACATACAGTGTAGAACGTGTGAAAAAAAGTTGCATTTGTTGCAAAAAGTTGCCCTACTCATGAATATTTCTCACGGATACATGCGCTACCATAACTGACCTCAGGAGGGCTAGAGATCGAGTTGAAGTAGTAATTTTAAACCCTTTTCATCTCAGGGTCACATAAACTAAATACTGAATTTAAAACATTTTAATCCGTTTCACTGTCCTTACGTTGCACCAAATGAAATTAGCTGAGTTAGCGAAAAAGGATTGGTACGATGTTAGAATTCCTTCTCTTTTACAAACGAAAAATTCATCAAAACGTAAAAAAAAGATTGCCTGATGTATAGAAACGGGTAACTACTTGTTAAAAATGACTGGATTGTCCAAACTAACAAAATACCGGCGTATTTCGTAATAAATAATGATATTGATAGGACATTTCAGACAGTTGCTTAAAGCATAAAGGATAACGAATGTTTGCAGTAATAACGAAAGAAATTTCGATAGGGCTCATTTGATATGAAGGACGCGCAATCTAAAGAGAAAAATGACGGGTTGAAAGAATCTTTTAAAATACAGTTTCATTTAAGTAGTAATCACATTTTAAAACAATTGTTACCGAGGTAATTTGTATAAACCATTACCGGATGCTATTTGTACAGATTTGGAAGCGTGTCGTTTCTATTCGGGTTCTAGGTTTTTCTTAGATCTGCGGTTTTTTCATTTGGAATACCTTACAGATGGTGAAGCGGCTTAAATTGCGTAAAATTAATTTCATTTCACGTATTAGTTTTGAACTTTTTACAAGTGCTCACAAATAATTTCAAGTAATACCCGTATAAATAATTTATAGAACTAATTTTTGTTGCTAAGTAGGCATACATAAATTGTATCCAAAACATATTAAAAAAAACATTTTGTGTGTGTGGAACACAAGAAATAGGTTGGTTACTATTAGTTATTTTGTAAAAATCAATCCCAATTATACCAATTACTTTCGTCAGATAGGCAAAGTACATATTTTTTGGTAAGCCGCATTATGTCAGTAATTTTTTTTTGTGTGCTATGGGATGAAATAGATTGAAATACATGACCAAGATCGAGGGATTGATTGGTTTTGGTTGAGATTTTGGTTACAGTTATTAATAGCGGTTGGTTTGATTTTGGTTTTTATGGCGCAAGCACCATATTTAGATATACTTGCATCAAGCACAAGACAACCTACAATGGACACCCACACAAGGAAAGTTTTAATGACGCAGAAGAGAAAAATGCACCCACCGAGGTATCAATATTAATAGCTGTAGGAGTGATAATTTATACACAAATTCGATTACCGATGTGTAAATTTATGTTGTACTTGAATATTGACTCAACTTTTTATCTATCACGTTTAAACCGTTGCAGTTTATGCAACGACCTAATCTAATAGATAATATTCGGGTAATTACTGGAAAATACTCATCGCTCCTAAAATAACAAGTCGTATTTGAATCTGGATCACCTCGCCACACAATAGTATAACTTATCAAGTCAAATGATTACTGAACACCTCTGAATAGTGTTTATAAAATTTCTTTGAAAACATTAAGGAGAGTCAAGGAACACAAAATTGAACCGTATTCACGCAGGGATATACATCCACAAGCGACATCTGGATTTGCTAGAGGGTGCTGCTATCCATACTTTGTCGCTGTCAAGGGTGCATTGAGATAATAAAATGACTAATTTCCAAAATTTTCTAGAGCATGAGAGGCAAGAAACACGAAATTGAACCGTATTTCGTTAGCGATGTATGCCCTCAGGCAACACCTGGATCTGCTAGAGGGCGCTGTTTGGGTGAATGGCAGTTGATAAGCACGTACAGCAATCCGTGCATCAACGCTCTGTCATGCGCGTATTATTGTTGGTGATAGTCCCTTCGAGCACCTACTGTGAAACATTGGTGTACGATACTATTTTCAAACTGTACAATTAGGGATGACAAAAATGTTCACTTGATATTTTCCAATTCTGCACCTTACGGTACTCCTCTAACACAATAATTTTCAACCGTGTAACACTAGAGTACCACTGGTATGCCTTGCGGTAGGTGAATCAAGGTTTAGCGGTTTGAAATGTGTAAGATTTATTTCATTTCTACGATTTAGTCTTGAATTTTTGACCTAGTGTGTCTTCACAAATAATTTCAAGTAACAATCGAATTTTCAATTACTCGTATAAAAAATTTTGAGTCTTATTTTTTGTTACTACAAAATATAGAAAAACTGTTTCGAAAAAATGTTTTTGAAGCCATTTTAGAGCAAAAATTGTCGGCAATAACTATTATATTTGGAGCAAATCAATCAAAATTATACCTATTTTTTGTCAAATCGGTACATAGGTAGGTATTTTAATTAACGCACTGGAGCAACACGACTATGGGTGCCGGTGTGGGATCAAAACCTAAGAAAAAGATACGAGAACAACACCACGTAATTTTAAACTACGGTCAGATGACGAGGTCATACCTGAGCTGGAGAGAGAACCCTCTCCTAAAACTTCCACACCACCCACGCCAGAGTGAGGAGATTTGAGACCACAACAGATTTAACGTGCACCAGCCCCATTAGTCAGATCGGCAAAATCATGTGGCGAGAGAACACTGTTCTAGTACATCTGGATGGCTCTCGTGGACATACATCCCAATGTTAATACAGTTTAATTTTGTGCTCCTTAACGCTGCAAATTCTTTAGGATGGATGGATATTTGGGTTTTATGGAGCATGGTCCAAATACGGACAAGATCCGCCATTTTCTTCAGAAAGTCTTAAGCACCCTGTATGTTGTATTCATACCATGTTTTCGCGTGGTTAATCTGAATTGGGTTATACTTAAAATTTTAAAATTTGATTCCCTACCTGTTCCAAAAGGTGCTCGTGGAACTTGGCGATCGAATGCAAGGTTGGTACATCGTCGTCATCATCCGCTTTGTAGAGCCGAGGCCTCGGGGCCTCCTTCTCAGGTTGGTCCGGAGATTTGTAAGAAGTCCCTGCCGGTAGGGACTCTTCGTGCACCAAATAGGCGCATTCAGAATCTTCTTTCTGGATCTCCAGGGTCATGAAAAAATCCCACTGAAAGACAAAAAAAATCGATTCATAGTATCGAAAAGCACGGGGTTATATCGAAGTCTCCACCATATTCTTTCCTCATACATATTAATTTAAGCAAGACGCCAGAAAATTCAGTACAAAAATTTTGATTTAATTCCAGACGTTTTTGAAAAATAATGGACGGTATAAAGTGGTCGGGTTCTTGGTATTTGAAATTTTTAATTAACGTCACACTGGAGCAACACAATGGGCTATTGGTAACGGTCCGGGATCAACCCCCGAAGATGGTCAGGTTTTAGACTAATTTATATATATACTAGGGGGCTCCGCCCCCTGCTCGCTTACGCTCGCCAACCCACAGGGATTGCTACGCAATTGCATTTGGTTTTCTTCGCAAACCAACACTCCTTTTACATATGCCATTTGGTTTGCTTAGCAAAACAACATTCCTTTCGCAGAGTGAAACTATCTGAATAATTCGTATTATCCTAATTTCACTTTCCGGTCCATGACGTTACAGCGAGGGCTTCGCAACCTGCTCGCTTACGCTCGCCGACCCCCCGGAAATTGCTACGCAATCCCGTTTGGTTTGCTTCGCAAACCAATACCTCTTTGGCAAGTGATTTCACTTTTTTTTACTTTAACACTTAATGCACCCTAAACTAATAGCCGCATCAGTAAAAAATCTTCTGCATCTTGTTCCCTGTATAATTTTAAGTAAACGATATTAATCTCCAAACTTTACGATCTGTACTTTGTACTTGCTCGTTAAACTGTCTGAGAACAGAGAGAAAAAAGCGAGCCCTTTTCCTCGCCAAATAAAAAGAAATCGTTTTCATGGCAATTGTTGCTACGATAAATTTGATAACTGGCAAACCCGATAGTAAGAAATACAACCCTCATCAGCTCCGCAAATTTGCTCCGCGAAATAAAAAATACGAAATTTGTGTCAAAAACTTTTGATTGCATCGAATTCATTTATGAACCAATTTTAAAAATAATTGTACCGTAAGAAAGAGTATATTCTGAGGTATACTGCGATATTTTCAAAATTAAAAACTAATAGTAATACGATATAGATATGACAGTTTTAGTTTTGTATCGGAAATTACGATCTGAAAGTTCCGAAAATTGTAGGACCCACTTTTAATTGCATCGATTTTATTTATTAACCAATTTGAAAAATAATTGTACCATAAGAAAGAGTGTAATGTAATGTATTCAATGATGTTCTCAAATTAAAAAAATAATGTTTTTTCTGTAGATATAACGATTTTAGCAGAAAGTAGCGAAAATATCCAAAGATTTCGAATTTTGTATGACCAACTTTTGATCGCATCCAATATAATTATTAACCGATTTCAAAAATAATAGTACCGTAAGAAAGAGTACATTCTGAGGTATACTGCGATATTTTAAAAATTAAAAACTAATAGTAATAAGATATAGATACGTCAGTTTTAAAAAAAAGTAACAAAAATGTCCCGATTTTTCCCGAATTTCAAAAAAATATTATCAAGAACCAAATTGAAATTAAAAAAAAAACTCGACGAGCTGCAAAAATTTACGTTGAGAGGTACTCTTAAAAAAAAAACTCACTACTCAAAACTGAAAATTTGTATGTGTTTTGCTCACTCGCGGAAGAAATTTCGCTTCTTCAATTTTGACACTGAATAAACCCTAAACTAATAGCCGCATCGGAAAAAAATCTTAATAATTGTCCAGGGAATACGATGAAGAACAAACCATGATAATTTTTTTTTTTCCGATCAGTACTTTCTCGGGAAACCGTCTAAGAATCGAGCTAAACAACACAGTTTTCAATCCTGCGGCGGCGGCGGCGGTAACATTTTTTTAATATCTCTCTATATTAAAAAAAGTTACCGTAGAGAGATATAATGACAACATTTGGTGGTTTGTTGGCTTTCCCAAATCGCTAAAAGAGAGAGAGAGAGAGAGAGAGAGAGAGAGAGCGCCCGAGAGACACGTATTATGATACTGAAAAGAGAACTTCCTAGCTCGCGCTCATGGTATATAGTCCATAGCTAAATTTCGTTTTATTATTTGTACCAGCTCATGGGAGCTAAGTGTTCCAGCTCATGGAAGCTAACTATACCAGCTAATATGGGAGCTAATTGTACCAGCACATTGGAGCATCTTAGTAAAGTTTCTAAACAGATAAAACAAAATTTCATTTTGTTGACCATTCAATACAACTGCCTCACATTAAATTACATTGTGGTTATTCTTTAAATAATGTTAAAATCACACGCATTTTTGTAATTTCCCTCTAAATAATTATGCGGTGGATAGGATTCTTTACCAACTCAGTTTCATGAATAGCAGTTCAAGTCTTGACCATTACGATTAACTTTAAAAAGTTCAAAGTATGTTGTGGAATAGGACGTTTTGTAAACAACGATGTCAAAATATCACAAATAATAAGGCCATGCTGTGCCAAAGACAACACAGATAAGTAAAGAACAAACACATACACTATGACTTTTACTAATACAGAAGGTAGAAATACAGAAATCGAACCTGCGACGCTTACAATTCACGGGTTGCTAGCGTAGTGAACAAAACCACCCTGTTACTGCGGCTCTGCATCTTTATTCGATGTAATGACAATCTTCTGTTCATATAGCATAATTGCAAATTATTAAATAAATTAATACCTAAATTTACAACGCCTTGTACGTTTCTATACCAGAGCACACGAACACTGAAAAGGTTAGGATGGGTAGTTGAATTCAAGTCACACTGGAGTAATACAGTGGGCTATTGGCGGGATCAATCCAACACCTCGCCATTTTGAATCACGATCAGATAATGAAGCAACACCTGAACTGGCACCCCATTAAACAAACTTCCACACCACGCCAACATGAGGACATTTGAGGCCATGACAAATTTAACTCACACCAGCCCCCACGTACATGACGGTCTCTGGTTGGATCGAGTTTTGAACTCGCAACCCTCCGGTTACTAACCCGGTACTCCTCCTACCGGGTTATCGCGGCCCCTAAGAAGGTGGTGAAGCAGTACAAGAAATCATGCATTCTTCATCCGCTGCTTTCTACTTCCGAAAATAGTAACAAGTGATTGTAAGGCTTCAATACTGACACAGCGCATACTAGAAAAGGAAACCAAATTTCGACTGAATATTGAAGGCAATAATAATACGTGTATCAAATGCGATGCAGAATGCAATGGTGAGTTAACAGCATTTTCAAATGGTTGAACAGATTCTCCGTTTCTTTCCAAACTGTTATGAGCGTGTGGAATGGGTGTGGATACCTCAAATAGTCCGAACATCAAACTTCGGGCGCAGCCTGCTTCATATCAGATCGGAGGACCAGAGCGAGCGTGCCATTAACGTTTCGTGCCATTTTGGTCCTAACGACTGCACATTAACGGAGCCTTCACGAATGATCGGAGGTATGGCGTGGCTCTAAGACAGAACTATTTTTATACTATTAATGGTTTTGGCTTTGTTATGCAGACATTCCCCGTTACGGACTGGATCTGACGATCGGTCCGCCGAAATGCAGTTATCTACCGGCATCAGAGAAGACTAAATTGTTGAAAGTAAAATATGGAATTTTAAAGGAATTTTTTTGGGGATGCCTTATGAATCAATCGATTATTTCAGCAAAGTTTATTCAAGGGAATAACTCTTTTTCAGTTATCATCTTGTGCAAAAGGCTTTCGTTTGTTTTAAGTCAAATATATTCCTTCAATATTAGCAAAACACACTACAAAATTGATCAAAATTACATATTAAGACTAGGTAGGTTAACCCTCCACGTGTGTGTGATTTCGACTAGATTTGTCTATCAAGATTTGACGAATTTCGCTAATGATGAGATACTCGTCATCAAGATACTGCCGTCTTTTTTCCGTGACTTGGTAAGCTTTCTTCTAATAACGAGATACCTCGTTAATCAAGATCTGATCAATTTTTCTACTGACGAGATACCTCGTCAACCACCAGAAAGGTTGATGGCATAAGAATTAAATCTAAACTACTGACCATAGCGATCTATACTTTTGATCTCAAGGATTGTGTGACATATATAGGCGCTTATTCATCAAATACGTAATACGGTAGGGATTTCTCATACCACAACTATCTTTTTTGAAACGGTGCTTCTAGAATTATAGCATCGTTCGACTGCTTGGTTCAACCACTATCACAAAGCTAAATCTATACTCGTATTACGATAACAGAGTATATTTAATTTTTCATCTCTTACAGTTTTTTCTGATCTTTCCCTTCGGGATTAATCTCGTACTGTTGCCAATATCCCGTTGTGTTGCTTCAGAGAGAGAGTGCACGACGTTAATTAACTACTTACCTACCTAGAGTTTTTTTCTTTCCAATTGGAAAACAGTTAAATTAATGTACAAAATAGTCTCATTGTCTAATGTCACATTATTTTTTTAATGAAAGCCCTATCTGCCACCAATAAGATCGGGAGTTTCAAAATTTTCCGTTGGGCTTGTACATATCTGGACACTCTCCATTACTTTTCAATCAAGTACGCCTTTTGTTTGGTTTGTCGCTCGGAGATAATTTTTTTCTCGGCGAGAGCTAATTAGACCAGGACATTTGTCTTAAAAGTATGCATTAGAAGATTTTATTTCTAACTGGATTTCAAACTCGAATTCCAACTGATAGAAAAGAACGAGTCACGTTTAGCAATAATCAAATCTTGTATATTATGTTCCGTGACATACAAGTACTTCTCGCAGCTTGTTTTTATAATTTTATGTTTATTTTCCAATTTTTTTTTTTTTGCAGGTCACATGTTGGAACATGAAAGTAATATTAAAAATAAATATACCCCCCCCCCCCCTTTATATTCCCAGTTCACAAAAAACTATTATTTCTATACCTCAAAGGTGTAGTACGCTATTTAAAAAAAAATAAAATGTTTCAGGAGAGCAGTTTATAGATTTTATACTTCTGCCATAAATAACTCAGTTATTTTAAAGGGGCAGATTTTTGGAGTCTAATCTTGAGATTGGGTATAATGAAGTAGACCATTACAAAAAGAAAGAAAAACAGATGAATAAGACAGTGGTAAAAAGTCTATTAACACTTGCGCATAGTGTCTATTCTTATTAGAGATCACACAATTTATTTTATTACAATAGTATCATATAAAATTTACAATTTGTAATAGACAAAATCAATGTGCTGCATTCATTATGGGATACATTCATACTTGCTTCCATAATGCAAATTAAAATATATTTAAAAAATGTATTCCCGTAAAATAGTTTTAATAACTTTTTTTATTTTTTCAAATGAGTAGTTCTAAAATCTTCTGCAAAACATATTTTTAGAATTAAAATACAAGAAAAAATAATTCGATGACATATATCCACATCGTTACCTTTTTAAAGATAGTGTAAAAATACATTTTAATCGTTTTTACATGTGTTTTCAGCAAGTTTAATTTTGTGACTACATTAAACTTTTGCAAACGAACCACTGCTTTACTTTCTAAATACTTAGCAGCTTTCATGACAACGAAAAAAATACTGTGCGCACATTGCGTGACTGCTATGTTCATTTTTATAAGCGTAGAAAAGAGCTTTTCAACTTTAAAAATTTGGATGTTCTAAATTGTTACACAGATTTAAGTTTTTACTGTGCTTGTATGCTAAGTACATCTTATACCATCTAAGGCTGTTTGATAAGCTTTATATAAACTGCTGTTTATACGTTCCTATCATTAACGTAACTCATTAACCTAGCTCATTTAGGGAACTTAGAAATAGGACTAATGATATCCTCATTATTTCCCAGGAATAGAAAACTGGAATTATAAAATCAATGAATTTATTCATTAGGAAAGATTAATGAAGTCGGAACAAATCGATCGAAAGCTAAGAATTTATATACCGAATACCATTTGCCTATTTGCGGTTGCATGATCATTAGGTCCATAATTTTCATAAGAAGTCATTTTTTGCTGTTATATATTTATTAACTTGTAACAAAATAAAAAGAGGACAAGTCTCCTATCTGCAGTATGGTTCAGATCAGATGACGGGACAGTCATTTAAATTACAAATGTGAAATCCAAGTATGCAGTATTTAACCTACACAAATGCAGTTTTGTGTGTTTTCCTTTTCATACTTTATAGGTATGGTATTTTTTAATTAAAGTCGCACTGGAGCAACACAACAAGTTATTTGCGACGGAATGGGATCAAACTCGAAGGGAAAAATACGAAGGCAACACCAAATAATGATGAGCTCAGACGAAAATCAGATGACGAGCTCAAACTTGAGCTGTCACCTCACTCTCCAAACTTCCACACCAAGCCAAAGTGAAGACATTTGAGGCGATGACAGATTTAACGTGCACCAGCCCCCTTTGTACACGAAGGTCTTTGGTTGGATTCGAACTCGGAAACCTTCGATTGCTACTCCGTTACTCTTCCAACCGGGTTACCTAATTTAGAGCTTGATTATAAATACAATGAAAATATCCATGGATTGTAGGCAACGTATTGTACATTACATACAAAATGTGTTTTATATTTCCAATACCTACAAATCAGTGCGGGTCGAAAAATCGAATTTAGTCGAAACAAATTCTAACAGGTAGGAAGTTAATTAACGTCGCATTAGAGCAACACAACGGTATATTGGGAACAGTCTGGGATCAATCCAGAAGGGAAAGATCTGAGAATAACACCATGTAATATTTAACCAAGAGAGCAACATCTGCGGTGGCATCCAACTCTCTAAACTTCGACACCACGACATCGTGAGGACATTCGATGCCATGACAGATTTAACGTTCACCACCTGGACCGAGTTTCGAACTCTCAACCCTCCGGTTGCTAATCCGTTGCCAACTGGGCTAACACGGTACATAAATTTTAATGCGGAAAAAAGCTTGTTACTGCACCTCAGATGGACATCTGTTATTTTTTCGAAATTAAAATATTGTATTAATGAAGTGACCGATGGGTGAAGTTTTCGAATTCTGGCCGCACGGCATCTCTGGAAATCACTCCAGCTAAGTGTGTTAACGCACGGGAAGTGCTTTAGTGAGCTTTAACAAAGGTTTTCAGTAGCAAAAGCTCGTAAAACAGTTTGTTGTTGTTGTTTCTTATGCCTACACTGGCATACCAGAGGAGTGCCAGGCCCGTCGAAGACGGCAAGAGGCGAGGGGGGGGGTGCGCCTTCCATGTTATTGAGCCCCATTGGGAGGAAGTCCGACTTTGCTCGACATACATGACGCATCCGTTTTACAGGAAGATCCCTTTCATACATCCATTCACTCACACCTATCGTAATTTAGATCCCAATCAGAGGCCGATAACCCCCTGATCAGGTACCCCCAGAGGTATTGATTTGGTATGGGAACATGGGGGACATTGGGACCACGACCTATTTAACGTGCCCCAGTCACCATTAGTGAACACGACGGTCTTTAGCCAGATCGAAGCGCCGATCTCGTAATCATCAGAATTGTAGGCTCCGCCGAGGACAGAACCCACCACCCTTTTGATGCGAGCCCGACGCTCTACTGACTGAGCTACCGCGGCTCGTAAAACAGTTTAAAAAGTCCAATTAGTGTCAAGAATTTAAACCAAACCTAACCCACTTTTCGTATAAATGACCACGTACCTTGGGTTTGTCTTAGAACGACCTAACAGAAATAATGCCCGTGTATGCAAGTTTCCATTCAGTTTTGTTTAGATATGAACTATTTAGAGTACAACGTGTAAAATGGGTAATGGTAACGGTATTTGTTAGTTAACGTCGTACTAGAGCAACACAACGGGCTATTGACGACGATGAGCACGTGTGCAGACACTTGCTACTTTTTCCGTGTTAGGCTCTGTGAGGTTCTCCGGCCAACACATTGATGAATGTTGGTCGGAAGGAACCATAGTACAACGCGTGTTTGTGGTTCTTTTTTTAACATATACCAAAGAGAGTGACACTTCTCCATGGGGCGAATTTACTGTACATTTATTAAAGCATTTCTTGGTCATTCATTTACATACGGGAATTCATTGACAGATCCTAATCTTTTGGAAGATCGCATCGAAGAGAACCCTCGTTTCTCCTAGCCAGGATGACCCTACACCCACACCAACGTCCCTCGGGGATCCATTGGTTTCTTCCGTCCAACATTCTTCAATGTGTTGACCTTACAGGCTCTATCGGAAAGAGCCTCCAGTATTATGAAACACTCCCCGTTGTGAAATCTAAATCCATCGATACAAACCTTCCTAATATCCCCTGAGATTTGAGTACATATCACCATTACCTGTGTCAGATTTGCCCAGTGATTATATCATTTGCTATATCGCTCTAAGGCAAGCCCACTATAGATGACAATACATTCCAAAAGTAGGGTGTTGGGTTTTAATGTCGGCACGAATTGAACTTCTTAAAATGCTTTATGAGTTTCTGCGACTAAAAAATATTAGTTTTGGTGACTTTAACACTGACCATGTGAAAACAAACCCTTGTCAAAAGGGATTTTCAGCAGTGACTCGGGGGGACAGCCAAAACACCAGAATAAGGACATTTTAACGGCCAGTCTCTTCAACAAATATTAATATAAGGTCTGTTCATATTAGGTGGAATAACAAAGCTTCTCATTGGTAAAATTGGCTACTACTAGATTCGACTTTTTTGGAATCACCCTGTCCCTAACAGACCTCGATTCCAGTAGCGTGCTTATGTTACCCCTTATGTTGTGGCTTTGATAAGGAAAATCATCCATTCCGTGCCACCTATGGCACAAAACGGGTCAAATAACCTCTGTTTTTTCTATTTTACATGTTTTTATGTTTCAAAAGAAGATACAATTACAACCACGCGATTGTTTTCCATCCCTTATAAAGTAATAAGATCAAGTATATCATGTAACAAAAAGTTGGTATTCTCTTTGTAAAATACTTCTTTTAAAACTGAAGTACCGCGTTCTTCCTATTTTAATGTAAAATGTATAGGAATAATAGTTTTAAAGCGTGTTATTAAATTTTACAAATTTCGTATTCGAATTTCAAATTAAGCATTAATTGTAATCCTAGAATTGAATATAAAATTTCGTGTATGGACTAAGAAGTAGAGATAATAACTTATAACAATAGGCATTTATTTTTGGTCTTAGTATTGTGATATATGTATAAGGACTTGGTCATGAGAATATAAGTATGTTAATTTATTTCAATTTTAAATATAAAGCTGTCGACGAAAGATTCGCAAAAAACATTCATATGCGTCTTCACAAAGAGAAAACTATGCTATCGTAGTGAGAGTTTTCTTCTTGCATCGCAAAATCAGAATTCTCTTTCACGAGAAACCAATTGCTCTAATGAGGCCAAATACTGAGGCTTAAGCGACCTATTTTCCGCATCCACCCATTTCCTCAAAACATTGTATTAATCTGAGGTCGTAAACGACACACGAAAGTAAATGCCGACGTAAACTAGAGAACGGATATTTTCTTTCTTTTGCCATTATTTGCCTATTTGCAATTTGGCTGAGTGAAACAATTTCATTTCGCATTTTGTTATTTCCTTAGTGAATGTACTTTTATGTTTTTTTAAACTTCATGAATGTAATGATCAGTAAGTTTAATAATTTAATTTATACTTCTTAAACTAGTACATTGCGTATAATTAGATCTAGGATTATGATGATTTTGCATCTTTTCAGGCAAGACAAACGTTTTACGAGATAAGAGAAATTGTTTCAGAAACAAGGTGAACTGATTTATGTGCCATCGATAGGGCATTATCTTGCATTTTTTCGGATTTTTAATACGGAAAATGGCTTTTATCTGGCTATTTTGGTCATGTCAGATTTTTTTCTTCTAATGACGAGATATCTCGTTCATTAAGATCCTCCAGTTTTTCCAATAACGAGATAACTGATTGGAACAACCATCAGACAGGTTAAGGAATTTTCTTAACATTTTTGATTCAGTATTTTCCATGTTATGGCACTTTTTAAAAAGAAATATGTTATTTTTGGATGAATTTTCCCAGACCCTTGACATGCTTCGGAAAACATCGCCGGAGATAGACTTTCGATTTACACAGTGCGCACAATTAGGGAAAGCATAAGGTGGATCACAAGCCTGCAGAAACGTCATAGTCAATATTACACTGAAACTAAGATCCAAGTGGATATATTTTTAAATAGGCTAACGGATATCAACCAGAGGGGAAAAATACTGAGGGGTTCACACGCATACTTTCACTTGAAAACATGCATTATTCTCTTCATGACCTAAACAGTTTTAACCTTTTTGTTCAATACAATCTTTTCAAAGGTGCTTTTTCTAAGGAAAGTATCAACTGAAACATACCAAAGGATTCTATTCCAATTAAAGGAGCAATAAAACCTCTCTAAATTATTTTTTTTCTAATTGAAAGGTTAATAATATCTTTATAAAGCAAAATTATCGAATTAAAAATTTAATAGTATCTTTACAAAGCAAAATTATCGAATTAAAAATTCGATAGTATCTTTACAAAGGATTATATTCTAAGGAAATAACCAACAGAATCACACCCTAAAGAATTTTATTCTAAGAAAAAGAGCATTAAAATCTTTCCAAAGGATTCTATTCTAAGGAAAGTATAGTATGTTTTCAAAGGATTATTTTCTAAAAATAAGACTAATAGAATATGCCCAAATAATTCTAAAGAGAGGTTCAATATAATATTTCCAAAGGTTGGAAGAATCTATGGAGTCTATCACCTATTTAGAGGTGGTATTTAGTTATTAACAATAGTTATTAATTTTAATTTTAGTTATTATAATGTTCTTTGTTAAAACAGTACTACAGTACTCAATATAGTGACGCTCAGATGGATAAAATGCCAAATACTTTGAAACGCCATAAAATAAAACACGCAAAGCTATAAGAGACCTCTACAGAAAGGAAAAAGAGGAGCAATACAAATGACGATCCATAAGCATAGACGATGGTGAAAATAGGATATGACAACAAAAGAGGCATCGAACTCATCTTGGAGTAATATAACATCTTAGGAAGAACAGAAAGGGACATATTGCTTGACCTTTATATCATTTGTAACAATTTCTTTTAGGTGAAAGGAGCCCTAAATAGAGACGATTGCAGTGCGCAAGAAGTAAAGAAAAGAAACTAGCATTTGGGAAATGCGCTCAAGCAGATTTTGAGTAGGGAACATGGCTTAACTTACTGTTTGGGGAGAAGCACAACCTATTTTAATACATACAGTAAAACCTTGATAAGTCGTCACTTAAAGGACAAAGAATTTTTTTGCGACGAAAGCGGAGTAACCACATAAAGCACTCAATATGCATTATTGTAACGATCATGTAAATTCTAAATCTATAATGGTTATTCACAACAAGTATATATATTAATAGAAGCACCAAACATTGAGAAAATGATAAAAAAAAGTTAACTTAACCTCTTTTGAGCTTTATTTGAACATTATATAAAAGCTTTAATATACTTGACATCATACGTTTTATAATACCAAGAACTTGACTAATTTTGATTGAAACGAATACTTGTCTTAGTACCAATTAACTTTATTTTCTTAAACATATAGTGCTTTTAATTCATAACATTTAGTACATTGAACTGAAGAAAAGTACGTTGAATCCCAAAGGCTTCAAGAACTTACATTTTATTAGAAATTATTACTGTGGTGAAAGATAATTTATTTCCTCATTTTCGCTTTCATCACTCGCACTTTCTTCAAAAAATTTCCGTAGTTAAATCTTTTATGGTTGTTTGAAAACATATTGCAGCTTTGTTATCGATATTTTATGTAGTCATTCCTATCAGGAATAGTAACATTTACGTTTTCGTATAAAACGTAATGTAATTAGCAACGTTACGTAATTCATTTACGTTTTCGAATAAATTAAAAAAATAATCAGATTTAGATAAAAAAAATAATCAGATCAGTCCACGCTTTCGATATCCTTGTTTAACATTCCAGACGCAAACTCTGCATGTTTAAAGACCTTTCCAGTGACGAGTTATTAGAAATAGCATTTGAATTTTCTACGAGTAAACGGGGATTTAGCTTCATTGTCGTGTATGTTAGCTAAGCGGGACTGAAGAAAATGGACGACTTATTCGGACAAACAAGTGATTCAGGCGAAGACTTACCGAAGTTTTACTGTAAATACTTTTTAAGTTTTGACGAAGAAGAAAAATAAGCAATGTATTACCACTTTGTAGAAACCATTTTTAACTCTCCAAGTGGTTTCTACGGGATATCGTTCATCAAGAACTGATCAATTTTGCTAATGACGAGATATCTCGTCATCAAAATACTGTCAATTTTTTTACGATGACGAGATCAAGTTCTGGCCAGTTTTGCTACTGAACGAGATACTTTGTCGAGATAACCACGGTTAACTATGCACGTTTTACCATTTCAGAGGCGATGGCAAGTCTCTGACGTCCTACCTCTAGAAAATAGTTAAGGTGAGGTTTAGTAACCATTCATTATATCGTGCCGCGATATACCACACATTCGGCCTTATATCGCTCTTTTTTACCTGTCCTCACCTATAATAAACATTTGGTTTGAGAGTAGCAGAGAAAGTCTGAATATGCTCTTTTGATTTAGGTGCTGCAAGTCTATTCGCTATTGGGTGTACTGGATAGAATTAGTTATAATGGTTTGGTTGCCTCGAAAGATTGAAGGAGAAGGAATTTCTGTTTTCAAACATATTGTATAGTATTTAGTGCTATTTAAAAAATTTTTTAGCGTCTATTTCTTATTCACCACATAGAAAGCGTCCTTGAAAAGCTACCAACAATAAATAAACTCGTAGTATGCAGATGTGTTAATATCTTACACAATATATAGAGATAGAAAAAATGTATAAATTGAAGGGCTGACATGAGCATTATCTCTAAACGCTTAAACTAGACTTGAAATATGAGAATTAAAATTTTATCTTTTACTCGAAGCAGCGCTAACATTTACGAAACTATAATTATCTTCGTCAGAATGACAGTAATTACTTAAACTATGCAATATGAAGGCGAAATTTGATAGAACAGGACCAATTACTAAGCCTCTGTATTGATTGCTGTTTCATTCTTGTTCACACTTGGGGGGATCTGTTTTTCTGAGAATTTCTTATGAGCTCGAAACAGGATCCTTGTACTGCTTTCTATAACGTATGAGATGGCAATATCTTTGAGACGAGACTCTAATATAAGGTTCCCACTTTTCAAGCAGAAGAAAAATCGTGCTTTTTAATCCTCTGAGGGTTACGAGATTTCCGAGTAGAGTAGTGTTACTTTTACCACAGAACACACTTAATGACGTAAGTAGCCACATCTACTTGGTGGAAGAATCCGTCGATTCTTCAACCTTGGAATGATTCTATTGCTATTTCCTTGCAAATTAGCCCTTTGGAAAGATTCTATTGCTCCTTTCCTTGTAACTAAGTCTTTTGGGAAGATTCTATTGCTCCTATCCTTGTAAATAAGCCTTTGGAAAGATTTTAATACTTCTTTCCTTAGTATGATTCTGTCATCTGTTGATTTCTTCAAATATTAAGGCTTCTTAAGTGTACCTAGAAACCGAAAAGAAAAATCAGGCTTCAATATGGTTTATATAAGCCTAATGCGGACCTTGTAATCAAGCACGTAAGTCTATCGGAGGTTTCATTACCGCTTAGTATCAATTTCGTATCTTGGCAACATTACGTAACAGATGTGGACCAAATTAAAATTCAGTGGTTATAAGAAGGAAAATTTGAACCCCTACGCAGGCACGCAGACGAATGGCATCACGATATATCCTATTTGTCACGCACAAGCGTCTTTCTAACCTACAATATAGATTACGAACTTTGTAAATTCTTTGATTTTCTTATTAATGTTCTCCACATGAGTCGTTTCTGCACGAGACAGTCTTCGAGACAACTTTCAACAGGGAAGTGTTAATGTGACACCAATCAAGGCGATTAAGCCAGTGTTTCTTCAACCGACAGGCCCTGACATCAATTCCACTGGACACTGTAAGGCTTTCCCGGAATTTTTCATTTTTGTTTTCTAAGCATGTTTTAGAATAAATATTTTATAGTGGATTAGTATTCTGAGGAGAAAACAATATTCGTGTATGTATTGAAAAGCTGACATCCAGATTGCCTAAATAACACCTCAATCAGCGAAAAGTATAAATAAAAATTTCCACCGAAATTGGGACAGTCTGTAACCGGCTCTTAAATCTAATATGGAATACTGTTTCTTCTTGAGTTCACATTGTTCTGTGCAAGTGCGTGTTTCAAAACCAACGTGATTTTTGATAAGTAATAGGCCTCCAAATTTCATTTTTAATATAAATAAGACACAAGGTAATTGGTGCTACGAAATCTTGAATTAAGAAGGTGCTTGTGATGCAACAAATTTAGATTCTTGTTGATTCGAATGATATATGCCAATACAATTCAGCGAAAATTAATTGAATCATATTGGCATGAGAAAACTAGAATACGCTATAGGATTTCATTAGCAGCTATTGATTACTATTTTAAATGTAATTTTATGTTTGTCATCATACCACACCGCATAATTACTTGTACTAACTCTCCTGGTACTTGTACCGACGAGCTATCTCGTCTTGAGCAAAACTTAACAGGTCTTGATAGACGAGATATCTCGTAGAACCCTCTTAGAGGGATAATAATCTCTATGATTCTACCGTAATTAATAGTTATGTTAGTTTAAAGTATGAACTTTAAAAAAATTGGATAGGTATCTGCGAGTAAATCAGTAGGGAGAGAGAGAGAGAGAGAGAGAGAGAGAGAGAGAGAGAGCAGGGCTTAGTCTTATAAAAAATAATTTACGGGGCCGTGGTTTCACAAAGATTTAGAACCACTGCTCTAAATAGTGAGAAGATTTTCTTGAAGCATTCGTAAGAATGAATATCTTTTACAAGTGACTGTTCGGATTATATATTCAAAACCATTTTCAATACAAGAACCTAGTATCGCGCACTTTTTACCGGGACATTTATTCCAAAAAAGCTTCCATTTTATCTCACTGATACCTTCAAAAACATTCTCGAATATTCTAAATGGAGTGTAAAGAAGATATTTTCGGTGAAAAAGACCAGAAATCCCATCGACCCACGCACAATATTTCATACAGAGTAGGTTTTTGCGTAGAATATTTTGTCGGAAGAACCTTTGCACACGAGAGCAATACATACTACAATTCCCCTAAGGGCTCTTCCATCTCCAAAAATCTTTTCCCCCCATACATATACATATTTTCTCTCTCATAGAAACCCTGCCCAGTATGTCTGCTATTCCTAAATGCATTCTTGAATCCGCTCCATAGTAAAGCAGTGAATGGTGATGTTTGAAAGTTTCATGCGTTTTCTAGAATTATTGAGAATAAAATGTAACCTGAAGGCTAGCAACACTATAAGCAATGTATTCTGTAAGACGTCATCTGTGTATGCTTATTCATCATAACTTTTCAATGTAGTGCTTTATTGCGTTATGGCAATTGTAATCAGTTCTAGATGCTTTTAAATATTTTGAACAAGAGAAGATTTGTGTTGAAATTTAAACACGATCTTTTTTACACGCCTTTCTGCTTTGTGTTTGGAAAACTACATACTCCGAGCCATTGTACTTGCCATCTGACCATGGTTCAAAATTACGAGGTGTTATCCTCGGATTTTTCGATGGATGATCCCGGAGGGTCGCTAACAACCCGTTGTTTTGCTCCAGTGTGACGTTAATTCAACAACCTACCTACCTACTTACCTATCGAGTCATTGTAATCATGTTATAACGTTTGTCGCCTTAAAGTGTCGTAAGAGAATTACTAGGTGACAGTTAGGTAGCCAGAGGGACGATTTGTAGGTCAAAGTTCCCCCAAAGTGTCGGTTTCTACATTTTATGTCTTTCAAAAGTAGGACCGCGACAGCAACCGGAGGTTTGAGAGTTCGAAACTAGGTACAGCCAAACACCGTCTTGTACATAGGGCTGGTGCACGTTAAATCTGTCGTGGCCTCAAATGTCCTCATGTTGGCTTGGTGCGGAAGTATGGGATGACAGTTCAGGTGTTCTCGTCAACTGACGAGAGGCGACAACTCATTATGAGCCGTTAACCTCGGATCTTTCCCTTCGGGATTGATCCCTGACTATTGTCAATAGATTGTTGTGTTGCTCCAGTGCGACGTTAATAAACTACCTACCTTTCAAATAAAATCTTTTAAATTTACTGAACGGTTATTTTTGTAATATTCTTTGCATGAAGTTATAGTTATTTAATCAAATAACAACTTATTAAATTTATCATTTTATAAGATATATGGAAGTAAAAGATAATGAATTTGTTTTGTTTCACTGACAATCGACAAATCCGCTTAAAAAAAGTATTTTGAGAAACAAGATTTGAATAATTGTTAATGTTATTCAACTGCAATAAAACTATTCGAAGTAATATCGATCGTTTTAAAGTAAATTCACCTGTAAAACTATAAGACTTTTAATAAAATAATAATTCCTTTACAATTTAGTTAAATGGCCACACACACACAAATGCAATATGAAAATATTTTTTAGTAAAACTTTTTTAAATCAATAAAATATATGTTAATTTTTCAAAAACAATTACAACCAGATTATACCCGGAATGAAATCCTGGTTAAATGCTTTACGACTAAAGTTTTACCCATCAAAACAATAGTAAAAATACGACACTCCTCAATAAAATCACACGTACGATCTTTTTTTGCACATGATATACTATGCTGTAGTACATTATATTTAGAAACACACTTTCTACTAAATGTACTCTTTCTTACAAATAGTTAACTCATATGAATTATTGCTATTGCCTATTAGAAGTAGTCAATAGAATGAAGTTAACTTTAAACTTAAAAATTATAATTACAACGAAGATGGACTACATATCTACTTGCATTCACTATGATATATATCCGCTTTAGACAAAAATCATCTAGAAACTTGTTTTGCCATTTTTAAACATAATTAACATACACTAATGAGTAAGAATCAAAACTTAGTTGTACTCTCGACGAAAACATAAGAGTTGAAAAATTAGCAGTTCAGTTTTCATACATTTACGTGCTTATGGTTCCATCAATTCGTTTGTTTAAAAATTGCCAATTTCCTGGGTGAATTTTTGTGGAATGTTATATGTAAATCTCAACCTAGAGTTGTTAGC
The DNA here is from genome assembly GCA_947359465.1 of Metellina segmentata. Classification (NCBI taxonomy): domain Eukaryota; kingdom Metazoa; phylum Arthropoda; class Arachnida; order Araneae; family Tetragnathidae; genus Metellina; species Metellina segmentata. The sequence continues at coordinate 49,048,116 of OX375872.1, read as the reverse complement.
AGAGAAAATTCTCAGAGAACAAGATCATTTTCCCACATTGAAGTTTGGAGAGAATTCGATAATTTTCGTTTTAAAACCACATTTTCTTTACGAAATTTAAATTTTTTGACTGCAGAAGTACACTTTAGTTTTATTATTAGAACTGTTAGTTTTTATTGAAAATCAGGAAATTTTTTTGTATAGTTATAATAATGCTGCTGCCGAAGTTTGAAGATATGAAAGCAACACGTAACTTTATATTGCTAGATATAGTTGTACAACGTACATATTAAACTTATTAGTTGGAATATATTAAAAACGAACTTCTTGGGTGAATTCGAAAATAACAACACATTGTCAAAAAAGTGAATAATTTACACTTCCAACAAAATTGTTGAAAACAGCGGAGAGAAAATGTAATAGAAATGTTTACTTCTTTTCCTTTTTTCAATACCAGCTGAATAACCCGGCGTTGCAATTTAAAATGGTTAAACGTTGTTTGAAAAGTGAATTAGAATAATATCTTTTCTTACAGAGAAAAATGGCAATAATTTAAGTTGTACGGAAAATACTTTTTAACCTCATTTTAACTTTTTCAAAGCTTCTACAATTTATTTCGGATGCAAATATATACCATTTAATTCCTGAATAATATATTGCCATGTGCAAAAGACGATGACAAAATGCAGAAATCTGTAAAGCGAAAGATGTGCAAAGTGTCGAATTTCGACTTTTTGAGTTAGAGCAATTCGAAATAGAGCAATTCGAAAAAGACATTAGAAAAATATTGATAAAGGCAACAATGATTTATGAAATTTAATAATGCTCAAATATGACAGCGACATTTCCCTGTTTTAAGTTTCCTGCAAAACGTGTTTCCTTGTCATTATTCATAAATAGCAAGAAAACAAACTTTAGATTTTAAAATTAGGGCTTCGAGTGTCACTTTTAGGACTCCCTATGCTAATTTTCATGATCGTAAGTACTACTGTTTCGTATGAAGACAGGAAAGTAATAGCCTATGTTTTCCGCAGTGTTCTAAAGTATAAGTGTACCAAATTTGGCGTGGATTGGTCAAACGGTGTAGATTTGTATACAGAATATGCACACACATCCTTTAATCTCTCTCTCTCTCTCTCTCTCTCGCTCTCTCTCTCTCTCTCTCTCTCTCTATATATATATATATATATATATATATATATATATGAGTCCCAGAGTGTTGGTACCTCCAGCACCGAAAGGGGAAAACGGAAAATTAATAAATGGAATTTTAATAATTTTTCAAATGGAAAAGTAACAAATTAATAAACGGAATTTAGGTTAATTAATTAACCCTTGTGTAGCAAAAACTTATTGGAAAACGATCCTATCAAAGCGATCCTGATTAGTACGACTATGTTTTAGGACAGGTCTCACCAACCCAATTCTGACAGGCGGGTCGTTTCGACGAGATAAAATTTCCCAGTGGGCCATACATAAAGAAAGTTTTAAATAAAACTGGAATTTATATCAATTAATACTCTTATATATATTTATTAGCGAGATGGTTTTTTTTTCATTCAGAGCTATAACTTTTGGATCTACTTTATACATTGGGGTTCAAAACTTAAAGACTACGTTGAAAAGTCAATTCTATACTTAAAATTCATGTTTTATGTTATTCCATATTATTAAATTTCAGACTTTTTTCTTAACCATTTTTATTTTGTCTGTATGGTGAAAAATGAAGCAAAGTTAAGCAAATTGGGTACAGTTTTGACAGTTTTTTTATTAGTTTTAAAATATTTAAATGCATTATTTTCTTTGGCTGTGATTTTGAGCAAAAGTTTTGCATTTGAAACAAGATGACTAAAAAAAGTGCAATATATCTTTGAATGAAATTTGGTGTGTTGACTTTTATATTTGTTTTGAAGGGTCTGAACTAGGATATAAGAGAGTTGTTTTGAAAGGAAAGTTTTTTAGAGAATTCAATGTGTTTTGAATGAAAACATGAATTTTCAAAAATTCATCTTTTCTCTTACATTATTCTCAATATCTCATAAATAGAAAGGAATATTACATAACTTTTAGTTCAAGCCCCAGATTATATGTTTAGGAGACTTTACGAAAACTTTTAGGCAAATGTACTCGTATGGTTTTCAGTTGTAATATGTTTTTGTTAACTTCACATTTTTTACCTAAATTTTCCAATTCGTGTCAATTTTTTTAATTAATTTTAAAAACTGTTCGCGATATTTTGTTTTATAATCTGTTTTTATAAGTAGTTTTTACCTTAAAAAGACAATATAGTATAAGTTGAACATAAAAAAGGATGCCGAAGTCAGATACCTTAAGGAAAAGTAAGGTTTTCAGCTGGTACTTTACATTGAAGTGAAAGGAACCGTCGTGATTGACGTTTAGGAAATAAGAGCCGTGGGCCAAAAAATTTGAAAAATGCTGTTCTAAAGGATTATGTGAGATGTCAGTTACACTTAGCGTGACACCAAATGCATGGAGTGAGATTATGTAGGTAAGTATTTGATAAACACGTCGAATATCAAGTGTTAACCAGATCAAGAGCAATTAAAGCAGATAAACTCAACAAGCCAGACGTTTCTTCATGCTTGATTGACAACGCGTGAAACAAATAAGATAAGCGCTCAGCAATTGTATATATTTTAAATAGTCATCGTCAAACTGATATTTATTCCCATAATGTATTTTCCTACTCAAATATGAAGCATTCATTTGCTAAAGACACTTCAAACATTAAAAAAATTATGTTTAGTTTATGACAGTAACATATAAAATAGAGTGTGTGAACTTTTTCTCCAGTCTTCACGTTATACTATCAAAGCTACAAATTCACGTATTCAGAGTTCGTATAAAATTGTTCTAATACCGGATCGAACTATGTGTGGTGGATTACTGATTAACAAATGTAAGAAAGCATCAGGAGAAGTTATGTGTATAATAGCATAGAAATTTCCGACTTTATTTTAAGTTGATTAATCCTACGATTTACACTTTAATTCATGTACCAGAAAACGTTGTTTCGAAGTGAAGAATACATAATATTTTCAGTTCTATTCCCATATACTTATTGTATATTTCTCACAATTTACTCGAAATCCCAAAATCTATGTATGAACGACTTAATGTCATTAATATGAAGTTTACTGAATACAGCAACTCTCTTCATCACTTGATATTTATCATCAGAATAAACTAAATTCTTAAGCAATCATCTTTTTCAATCCTTCAGCGTGAACAGAACGAGTTGGTTACTTGGGTTTTATGACCTAAAGGCCATCTTTGGCCAAACTGCGCCAATCACAAGACAGACTATATCAAGTATTGAACATACACTATGAAAGTGAACAACACGAGATTCATCGATTTAGATTCTGACGTGAAATACAAGACTTAAAATATTTCCAGTCATTCTCTCTTTACACCTAATCACATTTTCCTGTGATTCTTTTATTACAAAACATTTATAAATAACTCATGTATATGAGATTCACTGATTGAAAGAACCAACTTCTTTGTTTTCCATTTTGTTGTGATGAATAACTCATTCATCTATATGAAATTCACTGATTGAATCAATCCAACTCTTTCGTATACGATCTTGTTATTAATAAATCACCTCATGTATATGAAATTCACAGATTGAAAAGTCCAGCTTTTTACTTAAAAAGCATACACTATTCTTATAATTATATAAGTCGACTTTCCTTTCAAGAGAAATTATAAATTATTGTCTAAACCTCAACACTAATCAAATATACATAAAGTTATTGTATTTCCAAGCTTTATTATATGAAATATTTTAAGTTCAATGAACAACTGAGACAATTTTCACATCACACGACAAAAGTTTTAATCTGTATTGATTCAAGAAATGCCTAATATATGCCAAGTTTTGATGAATTACGAAATTAAGAGGCAATTTCAGGAAAGCGTTTAGTCTTACCCATCTTTCAATAGCAAGTACAATACAACTTCATATAGAAAGAAACGAAATATGAACTACTAACATGAATGAGATTTAAAAGGAGGCAAAGAGAAGCGACGACATAATATTCATGTGTTAAATTTTACATAATATGAAGATGACTTCTATAAAATTGATAGGATAAGGTAGGGGGGAATTTTAATCCAAGAGATCCCTACGTTGATCAATTTCAAAATCTCAATCTTTGATCTTTTATTTAAGAAAGTTATCAAGGAGAATTCATTCATTTCTCGCCGCCTTTCGATGACTTAAATACAAATTACAAGGAACAAAATATAAGTGTTCCCATTTAAAAGTAATTTGGAATTCTAAATTTTCAAAAATACGAATTTTGTGATTTTCAGACATTTGGGCATTCTGTTTTAGGCTTTTAACCACGATATTTAATTTTTTGTTCTAATACCTACTAGAAATTAAAAATAAAAATAAATTATCATAAACACAACTAAATAAACTAAAAGTTTGCATTTAAGACACAGTTTTTTTAAAAATGAACATTTTCTGTCTTCGAAGAATGCTTTCAAAGAAACTATTTTTACATGATAAGTAAGACTTTCACATGCTCTGCAAGCATCATATTTAATGCTAAACTGACCATTTTTTGATAAATAGAAAATGTATTGTTCGTTTATAAGTTTTAAGAGGAAACACAGAAGACTCTTGTAGTTTTCAAGTTAATTTTATACATTGTTTTAAGAAAGTATTAAATGTTTAAGAAAGTATTAAATAACATAAAGCAAAATCCTCACTACAGTATGTAAGTAATTGTCTATTAAGTAAACAAATATTTTTTAAACCAATATCTCTGTATATTCTTATAAAAGATTCATAGAAATTAGATAAATGACTTTCCAACAATATACAACAAAATCCTCACTCCAGTATGCAAGTAACTGTCCATTGAGTATACAAAAAATTTTTAAACTGGTATCGCAGTATATTCTTATAAAAGAAACACAGAAATTAGATTAATGACCTTCAATTTCCCCTTCAATACAGCTAACAAAGAACAGAACATAAATACTCCTATTTCACATCGAGAACGTTCAATTAAATTGAAACGAAAATAATATCGACAACGGAAGGCACTATTTTTAGAAACGACAGTATGTATAGTTAGATCACATTTCATAACGACGTAATAAAATTAGTCATGTTATACTGATCTGAGCGTTTCGTTACAGGTAGAGTAAATTGTTTCACACGTTTTAAGAGGAAAAACAGAAGAACGTAGTGATTTTCACAAGCGAATTTAGTATCAGTATTAAAAAATGTTAATAATATAATACTGAATCCTTACTTCAGTCTTTTAGTAAATGTCTATTGAGTGACAAAAATTGTTTCCAACCAGTACCCAGTGTATAATGAGAAAAGTTCATACCCTTCCAAATCATCTCCCAAAAAACGAAAATGCTCCCATCGAGCGAGACCAATTGAATTGAAACGAAAATGAAATCAAAAACGGAAGGCACTATTTTTAGAAACGATAGTAAGTATATTTAGATCGCATTTCGCTGCGACGTAAACAACACGCTCGCGGCATGTGCCGGTGCCGTTCGCCGGCTGAACCCGAGAAAAGGAAAACAATCAAAAAAGGCAGACTCACCCGTTACGATTCATCAACGAGGAGACAACACCGGGTGAAGGAAATGTCTTTCTTACAAAGAGTCATAGAGTAGCGATCAGAGGATTTATGGAGAACACCTGGAAACTAACTGTGCTGCCTTGCCTCGCTATCAGCGATTGATTCTGCCACCTGACTCCACGAGAGTCGCGCATGCGTCGGATCAATGCTCATGACGTCACCAATGGATGGGAATGTTGCGCCAGTGTGTTACAAAGAAGGTATTTGAAGCTGTTCTCTGGTTCTGTGCTTTCGGAAAGGGCCATTAGGCCCTCAATGGAATAGCCCGCAACACAGGCAATTTATTAGAAGGGGATTTCATGCGGCGTTAGCTTCTTTGCTAAAGTGCCCCTGCTTAATTATGGGTCGATCTTTTCGTTGTTTGTTTGTTGAGTGTTCTCTGTGGGCTAATTTACGAGCGCTGTGGGCACAATCTGTATGAAACTCCGCGAAAGTTAGATGAAGAAGATATTGCCTTTATCTGGGATAGGAATGTTTCCCAGGGCCCCCTAGGGGGGTTGCCGTTGCCATAGCACCGGAGCACGAGGTTATTCGCGTGGCCAGACTCATTCACGAAGGGGCCCAATTCACGTGTCAGATACAGATCTGGGCCTATATATTAAATACTAAGGGATGCGATACTCCGTTTGGAAGAGCAGGCGGATGGTTGCGAGTTCGAAGCTCGGTCCTGTCAAAGACCGTCCTGTACATGGGGGGTTGGTACACAGTAAATCTGTCGTGGTCTCAAATGTCCTCATCTTAGCGTGGTGTGGAAGTTGGGGAGTGGGGTACCAGCTGAAGTGTTGTCCTCGGATCTTTCCCTACGGAATTGATCCATCCTTTACCGTCGCCAATAGCCCGTGTATTGCTACAGTGCGACGTTAATTAACTACCTACCTATAAAATACTTAAAGTCTTATTAATATTACTTATTGCATTTTCGTCTTGTGTAGGGAACGAATAATTTGATAAATGTTAACCCTTTAAGTGGTTTCGACGAAACATCTCGTCCATCAAGATCTGAGCAATATTGCTAATGAAGAGATACCTCGACAAGATAACCACCGGAAGGGTTAGTTAAAAACTTATTTCATACCCTCTAAGCGCCACGAGATTTCCGAGAACTCTTTCAACGCCCTACCAATTGAACATTAATCATTATGGCACTGAAAGGGCGGAATTGTGAACTACGTGACGTTACCTTGGTGCACCACGAACGAGTATCACGTTACACCTCACATTCTAAGCACAACCCGTTTATAGAAAAGCCACATATTCAATCCAGACGGACAAACATTCATGTCATATCCCACCACATATCACCGTCATATCATGACCACTACACCGATTGGTCGACTCCGAGTAGTGTAGCATTGCTGCTTTTCTTCCACATTCATATAATGACTAAATAACGCCATCTATTGGTTGAAAATATCGCAGGAAAGATTTATCGGTCATAGAAAGTCAAAGTTGGTTAGAAATTAAGCAAGGAAGACTAGGTTATGGACTCGATTTTGACGTACGAACCCCTCAGAGGGTTAAAGAATTTTGCAAAGGTAATTTTGTGTAGTTATAGTATTCTATTTGTAAAGATGTATTATGAAAGGTAAAAATCTTCACCATTTTGGGACTTAGACCCCAGAGTCCATATTCTTTGGATAATCCACTAGCTGAGGTATTAATGGAGTTCGTAGGGAAATTTGAAAATTTCTATTCTCTGTAAAGTATAGTCTATTTTCAATATTCAAAGAGTTTTAATCTTTTATTGTTTATAATTATAATTGTTTACAATTGCGTAAAGGAAAAATTGAGAAAAAATGCATATATCTGTACAAGAGCTGGACATTGCATATTCGGGATACTTATTTTGATTTTATGAGGGGCCCTACATCCAAACTGGTACATGACCCGGAGAGCAGATATGGGTTTCTTGATGGTTCGTTACATTTTAATTGACAATGAGGGAATCTAAACGTTTCTGAGAAATCATCATAAGTAAAACTGATTTCATTTAGAATTCAGAGCTGTCAAATAGATGAATGGTTAACCTTGTTTTAAAAGATTGTTCACAAATTTCAGGGCATCCAAGTTCCTATTTTACTTGGAACTAAAATGTGTCTAATTTTTCCATTAAGCGAAGGTTAATTGAGCTGGCTTCTGTTCAGGACCAATTACTATATTTCAGGTAGGAAACAGTAGCCTCAAAATAATTTAGAGTGAAACCTTACGCTTTGCCGAAATAGTACGAGTAGTTTTTTCGAAATGCTAAGTAAATTTTCGTAAAAAAGTAACGGCTCCAATGAAATGACCCGGTACCTATCATAGATAATCTTCGGTATTGATTCCTGACTATCGCCAATAGTTCACTACATTGCCCCAGTGTGACGTTAATTCAAGTATCTACCTACTTATATCATAGATAGTATTTGTTTTATTCGATGGACACTCTTGAGGTGTAATCTGGTATGATTTATACGTGTTTGTCGCTATGAAAAGTTTGTAACCCTAACACAAAAAAAAAGCAGCAAGAACAAGCTCACAGTCTTAAACTTTAGTCTGGTCTCCCATCAGTCTTTTATGTGTTGTTACTTATCCCCTTGGCCAAACTGAAACCTAGAAGGACCAAAAGATCACGTGTTTCAAGTCACACAGAGACTAAGTTCGTCCAGGAGCTGTCCTACAGACATCGATACGATCGAAAGTATGAAGAGTTTCTGAGGTTGCGGAGTAAGGATCAGTTTGACAGTTCTTAATTCCTCTTACACACACAAGATTCGTTTAACTTGTGTGCCTGCTTCTAAATATTTACAGAACAATTTGGTAGTCTTGATACTTTAAAATGTAACTACAGTTCAGGTCGCATAGCGAGGTACCAAGAATGTTGGGGAGCAACAGACTATGTTTTGGGGATTTTTTATTCATACGATGTGTAAATTTCATTGGTTGGTGAGATCACTATTTGTTTGGCTGATCTGTTCGCAACTCTCCTTGGCCAGCAAATCAGCTATCTCATTACCAAATAAACCAACGCGAGTCTAATACCTGACAGAAGTCATGCAGGAAAATCGCTGGTTGCGTGCTAGAATAATGCGTGCATGCCACTGAGAGGGCTAAAGATGCATGACGAATTATTTTTTTTTGTAAAAAAAAAAAACTGTTTTGTGAGCTATTAAAGGCACGCACAGGTACTACTATAAAAACATCTAACTGTGAGGGTGTTAGAGGCAAGAGAATGAAAAACGTTATTCTTTATACGAAAGTGAAAAAAATTACTTTATTTAGAAATAATTCTGCGTATTCAAATAGACACCCGAGCTAAAACCGATTACTTCAGTACACCTGGCTTCAGTTCTTTCTGGCCACAAATTGTACGATTGGTAGTATTACGTTGCAATAAAGGGTGAATTATCAGGCATTTACGCCTTGCTAAATTTTGCCCAAACATCGTCCCTTTTATTTCATATTCCGCAGTTCCCTTCAATAAAAGTGAATTTATTTTACATGATGTTTATTCAATGCTTCAACAATTCTCTGAACCTCCACATAAGTAAAATTTTACCTATAAGCATATTTTAGAATTTAAAAATATACTTTTCGAAATTCACTTTACAACTTCCTGATGAAGGGACGTATTCAGAGGAGATCCCGAAATGTTATAACTGTTACAAATATAAATATCGAAGTAAGCCAAAGTGATTCATATCAAAGAGTTGTTCTTCCATAAATAGTCAGGTCCAAAAATATTGAAAAGCACTTCTCAAACTAAATGTTTGTTTTGTGTTATTGCAATTTGATCGGTTGTTAAAGTAAGTGAAGAATGCGTTTATGTGCACAAGGTGACCGTCTGAATAGGAAGGGATTAGATAAGACAAGAAAAACTTTTCTATTCGTCTAGACATGAGTGAACAAAGACATATATAGAGGAAGGTCTCTCATAGCTCGATATCTCTCTTGTTTTAAATGTTAAAAAGCAACAATGCATCTAGTTTAGATAATAGACTTCCAAATCAGAAAAATCAATATTTTTTTTTTAAAGATTTTATTATTTAAAATTGATCAATATCAAATTCAGTGGATAGTGAAACTAATTTTTTTAAGGAGTTACACATACAACATAATAAAACATATTAGATAAGTACATTACGTCTACTTCAAAAAACGTTTTGCTCGTATTGACATTTTTTGACATTTGTGTGATTTCATTGATCTATGGAAGGTCTGGTTTAATTGTTTTTCTTGAATAATCATTGAAACCTGAGATAGAAATTCATCATAATTCCAAATTTTGGGTAAAAATGTTGCTCAACGATACTTTTTGTAAACTTTAGGTGATTTAGTACAAATTTGTTCTTATACGAGGGTCGTTCAGAAAGTGGCAGGTGCAGTAGTTTTAGAGATTTGTCTGCCAGCTGTTTACTGAATTACATCGCATTATAACAGTAATTATTGTTTTGGTAAGTAAACAAACTGTCCAAGAAAATCGAACGGGCCGCCAAGTGTGAAGTGATATCTGTAATCCGATTTCTAAACACAAAAAATGTGCGACCAAGCGAAATTTATCGTGAAATAAAGCAGTGTATGGTGATGTGATGGATGAATCATGTATGTGTTGTCGGTGCAGAAATTTAAATGAGGGAAGAGAGAACTCCATGATGAGGAGCGATGTGGCCACCCAAGTGTTATTACGGGTGAACTTGTCAAGTTTGTCGATAAATTCATCAAACAAGATCGGCGGGTGGCTTTGGATGAAATTGATGATAAATTTTCACATGTATCTTGCACTATCATTTACGAAGTAGTAACATATCACCTCAAATTCAGAAAAATTTGTGCGAGGTGGATGCTACGCATGCTCAATGACGACCATAAACGATTAAAGTTGTTATTGCTTTTCTCAATGAACTGGCAGCAGAGGAGTATGACGCTGGTATTCAAAAACTCAAAACAAGTTACGAAAAAGGTTTAAATTTACAAGGGGACATGTAGAAAAGTAATATAAGGTATAAAAAAGTAAAATAAAAAGTGTGGTTGAAAATTTATTTAAATTGGTCCGTATTTTATTTAAAAACGTTTATTACTTTACGAATGATCCTCGTATATCAGTTGAGTGATATACTTGCCAAAAGGAACTAATTTGATTTATATGTGTACATACAACTCAGTGAATTATAATTTTGACACTACATGAAAAATTAATGCGCATATAGTCGAAGTGGTGCATTTTAGTGAGCATTTCTTGTTCAGTTGGATCACCTACATTTAATCATTTTCTATTTACAATTAGTACGTACATTTAATTAAGATATTTATAGAACTCAGTCAGCATCTGCAACAGCCGTCTATGCATAGAAAATACATCAACTCTCAATGGCGTTCAGGGGAAAAGTGTTTCCTTACCCATAGCTTTCAGAGAGGGTGCTGCTGAAACGGCAAATCGGGATGATCGTTCGTCCTCGACAGGAACACGACAAACCTAAAATTCAAAACACAACACAGTATCTGGAAATACATTTATTCAATATTAGTTATTGAACCACGATATCATATGGTCAGCTGCTGTCGACGTCAAGTTTTGTCCTTCGTGGTTGCCAACTTTCTCAACATCAAAGCGATCATGGGATTTTACTTCCTTCACTCTATATGGTCCTAAGTATTAGGGTCGCAACTTTATTCTTACATCAAATTAAAAGTCCCTTGAATAGCAATAAGATCGCTATATTGATGAGGTTTCTTCCTCTTCTAATCATAATTTCTTTTATCCTCTTTTTTAATTTTTGGTACATTTTCTTTGGCATCATATCTTAATCTCTTTCTATTCTCTAGGAAAACTTCAGTATATTCTTCTTTTAAGAGCTGGTCTTTCTTGAGGTTTTCATTTTGCATTTTCACGCCTGTCAAAAATTCGAAGGGCGTCCATCATGTGCTTCTGGAGGTTGTGCTATTGAGTATTCTTTGTACGGTATCAACGTGTTTGAACCATTTCATTGATTCTTCAATTGAAAGTTTGGTTAACACAAGAGAATCAGGGTTTTGTGTATTCTTTATACTCGTCCATTTACTCAAGTTATTCCCGTTGTGATTTTTAAGTGTTCTACCCCGTTTTCGCAACAAAAATATGTAAACTCTTAAGATGTAAAAGCAGATCCTTTATCCTAAATATACCTTGCTGGATTTCCAAAAATATTTTGCTGTTAATTTTGCTTAAGTTTATTTATTGCGTCACCTGAGGTCGTAGATTTGGTAGGATACAACCAAGTAAATTTTGTGAATGCGTCTACTACCGTGAAAATATGAAGATAATTTTTAGATGTTGAAGGTAACGGACCTATGAAATCAATGTGATATGTGGATAATAGAACGTCCTCTTTAGGTATCGTATTTAAAAATACTTCTGCTTAGCTTGCTTATTATTACTTAGTATGCACTGTAAACAATTATTAATTAAATCTTCCACATGTTTCCTCAGATTAGGAATAAAAAATTCACGCTTAAGTAGCTCTTCAGTTTTATTTACTGCGAAATGTTTTTTTGTGTGTGTATGTCGTATTATTTCGTCTTGCATCGCTCCGGGAACAACTGACAGTTCACGATCATTATCGTATTTGTAAACGACACCCTTTTTTGTAAAGTAATTTTTATTACTTCCTTCTTCTATCAGTTTCTTAATTGCGATGATTTGATCATCATTGGAGTGTGAAGCAATTGTTTTAGGTGTAATTCTGTCTTCTGCAGTGACTTGTATCACAGGGTATCTACTGAGGGAATCCACACGGGCTATTTGCTTGCCAGGTTTGTGGACTATTTCACAATCAAATTCTTCTAAGAAAAGAGACCATTTTGCTATTTTAGGGGTTAAATTTTTTTTTCTTCCAGTTTTCTGAAATGCTAAACAGTTAGTGAAGATTTTAAATTTCGAGCCTAATAGTTAGTTCCTTAAGTGTTTAAGGGCCACAAATAAGGCAAGTATATAGTTCGTAACTACTATATTTCTCTTGTTGCGGTGTTATTTTTTACTCTTATAATAAATTGGAAAAAACTTTCTATCGTCTGACTGTTGGTGGAGCACCGCCCCAAATCCATGGCTACTTACATCCGTATGCAGTTCTAGTCTCGCTCCTAGTCAAAAAATGTGTAGAACTGGGCTTTGTGACAACATTTCTCACGTCTTAACTGGGGAGGGTAGAATTGTCCCGTCTTCAATTACAAAACCAAGGAACTCTATTTTTTGTTTCAGAAATTGATACTTCTGAAAATTCAGTTCTAACCCATATTCCGGCGATATTTTTAGAACACGTTTAAGTTTCTCGATTCATTCTTTCTCATCTTGTGAGGGGATAATTATGTCGTCCATGTAGATAACAAAAGTGTTAACCCTTAAAAGATCTCTAAATGTGCTGTATATATGTACCGCTGGAAAACACTGGGACTAACAGATAAACCAAAAGTGACTTTCAGAAATTCGTATTGGCCTTCGTGAGTAACTAAATATGTATATTTAGTACTCCTCTCATTTACATCTACCCCTTAAAAAAACCCTTTTTTTTATCAAGCGAAGCGGAAACTTTAGTTTGTTCCAAATGATCCAAAACGTCGTCTATTAGAAGTAAGGGAAATCGATCTTTTATTATTTTCTTATTTATTTGACTATAGTCAGTACAAAGTTTAGTAGAACCGTCTTTCTTCTTACACAACACGACATTGGCTGAGAAGTCAGAGCAGCTACGCTTAATGATTCCAGCTTTCAACAACTGCTGTATTTGAGTTTCAACTATTTTTTGCTCAGCGAACAGCATCCTGCGTGAACGCTGGCTTTATGGGGACCTCGTCAGTCAAAATAACATTAATTTCCAAATTCGTGCTTCTCGTCTTACGCGGTTTATATTCGCTGATAAATTTTGTCAACTTTTCCTTCTGCTCAACGCAAGAAACATGATACAAATCTATTTCGTCAACAATCACGGCATTAGACATTCTAGTTAGAAAACTTTCTGCTAAATTAGCATTTTTAGAATCGCGGCGAAAAGTGGGGTGCCAGCTCAGGTGTTGCCTCGTCGTTATCTGAACGTGGTTCAAAATTACGTGGAGTTGTCCTTGGATCTTTTCCTCAGGGGATTGATCCCGGACCGTCGTCAATAGCCCGTTGTGTTGCTCCAGTACGACATTCGTAAAATACCTACCTATCTACATGGTTGGTTTTTAAGAGGTTTTATGCCTAAAGGGCCATTTTTGGTCATGTTGCACCAGACGCAAGACATACAAATTTTCAGAATGTAATCTGATTCATAGGTTAAATGATTTAGTATGTGCTTATGTAAAACAAAAGTGTACTGATAAAATGACAAAAACTCTCAGTTTGCTGTTTCTTTTACCAGTTTTGTGTTGGGATAAGGTTGTTTGTGGAGGTTTTTAACATTTTTAATGCACTCCAAAAAGTGACACGTTAAGAAAAATACTGATTCTTTCGCAGCGATTTATTGCTAATGAAGAAGTCTCACTTGATTGTGGCCATGAAACAAAATATCATTAAACTGTGATTTTATAGAAAAATTTAAAAGTCTGAAACATTTTAGTAAAATTTAGGCCTTTGATATTATTTTTGTATAAGTACTTCTAAATTTGTTTAGACAATCTTAATTTTTTGAAAATAAAATTCATCTAGATTGTTCAATAAAATTTTGAGTTGAAAAATGTTTAAAAGTTTTTTTCTATTTCCTGGGCCTGTTCGTAAGTACAACACCCCTGTTTCTAGTTATGGAAATGGTGTCTTACCAAGGAATGATGAAAGAGGTTAAAAATTTTTCATATTGATAAAGACGAAAATAGCCATCACTAAAATAAGAAACAGGTAACTAAATACCTCTAGTTAAACATGAGTAGCAACAAACCCCTCTAACTTTGACAAAAAAAAACTAGAAACCACCAAAAACATTATATATATATAATGAGGGTCAGCCAGGAATAATGTTCTAGCTGGTAAAGGATTTGATAAAATGGAAATGATACAATCCATAAAACATCATTAATCATTAGAAACACTATTAAACATCCGCTTTGTAAGCACCTGTATAGTTATTGACATAAAGCAAATATTAGTTAGCCTGAATAATGAATAAAGATCAAGGAACGTTCGTCGTCTATTGATTATCTGCTGTACAAACCTCAATAAATTTCTCTCTTTTCCATATAAATATTTTATACTCCAGAGCTCCACATCTGGATTGTGGGCCCAGAACCTGTTTAGATAATATGCCTCGAAATAAACATATTGTATGTATCCCACGCATTGAATTCAATCCATTATTTAACCCTACTGGTGGTTGTTTGCTCCATGTATCTCGTCAATAGCAAAACTCAACAGATTTAGATGGACGAGATGTCTCGTAATTTTTAAAAATTGACCAGATCTGGATCACGTCATTATAAAAAAAATTGCCGATATCTTGATGACAAGGCAACTCGTCATTAGCAAAATTGATCAGATTCTGATGGACGAAATATCTCATCAAAACAACTAAGAGGTTTAAGTTTGGTGTTATGTATTATTTTACATGCACATATTGTATAGTAAAACTTTTACTTTTCGATATAATTTGTTCAGTCATGACAGTACAAGACACAGGAGTCATTTTGACGCTGAATTGCTCTTTGTTCGACAGTGCTTTTTTGTGTGAAGTTGTATAGTAAGCAGAGATGCCAACTACTGCGGATTCTCTGTAGTTTCTACGGAAGTGAATCGGGTACTACGCGGATCACGAAATCGATGATTTTTTTTCTACGGAAAAATTCAATTTTATTTATTTTTCACCACACATCAATTAGTTTACTTATTTCTGTAGTTTTTTCATTATTATTATGTTTTTTTGGTAAATGGGAAAGAGTGCTTAAATTTAATTATTAAATGTTTTTATATATAATTCTTTCATACACAGTTATATTGGTTCGATATATGTGTGTTCATGTATGATACACCTTACTAATTATAAATAATATAATATGTTGCACATATGTTTCAAATTTGTAATTAAATATTTGAATTAATGATATATATGTGTTATTAAAGCCGATTTCTTAAATTTTTACTTGACTACTGAAAAATTCTTAAAACTACGGATTTTTTCCTTTGGTACTACTGAAAACTTCCATCTCAGGTTGGCATCTTTGTAGTAAGGAATTTAAAATTATATCAAGCAAATGAGTACGTGATTCGAAGCAGCGCATTCATGAGTGTAGAATATTCATAAACTCTCCGTTTGATTCCTGTGGGCTACAGCGGGCACCTGCTCACTGTGGTGTCTAACGAAATGAAATGGCGGACTTCTGTGCGAAGGAAAGTGCTTCTGTCCTTCAAACCCCAAACTCATTTATTACTAGGGTAACTTTTTGCAACAAATGCAACTTTTTTTCACGCGTTCTACGCTGCATGTAAAGTACTAAAACCAAAATTCCTACTACATGGGGTGTATAGTAAGTGAGTTATAACCGCAACATAAATGCAACTTTCTGTATAAATGCAACTTTTTGCATAAATACAACCACCTGCAACTTTTAAAAATATAGCTTAAAATTAATTAATATCAAATTACTATTTCATTTTTTCTCTCTGAATCAACCCTTCGATCAAGTGTGTCTGATCTTGCGAACGCCGAAGTATTGCGGATCAAACAAGTACATGGAAAGAAGGTGTTCGTCCTAAGACGAAAGTGAAATAAATGGCAAGAAGTACTTTTAACACATTGGTTGGCACTTTTACTAATCCAGAGGAAACTTGACTAATAGACTGCGGAGTTTGCGAGGTGAGTGTCCATCATCAATATGTTGTTCGCCTTGTAGATGACGTTTTAAAATCTCTGAATGTTGAGCGAAAGGATTTTGCGCTTCTACTATCCGATACAGCACGTTATATGACGACTACGGCTGGCGCAGATTTTCAATGTTAAAGAAATTACTGTCCAAGGATGGGCCATTCAACGTTCTTCTGAATTTCAGTATGTATTATGATACTGGTGTACACAACTAAAATTGTCAATAGATTTTTTTCATTTTTTACGAATAATTTATTTCAGAATTTAGTGTATCAAAAATAAATGCAACTTTATTTCAATAAATGCATTTTTCCCATTTTTACTTCAACAAAAAAGTTGCCCTATTTATGACCTTCTGTTCTGCCCAACTTCTAATTCAATTGGAGTTTGGAAATATATAAAATCAACATACTCAATGAAACTAGGGGGAAAGTATCTGGGAGTGCTTATTTATTCAAAATCTCCAATTCCAGTTTTTCTTCGTGGTTCAGCTGTTGTTTTGTTTAGTCTAAGTATTGGACATGATTGCTTAAGTACCCATTTATTTCCAATTGGACTTGAAATGAATTTTAGGACGTGGAAGTTCTTAGTTGTACTCTATGTAAATATAGATGACCAATGAATGACGAACATTTTGACACTTGTACTGCATTTAATGGTTTTAATTGTGTTGTTCAGAGGTATTGGGAAACACGCAAAGGCTAATGACTTGATTGCCAAACGACTGATGTTTGCAAATATAGTATGGAATAAAAATAAAAATGAACTTTTACAATTCCCAGTACCGGTACAGTTCATCCAATCTAATTTAAATTAAACCTCGCTTGGTTAGTGATTTTCGATAGTTTTTGTACAAACTAATACACTTAATTTTGCTAGTATCTCATACGAATCATGTAATAAAACCTAAAAATGTTGACCATAGAGTTTAATTTGCAATCCTTTTTCCTACTGAACATTTTGTTTTTAGTTGACTGCATACTGCAGTAGTCTAATGGACACCTATTTTCTCAACTAAAAAATTATTTTAGCAGAAATAGTTTAAAAAACTAAAAAAACTAAGAAAAACATTTTTTGTTAATAAACACATTATATAATATCATGATCTAATATGTGTGAATTGGTTGGGAAAAGTAACGAGTAGAGAAACAACTCACACAACATTGTTGGCAGTTTCAGATAGATACTAATCTTTGTAGAGTTTACCTAGACCAGTGGTTCTCAACTTTTGCGATCTGATTTACGTTAAATCTATCATGTCCTGAAATGTCCTCACTTTGGTGTTGTGTAGAAGTTTGAAGAGTTGTGGTACAGGTGTTGACCTCGTCATTTGACAGTGGTTCAAAATTACGTGGTGCTGTTCTCGGGTCTTTCCCTTCGGGATTTATTCCGGACCGTCGTCAATAGCCCGTTGTGTTGCTCCAGTACGACGTCAATTAAAATACCTTCCTTTCTACACTCTATAACAAAAAAATCGACGCACCAAGAAGGAATCATTCGATTGCTTTGAAATTTCGTATGCAAAAATGTTTTCACCAAATATGCAAATGATTAAAATTTGGTGTCCAATGAATGAATAGTGCGATATCCAGCGCATCGGAACTGCGCATCCAGCAGATGTATACAATGAGTTGTTCTTGAACTGTTGTTAAAATTTTCTGCTGCATTGCGATTTAGGATACCTTTCAACGACTGAAAAAATGCCTCGCCGCAGGATTCGAGCTCATTACGAGCAACTTTCAGAGTTTGAAAAAGGTATCATTGGACTGAAAGAGGTAGGTTGGGCAAATCGGAGAATCGCTCGTCATGTGAGTCGAAGCGATACGGCGATTAGAAGATGCTGGTAAGAGTGGGTGGACAGTGGCAGATTTCAGCGTCATGATGGAAGCGGTCGACGTAGGGCCACAACAGATCGCGATGACAGAGTGATTGTCATATCAGCTGTCACAGCGCCTGATTCATCGCTATCAATCATCAGTCGTGCTACCCACACACGAGTGTCCACCATGACCATTCACAGACGGCTGAGAGAGCGAAATCTACACTCGTACCGACCGTTACGCCACCTGCCACTCACGCCTGCACATTGTCGAGCCAGATTACAGTGGTGCTTGGATCGATCAGACTGGAATGATGCTGACTGGGGACGTATAGTCTTTAGCGACGAATCCCGATTCCAACTGTGTCCTGACGATCATCAATGACGTGTCTGGAGACGCCCATGGCAGCGTGCCGATCCTGCTTTCACTATTGCACGCCACACTGGCCCTCAACAGTGAGTTATGTTCTGGGGTGCCATTTCCCTTGATAGCCGGACCCCTTTGGTCGTCATTAGAGGTACACTTACTGCACAGATGTACGTTGACGACATTCTGAGACCTGTTTTGCTACCGTTCCTTTCTCAGTACCTTGGGCTTATTTTTCAGCAAGAAAATGCCAGACCACATGCGGCACGTGTTGCTATGAACTGTCTTCAAGCTTGTCAAACACTTCCTTGGCCAGCCAGATCACCAGATCTCTCTCCCATCGAACATGTCTGGGATATGATGGGAAGGCGACTGCATCCGGTAGGGAATGTTGATGACGTAATCCGACAATTGGAGCAAATTTGGCAAAAAATACCATAGGAGACCATCCGGGAGCTTTATCGGTCCATGCCACGCCGTGTGGCAGCTTGCATCCAGGCTAGAGGCGGGTCAACACCTTATTGAGCTCGTTACTGTAACTCTCACATAAATCATTAAATTGTTCTGAAATTTTAATCATTTTCTATTCTGTACATAATTTTCCTATCCACCGATTTTTGTCTCCATCGGACAACTCCTTCTTGGTGCGTCGATTTCTTTTTGCTATAGAGTGTACATGGTTGGTTTTTAAGAGGTTTTATGGCATAAGGGCCATGTTTGGTCATGCTGCGCCAGACACAAGACATGCAATATTAAGTAATGGACAGACCCACAATGAAAGTTTTTCTGACACAGAAAAGAGAAATACTCCCATTGAGGAATGCATCTGACAGGAATCGAACCTGTGCCGTTTACGACTCGTAGGCTGCAAGCTCAGTGGGCATACCTAGTGAAGCACGACAGCCTCAGAACTCACACAGAGCAATTCTAACTCGTGAAGAAACAGTAATTCATACTATTAGATTTGAGAACCAATAACAAACTGCCTTGAACCTCAATTTCAGTGGAAAAAAATTACATCCTGAAAAAAAAGGTGCATCAAGTATATTACTCACTTTAACATGGGAAGCGCTAAAACTTTTCCACGGGCATTTTTAATGCAATAAATAATTTTCGATCCACCCAATTATGTACTCTGTTTTGTTCTAAAATATATCATTATAATGAAACCCATAATTGAAGTTGGTTAGAGGGTTGTTGAATTAACGTCGCAGGAGCAACACACGGGTTATTGGCGACGGTCCGGGACTAATACTGAGGACAACATCTCATCATTTTGAATGAGATGACGAGTTCACACTTGAGCTGGCACTCCACTTCAAACTTCCACACCACGCCAAAGCGAGAACATTTGAGGTTACGACAAATTTAACGTTCACGAACCTTCACGTACTCGACGGTCTTTATATGGATCTTGTTTCGAATTCACAACCCGTAATTGAAACTAGCTCCCCAATTTTTATTCTTGCCAATTTTTTCGATATAGACAGTTAATGTGTGTGTGTGATAATTAGATCCTGAAAAAAGGGCACATCGAGTACTATTCATTTTAACATGGGAAGCGCTAAACTCCGGGTTACCAAAAATCAATTTTTCAATTATTCGACATTGTTAACGAGAGAACAATTTTTAGATCCAGCCAATTATGCATCTCGTTATGTTCATAAATATATAATTATTCAATCATTATCACATTAGTGAAACGCCTTCCTAAATTTTTACATTTACTCTTCTCCTTTTTTCGATACAAATGTGTAATCAATGAAAATTAGATCCTGATAAAGTATTACTAATTATAATATGGTAAGAGCTGTACTCCGGGTTACCTAAATATGCTAATAGGAAACTTTTTCATTAAACTTTTTCTTAGTATAGATATACTAGGCATTTTGAAAGAAACGAATTGTTTTCGATCCACCCAATTTTATTTTTAAATATATGGTACCATTCAAATCATAGTCCCATAATCGAAACGACTTCGTAAATTTTTATTTTTACTACTCTTTTTTATGATACAGACAATCCGTGATAGTTAGATCCCTGATAAAGATGCATGAAATGTTACTCATTTTAACATGGGATGCGATGAGTTAATATGGATGGTGATAATCTCCGGATATGCTTACACTTTTCGGAGGCGGCGGTAAGGCAGATGCTGAAAAGGATTAAAATTCTTGGCAGCTTTGGCGAAATAAGAGAATAATTAAAATACGTACGGGGCCTTTGGAGCGTGAAATGAATACTAGGAGAGCCAAGAGAAGTTGAGTGCAACACCATTTATTAACAGGGACATAGGCATTATCCCTTACTGATCTCTTCTATCAGCTCGGCCCAGGAAACAGATGCCGAGAAGAGGAGGATGGGATCACTCACTTTTAGGAAATGGAGTTAGATCAAGCCCTCGTTTCCGATAGCACCCCTATCACTTGGAGTTCTTCCTGTCGTTGCACTTCGTAGTGGTACTGGTAGGAAATGGAGTATCAAATATCGGATGACAAGTTAGGAATACTTTTTTTTCGATTGCGTCGCCGGGCGACAGTTGGAAGCGTTGCGAATCCCGGTCTCTGCTAAAGCGAAGCAATTTCAAAAGTAGACCTCGTTAACTCGGATATTTCGAGAAAAAAGTATTTAAAATTTCCTGTGCAGGCTTTAAGGTGAGGTAGAAAAATCAAGATTATATCGTGTTCGCCATTGTCGAGGCGTCGAATTTTTATGAATTGCACTTGATTTGTTGCTGTAAAAGCCTGGAAAGGGCACTTTTAAAATTTCGATAGGGAATGCCCAGTAAATGCTGAGCATCTTTGGAATCACATTTGTGCGTGACCAAACTTCTTTTGTTGTGAATCGAAATAAAAGCGTAAATTACTATCTTATTAAAAAAAGAAACGAGAATTTGGAGGATATCTCTTGAGGATCTCTAAAACAGGATTAACTCTAGACTACAAGTCTTGTTAATGTAACCTTTATTCATACGTCGCATTAATGATTAAGACAAGGTATTGCCTAGACTAGATATCTCGTAATTTCAAAACCATGCTGCAACCAAATATTTAAATGTCCTCCAAAAATAGCAGACCAACAAAAGTTGTATAATATTAGTCAACTTTAAAATTAAGAGATAGCTTGCATTTTTTAAAATTATCAATAGAGTTCATAGTTAGATTTTAACAAAATAATGTACATTTTAAATATATCTAAATGAAGTTTCTTGAATGCGGCCTTATTTGATAACCGCTAAATTAATGCGGCCTTCCAACATCAAAATGTTCCTCTTTTCTGATGTGGCTGCTAATCTGATATTTTACAATTCATGTTTATGGAATTTTATTTTGTCTTGCGCATATCCACAATCCCATTGCACCATAAAACTTAAACCAACCGTCTTTGGCTAAGCCAGACCAGTCAAGGTCAAAGGGTTCCTCATTTCTGATCTGGCTGCTAATCTGATATTTTTATATTCATGTTTATGGAATTTTATTTTGTCTTGCGTATATCTACAATCCCATTGCACCATAAAACCTAAACCAACCGTCTTTGGCTAAGCCAGACCAGTCAAGGTCAAAAGGTTCCTCATTTCTCATCTGGCTGCTAATCTGATGTTTTAAAATTCATTTTTATGGAATTTTATTTTGTCTTGCGTATATATCCAAAATCCCATTGCACCATAAAACCTATCGTCTTTGGCTAAGCCAGACCAGTCAAGGACAAAGTGCGCACACTGGTGCTCAAAGCTTTATTTAAGGTTAAAAATGATAGGTAATTAATTCGTATCGGATTACAAGCATTCGCTTAATCGGAGATTGAATAGTCAATGCTCTACTGTATATAAATAATACAACAGTTTAAATTTATTATTCACGATCTGGCCTTTTTATAAATGAAATCAGCTTTCTGTATCTGAGCATTATTTGCGGAACTGTGTTAACTTACTCATTTTCCGATGATTTCCAACCGAGACGCAAGTTTTCAGATGTATCTATAGTTTGTTTCACTCGACCGTCATCATCGAGAAACAAGGCTATACTTCATGTCTGTGCCCATTCGATAGCAATGTTTGGTAATAGCTGGACCACCCTACAATAATCTCACGCCTCTGGGGAGCTCCCTACGGATTGGAAAACACAGTTCTGGAAAAGACTATTATTGCCTCTGCAATCATCACAAATTGCTCACTGGGGTTCCAATAGAAACCCATGTATTTACTAGCGAACTGTTACAGCGTTTATTTACTCGGAATCATTACGATCTACACCAGGAATGCACAACATACAGCACTTGAAAGTCTTAAATCTTTTAACTCTACGAGTGGTTTCGACGAGATATCTCGTCCATCAAGATCTGACCAAGTTTAGTAAGGATAAGATAGCTTGTCCATCAAGATCTGGCCAGTTTGCGGATGAAACGAAACCTAGTCGAAAGTACCACCAGATGGATTAATATCTACAATTTTTAAATAACATATACTATTTTTTTAGTGTATCTATAATAATTTATTTAAAATTTAGTCTAGAACATTTAAAATTAATTTATTAGTTTTTTTCAACTTTCGTCCAACTCTTCGGAATGTGACGTCATTAAGGATAGGCGAGGATTTTGCGATTTTCGAATGCTGACGTCACAATTTTTCTACGTCCGAATTGCCTTTGGAACCATGCCAATTTTTCCGATTTTAGCGTGCTTTGATTTACGTTGTTGGTAATTCCCACTTCAAGTCCATCACAACGTTGCCTGTAGAGACGGAAGAGAAAGAAAGACTTAAGAAACTTCGACTTTAGCAGAAGATTAACAAGATTCGAGTTATTGGGAGTTTACTGTATTTATGCAAAGCAAAATATGCAGACTACCATCGAGTGATATTCAAACTTGAAAATCTCATTACATTAATATTTAACTATGCTATAAAATAATTCCAGGAAATGTTAAGAGAAAAATATTTAAACACTAAAAGTAAGATGTAATTTTGTTTTATTTTAACAAGTTTTAAGGCCTACCCTCTCATTTTCATTGAAATATTTCCCAAACTACTTGACGAGAGAAATCCGTCTGTATCTCTTTTTTGTAGCGCAAATACTTGATCAAGTCAACTGAAGAGCGGTGGTTGGCCAACCAAGAATTTACAAATATTTTCGACTGAAAGTGTTCTATAGGTGGTCCATTTGCATTACTAAACATTAGATTGGAGACGTTTGAAATCAATAAAGATGATGATGATCTCAAATCTGTTACTTATGTTGTGCATTAAACTAAACCCGGGCTCTCACTCGGCCGTGGAACATGGTAAAACTTCAATTGTTCTTAAAAGAGGCTTTAATTTTTCTGGAACAACTTGGGCGTTTTCATTGAAGCCCTCAAACCCCGAATAGTGCACATTTCATTTATAACAAAAAGTCGACAGATCCTTTTTACCTCCTTTTCTCCATAGCGAATATCCCCTGTATTTATATTTTCTGGACCAAGCTTGGCGATATCATTCAAAAATTGACCATTTTCTTCATTAACATCAGAACAAGGTCTGGATTTTATTTTATCGACACTACTTTGAATGAATTGCTTTTGATTAATAGGTACGATTTTGGAATTTTGTACCAAAGGGATACCTTGAAATAGAAACTTTTCTTTTGCTTCTACAGCTATCTCCTGGGTGTCTTTAAAAGTCTCGATGACCCTAATTGTTCTTTATATTAGTTGTCAGCCCGTTGAAGGGTTGTCTTTGAGGTAAAAATGTCTTTACGAGGCTTTCGAGGTCCGCTTATCGTAAGCATTAATTATGTTTTTTTATTCCTCTAATTCAAGTTTCTATTGAAGATAGAGTGAAAATTTCAACGGATTTCAAATCAGCGTAGAATTCTACACCAGAACGATACCAAAGACAGATTTAATATTTAATTAGTTACCATTTGATTATTTAATTATTTTTATCACATAATTAATGATTTATTTAATTATTTTTATTACATAACTAATTATTTATTTAATTATTATTTTTACGTCATTAATTATTTATTTAAAGAAAATCACATTTAAGGTATCGATCTGGTGTAAATTTTCCGCAGATTTCAAATCCGTTGAAATTTTCACTCGATCTTCAATAATCGTAAAGATAGAAACTTGAATTAGAGGAATAAAAAAACATCCCTTAATACTGACGAAAATCGGACTTCGAAAGCCTCGCCAAACGCTCGTTTTGAAACATCTCGTGTGAACAGTGCCACAGTGCCAATATAATACGATTATATGGCACTCTACTTCTCCCTCCCCCCGCATCAGTGCGTACAGTGTAACGCGATGTTTTCTAGGAAAAGCAAAGCGTTTACGTAGTTTTTAAGAAAAAGCAGAGGATATACGTAGTTTACTTGAAAAACCAGAGGTTATACGGCGTATACCACCCTATACCCTCCACTACAGCCCTGGTTATTATAGGGCGACTGTACGCGTATCGTACACATCTGAAGTCTGAAGTTGTATCGTTGCATCTGCATGTCACAACTCGCTAGTGAAGCGGTGGCATCGCTAGTTCTCTTCCAGATTAGTAGAATCCCCCTATTACGTAGGAAGATATCTGACTACGTTTGAAGTCATTTTTATTTTAAAAATGCTTGTATTAGAATACTTTTTCCTTTTAAAGTAAAACAATTTATCAAAACACATTCCAAAACAAAAAATCACTGATAATTATTGAAAAATGACGATAACGAAAAACTGTACTGTTGAAAAATTTATAAGTACATTTGCTTAATGATTTTGCAGTCTTCTCAATTTTTTAGCTAGGGCTTGAACAAAAAGGTATTCAATAGTCCTTTTCACTCATGATGAGATATTGGAATGATGAGAATATGAATATTTCCTTACGCCATAACACTGAAATCTTCCTAAAACGTTTTCCTCTTATAACATAGCTCTTACATCAAATTTCAGGCTCTTCAAAATAAATATAAAAATCAGCACACCAAATTTCATTAAAAAATATATAGTAAATTTTTAGACATCGCTTTTCTCGAGTAAAACGTTTGTTCAAATCACAATCAGTGAAAAATGCATTTAAAGATTTGAAAACGAGTTAAAAAACTTCAATCAAGATCTATTCAAATTGCTTTATCTCCGACTCTGTTCATCGTACAGACAAATAAAAACAGTTTTGTAAAGAAAAAAATTTTAATATTAAAAATATGGTATAAAATGAAATAATAAAACTTTTGTCAAATATTGACTTTTCAATGTAGTCAGATAGATTCGATGTTGTTACTCTCTCATACCGTCGTACAATTTCCTAGCATTTTGGTATGCATTTTACCCACAACACACAAGTCGACTTCATAATCACATCTATTGGCTATCCAGTTTTATTATTATCGAAAAAAGGGACAGGACTGAACACAATTCCCTCCAAACATTCAGAATAGCCCATTGTGTTGATACATTGCGATGTTAATTAAATACCTACCTACCCAAAATTCGACTTTCTATCAGCACTATGACGATAACCCCCTTCTCAGTTCCCCAGACCCAAAAAATTTCTGAGCACGCACCTGACTTATAGCAATTAATTCAATCTCACACGTAATTAATTTCAGCAAAAAAATGAGGATCCGTTGAACGTTTTTCCTTTTATTATTTTTCTAATTTATTATTAGCTGTTTTTTCCCCCAAACTAGAAATTTTCTTCAAAAGAATTTTATTGTATTATTTAATCTAGGGCAGCATCGTATGTGTGGGCGGCGGTGCGAGAGCCAATGCCTAAGGGGGCAGCATTTCAAAATTATTTATTTAAAAGTTTTGTAGGTTTAGAGCTTTAAATACACAATATTACCCTTGTCACAAAAGCTTTTTCCAGTGCGATGTGTGATAAGTGAATGCTTTCATGCACTCCTCCTTTAGAATGCAACTGGACTCTCTTGGTGGCTGTTTCGAAGGTTTATTTCGTAATCAGCAAAACTGACGAGATCTTGATGAATGAGATATCTCGTCATCAGAAGAAAACTGACCAGATTCTGATGGACCAGATATCTCTTTATATAAAGAAAACTGACCAGATCCTGATGGACCAGATATCTCTTTATTTAAAAAAAACTGACCAGATCCTGAAGATAAAACATCTCGCCATTAGCAAAATTGGTCAGATCTCGATGAACGATATATCTCGTCGAAACCACTTGGAGGGTCAAAAGTCAATCCTTCCTATCATGTAGCCCTCTGCAATCGTAAAACGATTCAGAAAAGTGAAGAGCTATGGAATGGTATGGTATTTAATTATAGTCGCACTGGAGAAATACAACTGCCAAGTAAAGAGAAAAAGCAATTGAATTTTCTTGCACCTAACGTCTGCACATCAGAAAACAAAGACAAGAGACACAAGAGCAACAGGGAAAGGCTTGTCTTTTCTTACTTTCGTCCTTGATATCCATTAACAAAGCTGTGCCTTTTTCAAATGTTTGTCCTCACTTCCAATGGATCCGTTCTTATGTAGATATTATCTTTAATAAAATTGCAGATAGATAGCATTTTTCTCAAAAATGTCAACATTCTTTATACTTGTCATACGTTTTTAAACTTTTGGATGCCTCCTAAAATCGCTTTAGTGCCAACATTTAAGTGTTGCGAAAACACTCAGCTGAAATTTTGCTATGGTCATATTAAAACTCCTAAATCGATTTTCCTCAAAATACAAGAGTTATTCAAATGAAAAGGTGCGAAACGACACTGTGGGTATAAATGAAGACTTTATTCAAAGTATACACCATAAACCTGAGCACAACGATCCCATTGATTAACGAGCCGAAGAACTCCTTGTTTCCAGAACTCCTGTGGCCGTGACGAGGCCCAGTCCTTCACGGCGTCCTTGAGTTCGTCGTCCGAGTTAAAGCGCTTCCCTTTCAGATGTTTTTTCAGAAGCCCAAACACATGGAAATCGCAGGGCGACATGTCCGGGCTGTAGGGCGGATGGTCAATCTACTCCCACTTTAACTTGGCCAATCCGCGTGTGTGACCCTGGAGACGTGTGGACGCGCGTTATCATAGAGCAGAACCACACCATCCGTGAGCAGCCCCGGTCTTTTGTTCTTGAAGGACCTGCATAGGCTTCGGAGTGTCTCACAGTACACATCGGAGTTAATGGTTCTTCTGTTCTCGAGGAATTCAACAAGTATAGGACATTGGACGTCGAAAAAGACGGTGTGCAATACCTTCCCTGCTGACGCCATTGCTTTGAACTTTTTAGGGGGAGGTGACGACGCATGCGTCCACTGCCAACTGTCCCGCTTTGTCTCTAGCTCGTAGTGATGGCACCAGCTCTCATCACCTGTGACGATCCGCTCCAGGAAAGCGGTGTCTTCATGATACCGAAACAGATGTTGAAGTGCAGCCCCATACGTAATTCCTTTTGTTGGTCGGTGATCTGCTTCGGAACCCACTGTCCACACTGTTGCAACGCTGACATCCACCTTCACCGCCAACATTCGCATTGTGACACGCCGATCACTTCTCACTAGGTGGTCCACCTTGTCGATGAGATCGGCCGTGATGACTGTGTTTGCCTGGCCTGGTCTCGGGTAACCAATCAAACTCTCACGACCTGCACGATTACGGACACTCCATTTTCACACGGACTTGTCGGACACACAGTCTTCCCCGTATATGGTCACCATCCGGCAATGAATAACGGCCGGTTTAATACCTTCCGATGTCAGAAATCGGATAACGCCTCGCTGCTCCTCAATCGTCGGATTTCGCAATGTGAACGCCATCCTGCCCTCACACGCCTGGCCTGGTGTTTACCTGGCCTGGTCTCGGGTCACCAATCAAACTCTCACGGCCTGCACGATTACGGACACTCTATTTTCTCACAGACTTGTCGGACACACAGTCTTCCCCGTATATGGTCACCATCCGGCAATGAATAACGTTAGGTTTAATACCTTCCGATGTCAGAAATCGGATAACTCCTCGCTGCTCCTCAATCGTCGGATTTAGCAATGTGAACGCCATCCTGTCCTCACACGCACTGCCGAGTCAATTGGACGGCGCTCTTTATAAGAGCCTCTGCTCTCTCCTGCGCATGCGGGCTCCCGCGCATGCTCTGATCCACATAGGAGATTCCAATCGCATCCCTAGATGTCTCGTTACGTTCTCTCACAGCGGCATAGGCAAATATGTTAACGGTTACGTTGTTACGACGTTTCGTACCTTTTCATTTGAACACCCCTTGTGTATTAAGGTTTCGATTGATAATTGTTTCAAATATTAATCAAATAATTAATATTTTATGCTAAACATTTATAAAGTAAAACATTAGGTGGATCTTATTTGTTTTTAATAGTAAGATGGTTCACAATATCAGTCCTGTGGGAATATTATGTCGGAAGGCACGAACTCTGGGAAACTGATTGACATTACGAACTTTAAAATTTCTATGCCCACAAATCCGAAATAGCTGGACCGAATGAAACAAAATTTAGTATCTGAAATTTAACTTTGATTATAGGTTCTGGATTCTATATAAAAAATTTCTATAGCAGTTTATGAAGTTGGTGCTCAATTTTTTTAGATGGCTTAGTATGCAAATTTTATGGCTATGAATTTATGAAAACGCTTTTCCTTGTCGAATGCCATCTTTGAATTTGCTCTTTAGTTAAATTGCTTTACTAAAGAGGAGTAGTTCGGTTTTTTCCTTACGGTACATGCGTTTACCATCAGAAAACTTATGCCACATTATTCCCTTATTACAGAAAAGTATAATTGCACATCACTAGATAAAAATATTTCTTAGATAACTGATGAGATATGCTATTCACACATGATATAATACTTAGATAAACAAATGACTGTTGCAAACTGCCTGAAAAATAAATAGGTAAAATAAGTGAGATAGGATCTCGATGCTTCACCAAAAAATAGTATTAATGCTGTTAATTTCTTATATATTTATCTAATTTATGTATTTATACGTACACTTATAAACTTGTTTACAGGGTGGGTGAAAATTTAGTCTCTATTTTCAAAAATTTATCTCTCCCCAAAATATACATATTAGCATTGCACATTTTTCTCACAGGTTGTTTATTGTTTGTCATAAGTTTTAACTTTACAACATGTTCTCCAGCATTTCCCACACATTTTGTAAAGCTGGCCATGTACATTTTTATCAGCTTTCCTCAAGAACAGGGCATGAACACCGATTCTGAATTGACGGATCTTGTTTCCCAGTTCATCAATGGTTTGAGGAATACTCCGATATACTTCTTTCGTGGTCCATAAAAAGGAACCATATGGGCATGGCAGTTAGCATGGTAATGACATGAACAGTCATGGCCGTTTATGGGTATGAACTACCCACGTGCAAACCTCAGCAAGCCGTCTCTCATCTGTGAAAGTGGTTTTGATTTTCTAAAAGAACTCTCTTCATCAGGCACATATTCAGAAAATGATTTCCAGGAAGGTACGGTCATTCTCCCGGTAGATTAAACTTCGCAATGTTAACAGACGTTGCGTGTATTGATTTTTTCTGACTGTTTTCAGACCATTCGTGTATATTTTATCTGTGTGCATGCGAAATCGATTTTCTCATATAATTAGCTTCAGCGAGTATTTCTCATACCTTTTTAATTCGAAATACATTTCGCAAAATTTCGAGCTCGTAGGGTCTTTTCTGAATACATTCATAATCCGAAAGAGTAAGTACTATTTGAATACTTCAACGCAAATTTAGAACAAATTTGCAGTCATAAGTTTCTTGCTATAATCGCGAAACGAACCTATGAAGACAGAATAAGTACGAAAATAATATCGGAAAATTTACTGCTGGACATGTTCATGTGAAATTGGAGGCAAACTGCACCTGTCTTGAAGCCGCACCTCTTTTTTTCGATCACGTGCAAATGTACGCCCAGCTACGATGCTCCACTACCACTCACGAACGGTTTTGCGGAGAGTGAAATATGTCTGCTACACGGTAGTCATTAACTTTCTGTGACATTTTCTGATTGGTTTTGCATCCAGAACAGCATGTTTATCAAGCTGGAAGCTCCACTACAGTTGCACCTGGATAACAGAGTACCACATCTTTATCTTTCCCGGTCCTTTCTGAGGTGTTAGATGTCCACGTGCAAACCTCAGCAAGCCGCCCCTCATCTAGAAATACTTGATTTTTTTTCTATACGTACGCCCTTCATCAAGAACATTTCGATGATTCAGTTTCTCGGTTTCCTGAATTAGAAATGATTAATGATCATTGTGTTGTTGAACTTTTGCTGTTTTCAAACTTTTGAGGAACTTATGTGTTTGTATGTAATGTACGAAATTTCGATTTTGTTTGATATTGTTAAATGTATATGTTTTTGATAGCTTTTATAATTCCACATTATTTGGGTTCGTGCCCCTCCTACTCTACCCCTCATACATCCCTACCTTTGAGATAAGTGCTTTTTGAGTAAATTAACCCTCCAAGTGGTTTAGACGAGATACCTTGTCTATCAAGATTCCCTCATCATGACAAGATATCTTGTCATCAAGATCTTGCCGATTTTTTTGATGACGAGATCAAGATCTAGTCATTTTCTTTTACAAGGGTTGTTCAAATGAAAAGGTACGAAACGACACTGTGGGTATAAATGAAGACTTTATTCAAAGTATACACCATAGGCCTGAGCACAACGATCCCATTGATTAACAAGCCGAAAGATTCCTCGATTCCAGAATTCCTGTGGCCGTGACGAGATCCAGTCCTTCATAGCGTTCTTGAGTTCGTCGTCCGAGTTGAAGCGCTTCCTTTCAGATGTTTTTTCAGGGGATCAAACACATGGAAATCGTAGGGCGACATGTCCGGGCTGTAGGGCGGATGGTCAAGCAGCTCCCACTTGAACGTGGCTAGTTCCGCGTGTATGACCCAGGAGTTGTTTAGACGCACGTTATCATTGAGCAGAACCACACCCTCCGTGAACAGCCCCGGTCTTTTGTTCTTGATGAACCTGCGTAGGCTTCGGAGTGTTTCCCAGTACACATCGGAGTTAATGGTTCTTCTGTTCTCGAGGAATTCAACAAGTAGCGGCCCTTGGACGTCGAAAAAGACGGTGAGCAACACCTTCCCTTCTGACGCCATTGCTTTGAACGATTTAGGGGGAAGTGACGACGCATGCTTCCACTGTATGCTGTCCCGCTTTGTCTCTGGCTCGTAGTGATGGCACCAGCTCTCATCACCTGTGACGAACCGCTTCAGGAAAGCGGGGTCTTCATGATACCGAAACAGATGTTGAAGTGCGAGCCCTATACGCAGTTCCTTTTGCTGGTCGGTGATCTGCTTCGGAACGCACTGCGCGCACACCTTCCGATAACACACACTGTCGGGAACAATTGTCCACACTGTTCCAACGCTGACATCCACCTTCACAGACAACATTCGTATTGTGACACGCCGATCACTTCTCACTAGGTCGTCCACCTTGTCGATGAGATCGGTCGTGATGACTGTGTTTGCCTGTCCTGGTCTCGGGTCATCAACCAAACTCTCACGGCCTGCACGATTACGGGCACTCCATTTTCTCACGGACTTGTCGGACACACAGTCTTCCCCGTAGATGTTCACCATCCTGCGATGAATAACGGCCGGTTTAATACCTTCCGCTTTCAGAAATTGGATAACGCCTCGCTGCTCCTCAATCGTCGAATTTTGCAATGTGAACTCCATCCTGTCATCACACGCACTGCCCCCGTTAATTGGACGGCGCTCTTTAAAAGAGCATCTACTCTCACCTGCGCATGCAGGCGCCAGCGAATGCTCCGATCCACGCCGGAGATTCCAATTTAATCCCTATATGTCTCGCTACGTTCTGCCAAAGCGGCATAGGCAAATATGTTAACGGTTACGTTGTTACGACGTTTCGTACCTTTTCATTTGAACACCCCTTGTAATAGCGACATAAATCGTCCATCAAAATCTGGTCAGTATTGCTAATGACGAGGTATCCAGTCGATACAACCACCTGGAGGGGTTAAGAACAAAATATACCGTTTCAAATGTATATTTCATTGCAATCAAGGAAAGGCCGAACAAATATACCATCAATAATATCAGAAAATGTATCGTTGTGAATGTTTATTTAAATTGAAAGGCATACTGTGTCTTCTTTCGCGGCTATTTTTTCTGACTTCGTGCATGTACACACTCGATATTACTCAGGACCTTCACTGCATGGGCAGGAACAATCGGTAGTCATTAACTTTATGTAGCAGTTTCTGGTCATTTTTAAATTTGGAACTGCGTGTTTACCATGTTGATATCTCCAGCATCATTATATCTGGATTAGAGACAGCCACACCTCTTGCAGACATTTTAACTCTTTCCTCAATGTTCAATCGACAGGCTTTCACCATGGTGATTTATTAGGATCTAAAACAACATAAGTCCCATTAGTTATAGCACAGATACTACTGTAATAATATCCTTATAAATTTGGCACCTTTTATACTTCTGCTTTATGTGTTTCACCGAGCCAATGAGCGACGAGAACAACGTGATTGAATGGTGCGCGGGATTAACCATTCCTTTGCTCCCGTAAAAAAGACGATAGAAAAACACTCTACTTTTGACGCAACTGCAAGCAATGATCTACTTTGATTATTCGAAATCAAACGGCTACTGTTTTGACTTGATTTCGAGAAAATGTCGCGTATGGATTTGTTTTCGATAATGGCTAAAAAATCACAAGGAAAAGTAAAAAATGCTTGCCTAGCAATTTAAAGGTGCATGAATTACTGATGAGGACTACATGTCTTCCACTGCTATAATCTGTATATTATGTTCTTGTATTCTTAGTATTTGTGTGAACTTCTTCGGGTTCAAGGATAATGTTAGGGATTTGAAACGAAAACATTCATTTACTGTTGATAAAATTTTAAAAACGACCGAATTCATATTGTGCCCTATTGATTTCAACTATTCTGAGACAAATTTCCGTTTGTTTTCAAAATCAAAGTTCTGTCCGTTTATCATTGGTGTGCATTTATACAATTTATTTCCAAGTTCTGAATGCATACATTACGTGCTGATGCACTCTTTGCATATGAGAAATTCCCACTTTTTTCGACATGCAATGAAAATAAGTTTTAGCAAATGCTGAGCATTTGTCTAATGATGCGTTTTAACTCATGGGCTCTAGTACTTTTGCACTGTCCGCAACAGCCTTTTTATGCTGTGTGGATGACGATACTATGAACACGTGCACTATTCACATCCAAATGATCAGAATTGTTACCAACTTGTCTGAAGTCACATAAAACAACAGAAGGGAAAGATAATTATTTAAATTGACAGTCAAAAAGATCAGATTGAACACAGTCAAACTAATCTGAAAGATCGGCAAATGAACAGTCATGGATATTAAGTCTTGAAAAATCCAAGTAATTTATCTTCGAATCGTTAATCTTCTGCTACTCGCACACGAAATAAGAAGAAAATTGAAATTTATTTAGTACACTAACTCGCCAACTAATGCTACTATATTTTTTTCAACAATTCAATAGTCAAATTCTTCAAAGTTAATGTCATTAAAGAATTTCATAGTGAAGTAAAAAATTTATTTCCCATCAAAAACAACTTCTGGCTTTACGTAAATGAAATTAGTTCTTCTAGACCCACCGAGACAAAGCACGTTTTACTTGTTTACTAGAGCAGTGGTGGCAAACCTTTTTTCCAAACCCCAAACATTTACAAACAATATTCATGGTGTTGCTGACGTGACGAGCAGTTTGTAATGTGAGATAGTAACAGAAATGTATTATTGCAGAATTTCATATGTATTGAGATCTTTTGAGAAAGCACCTTAGGTTCGCCCTTGCTATCGCATACGTACGCTTATCACGCTAAGTTCGACAATTTCGAATCACCAAGACTGACTCTGCATAGCAAAGGATGTGGAGTCATGACATTATGCCCCTCAGCCAATGGTTAGATGTTCTTAGTGTCAGCTGAGTTTTCAGCTGACAATCTTTGTTCCTAGAGTGGGCAATGTATTCGTTGGTTAGTTTCTTTCACTCAAAAAACTCAAATTTGTACATTCCAACAATTAAAATAAAATGTTCAATAATTTATATGCTTGTAAAACGATATCACCTGTAAATCGCTGTCATGCCAACAAATTTTTCGTACGAGTCAACGCTAACTCTGGCATGCATGTCTTAGGTTCGCCATTCCTGTACTAAAGCATTTTTAGAAGCCTGCAATTGATGTTATCAAATATCATGTAATTTAGCAGAAGAAACAAGATTATTATTTTATGGTTAGATGTTATCACTTCTTGAATACAGCGTGCATAATTTCAAGAGTGATTATTTTGAGTAATGAAAATATAAATTCTCTAAAAGTTCTAAGGGCATCTATGAAACTGCCTTTGATATTTTGTGATGAGCATTACAAGACTTTAAATAATATAGGGATAGTCTTGAAACGTTTGGAGTGTATCATGCTGGGGGTATTAATGATGGAAAAGAAAAGATTATAGAGTGGAAGACTTGCAAAAGGCGTAATGTTTATGTAAAGTTAGCCATTCTCTCTAGAGGGCGCTCCATACCTACTTAATTAAGAGGGAATAGATTAAGGAAGAGATAACGTCTGACTCTGGAGTGCTAGGTCGGTTGTCTGAGGGGCGTGTAATCCATGTTGATATAATTCCGTGTAATCCGTTTTTGTTGTAAATAAATGTGTGTTTTTGTTGAGCATAAAAGTATTTTGGTGTGCTGGATCCTTGAGATACATAATCGTGCGACAGTAATTTATTTATGCTTATACAAGTTAAAACAGTTAACAAAAATTTTTATCTTTGTGCGAGACTGCTCTTGGGGTTTTACAGATCCTGCGCAACAAAAGGTTGTCAATCTATGTGAGATAGTGCGTTCTGATAACCTGTACAAGTTACAGATATTATTTTTGCTTTTTTATTTGGATAATTATTCAAATAAAATAAAATTACATTTTAAGATACTTAGTAAGCCTATTTATAAAAAAAAGTTGGATACGTTTGTTGAAAATGATTTTGGATCATAGTTAATAAAAACTGTATTTGTGGATGCAAAAATAACATTTGATTTGTCTTATTCCTTCTTTTTGAATAAAAGTTAGGCTTTTGAGTTAAATGTACTTGTTTACTTTCATACTTCTTGTTGCGGATTTGTGCCAGTAAAAATGACATTCACTGGAATTTTCTTTGTTAGAAATAATAAAATCCAAAGAAATGATAGCACTGCAAACTACAAAACGCCATGGGCTCACTTCGAAACCGTTGCCTTTATCCTCCTTTTATAAGACAAAGAAAGTAAATATTTGTAACCTTGAAAAATTTCAAATTCCGAATCTTCTTCCTGTGTCAACTGATTGGTTGTGATATTTTGCAGAACAATATCCAACTTCATTTAAATGATTAAAGTCCATAAATATATTCAGGATATCCTCGTAGTAATGTGTTTACTTTAGGTATCTTTTTTCTACGAACTATATATGAGTCGCTCAGAAACCAATGCGAAAAAACTAACTTTGGCCAAATGATAATCGGATACGATGGCTGTGTTGAATGGTCTCCATGATCACTAGATCTCACCCCACTCGGTTTCTTCCTCTTGGGTTACATAAAAGATCGGGTGTATGAAGCTTCGTCGATAAGTTTGCAGGATCTGCGGCAGCGTATAATCGATAGCTCGGCTACTGTCCTTCTTTCGTTTTAATGGATGATAATGCGCGTCCTCATAGAGCTGGCATCGTCGAAGACGACCTGGAGAGTGAGGGGATTGCGCATATGGCCGGTGTACTCGCCCGACCTTAATCCCATTGAAAATCTTTGGGATAGCCTCGGTCGTGCTGTGTCTGTACGTTTCTCACCCCCAGCTACTCTCACAGAGTTGCAAATAGAGTCGCTTTTCCTCCTATAGAGCAATAGGAGGAAAAGCGATTACTTTACTCGAGTGGTTTATCATCTCATGGAAAGCATGGTCACACACTGTAAACCTTATATGATGATGAGGGGTGGTCACATACCATATTAATGTCGGTTTTGTTTACTTGTTTTGGATTTAAACATCATTTTGTTTATGACTCCAACATGACTTCATCTTATAATTTATGAAAATTCAATATTGTTTTCATCGTTGTATTTAAATCTTTGTATTGTTTTATGCATAAACCTATTTGCTACTTTCCTACCGCATTTCGTGTCAAACAAAGCTGTACACGTCGCTTTTTTCGCATTTTACCTTTCGTGCTTAACTTTGGCAATGAGTGTATTAATCTTATAAACATCTCTTGTACCTGAATTTTCATAATACAAATATTAAGTAACCAATAAAAAAACAGTTAAAAAAATTAAAGCAAGCAAAATAAAAAAATTATAAAATTTTAAGCAAACAAAACATTTTCAAACCTTGCAGAAACGACTATAGAATTAAATAAAATAAATATAATACCAGTTAGTCAAAGTGAAACAGTGAACTCTTCATGCGGCTAATTTTCACGGTCAGATGACAAGGTCACACCTGAGCTGGCAACCCACTCTCCAAACTTCCACACCACGCATGAGGACATTTGAGTCAACGATAGATTTAACGCGCACCAATCCCCCTTTGTACACACGGTCTTTGATTGACAGATTTGCTGAAGTTCCCTTAAGATGAAGCCGGAAAATTAGGGCTAAAGTCGCCAAAAGGCGACCTCAGTCACGCCATGGATTAGGTCTTAGAGAAACCCTGTAAACGCATCCACACTTCAACTCGAGTCGAGGTAATCGTTCTTCTTTCTTAGCTTTCGAGATCCCTGACTCGTAGTTTTAATCCTCTCAAGGAGCTGGGACACCAGTTAGATTCAACACCTCTATCGCTCTATAAAAGGGCTAAGGAACAAAGACACTCAGAAGAGGATTTTGTTCATATTTTTTTACTGATTCCTTTATTAAATTGAGCACTTTCTATTTTCTTCTGGCAGGAGTGTAAGTAAAGAGGAGGCTTCACCCTCCGACACGAATACTGAGAGTGCTTAAGTCCTTTCATCTTTCCTCCGCTTCCGAAGTCCTTGGGTGTTTGTCTCTAATTCGAACACTCTAGCTCCTTGTTGAAATTCACACGACTAGACACATTTTACAATAGAATGAAAAACTTAAAAAAATGCATAAACCCGTTTCTAAAAAACAAACCTAGCAACAGAAAAAAATATCTCTAATCGGCTTAACTGACCATGGATTTTAAAATTTAATTTAAAACTTCCTAAGTCCTGTTTGTCCCTAATTCAAGCACACTTGTTCCTTGTTGAAGTTCAGGGGCAGTATGTAACATGACTAGACACATTTGACTATAGAATGAAGAACTTAAATATAAATAATACATAAAATTTGTTTCTTAAGAGAAACAAGCGACAGAATAACTCTAATCGGTTTAACTGAACATGTATTTTAAAATTTAATTTAAAACTTCTGAAGTCAAGTTTGTCTTTAATTCGAGCAAGCTCCTTGTTGAAGTTCAGGGGCCGTATGTAACATGACTAGGCACATTTTACTATAGAATGAATAATTTAAATATAAATAATGTACAAAATCTGTTTCCCAAGAGAAACAAACGACAGAGTAGCTAATCGGTTTAACTACCATGGATTTTAATTGGCGTTTAATCTAATTGGCGTTGACCAATCAACTGTCATATTTCAATTTAAAATTCATTATTTCGAATCTTTATTAGCGAACTGAATGTCCATTCGACAAACAAGTCAAGTAACTTTGCATTTTTAATATGTTCATTAAACCCGTTCCACCGCAAAATCGCCACCACCACCTACATTTAGCATGACAGAAAATGCGTCTCATTAATCACATATGTGAATATTTGAAGAACTACGAATATGTTTAGTTAATATAAAAATTTGGACACAGTCAAATGTTCAATATTTGTGAAATACCGTTTATAACTTTGTTCAGTCAGAAGAATATCTAGAGGATTACACTGACTCATTGAAACCATCAGGTACCATAAATTTGAAATAGTATAAATTCTTCCTTTCTTCCTCGATTGCGATTTCTTATTTATTTAGGAGTGAAATTGTATAAAAAGTTGGAAAAATATTAATGAAAGAACAATTTTTTTCATTTTTGTTCAAATTACAAAAGTTTATTGTCTGATTCCGATGTAGAAGATAAAAATTATTTTACTTATGCTTTTTTAAATGCTTTTGATAAAATTATAATTACAATCGACATTCATGGGTTGTTTCGATTGGAATAAGAAAAGGATGGAACGAGTACGTAAAAAGGGATTTTCCAGAGAGAGAGACTACTCTATTACCTCAATGTAGTAACATGTAATGGGATTTTTCCGACTTCTCTACAACCTCAATGTGGTTGTAACGGTATTTTTTAGAATACACTTTAATCTTTATACAGTTACAGAAGTTTATGTGTAAAGAAACCTATTACAATACTGAATACAATAATGATTTAAACCACATAAAATTAATTTATCACAAAAACTTTATGAGTACTAGGTGTAATGTTACCTATAAGCTATGGAAAGCGTGTGGAGGTTGATACCTAATTTAAATGGTCCCTATTACCAACTTTACCCTGGGGAAAACCTACATTGAACAAAATAATTGCGTTATCGATACTATTCTTTTGGATATAATATTATCAAGTACACGGTGCATACGATCTAAAATGCTCTTTGAATTTATATTCTGTAACACTGCTTCGAGATGTGATGAATAGTTAGTAATATATAATCTTACGTTTTGGTTAGGGCTCTTACATTATTTTAGTATGAGCTCTTATATTATTTGAGTAAGCTCCTAGTTCATAATAATATACTTCTTATCTTCAAGGTTTTATTAACAAAACTGGTTTAGTATAATTTGCACATGTTGAAACTTCTTGTTTTTAGTTTCTCTTTTGTACTTCTTGATTTCGTATTTTCACATTTCTTAATATCATTCAATTCTGATAAATGTTTAATTCGAATACATATGTTTTTATTCTTGAAAATTTAAAAACATCTAAAGATTAAAATAATGAGATCAAAACTAAATTTATTCTTATGTAAGTATTATAACAAATAGTTTATATAATAATAATATTTACAGTATTTTTCATGTAAATAGTAATAACTGTTGTTGCATTTCTGCATTGATATCAAACAATTTTTTATTTAGCGTCAATAGGGGGGAAAGGCAATAACTACCTTCAGATAATACATACTTTTTATTATAATAACCACAATGAGATTTTTATTTATAGGTCTTGTATTAAAACCCATGTTTGGATAAAACACTGTTAAACACATTTTTTGATGTTCATATTTTCCAATACATCATCTCACATATTATGATTTATTTTTCGAATTACGCGTTTTTTTTACTTTTCTTGGTATAAAAGGTTAAATTTTGAACTAGATTTGACATTTGGCTATAGAATTATAGTTCGTCAAAAGAAAGCACTTAGCACATTTCTGTGCTCAGATGGCAAAATGTTGTAAGTCACTTTTCCCAAAAATTGACTAAGTCCCATCCTGGAGTCTTTTTTTTGTAAATGTTTAGAAGGTGGCAAAATGTCGCAAGTCTTTTTCTTTCAGTTTATGAGAAAACAAAGGTTGAAAAATTGTAATAAATCAAAAACCACAGAACCACTTGTTGAATCTTAAAATTGCTGTCACAAAAAATTAAAAAAGTAACTTATAACATTTTGCTATCTGAACACAGATTTAATGCGTGTGTATCAATACAAAAATATGTTTATGCCCCGTTTAACAACTTAAATGGTTCTTTCTTTTTTTAAATTATTTTTTTAAATTGCCATTTTTTAATCACAAATTATCATTTATTTTCTGTTTTCAAGAGTTTTGTTTTGGAACAGGGATACTTTTTGTACTTCACTGCTGAGTCTGTTTACCAAACTTAAAAGTTATATATTCTTTCATTGGCAGTTACGATTTACATAATAAAAATACAAATCCAAAATGCATTTTCATACTGTTCTATTTTAAACTGAAATATTGAATTTTATAAACAAAAACATTAAATTGACTATTTCTCGTTTTCAAAGGAAAACTTAAATTTTTATTCCATTAGTCTAGAAAGCAAAGAACAAAAGCCGTGTGCAGATTTTCAGAAGGGAATAATTTTCTGTGGTTTGACAATGAAGTAGTATTTAAACACGAAAAACTCTTTTAACTTCTACTGAAAACACATAAGCACATTTTAAAGTTCATCACTTGCTGAGTCTCCTGATATTTCACCAAGTGAAATGTATTTCTGAGAGGAGTGAAAAATAATTTCAGGGTAATCCATGCGAATTCCTTTTACTTCTAAATTGCCAATATATGCAGGTAGTTTTGGGCGCTAAATGACGTCACTTTGGAACAACACAACGGGCTATTGGCGACTGTCCGATATCAACCCCTGAAGTAACAGATCCCGATAGATCACCACGTAATTTTGTACCACGGTCAGATGATAAACCAAAATATGCAAAACAAAAATTGAAAATAATGAAAATGCCTTAAAATGACAAAGAAACATAAAAAATACCATTTTGTGCAAAAATGAGGAAAATACTTGAAAATTCCCTAACAAAGGCACATATATAAGTAAAATTTCTCTCTAAAACACATTTCTGTCCAATTCATCATTACTTGAATTTTTTAGAATTACTTACTTTACTACTTATAATTACTCCTCTAGTGTTTCCAAACTTACATGAGCTTGTGTCCTAATTTCCAAACTTTAGATTCATTACATTCCATCAAATTGTATGCCTACAGCCATTAGTTCCTAATCTAATGAACTTTAACTGTTTATCGTATGAAATTATGACATTGATGTATTCACTAAACTCTACGAAACTGTCAAAAACTGTGATAATTAATTATAACTATAACTTCTATACTATGTACTTGATTTTGAAATAATAAACATACATAACGTGCAGTTTGCATAACGTGTGTTTTGACAACAGCAGTTTTCAAAACACACGTTTGTGAAAACACGGAATTATTTTGCCATAATATACAAATTTTATTTAAACTGTTTTGAAGACCTTTTCCCATTCCTCAAATTTGTGCGACTATTTCCTATGTTACATTTAGTCTACAAAAATTATCCCCCCCCCCTCCAAGACCTTCTCTACACTTTGTTGCATTAAGGTATTCGTCTTCGTTCTGCTTGCCAGAAACAATGAATGACAGTTTAATGAGATATTAAAATATTTTCTAGAGTAAAACGTTTCCTGCATTTCCATACTTTTACTTTTAATAAATACTTTTACACTGAACTCTCTTTCTATCGATTAACTAAACCTTAACCCGAAATTCTAATTACTTGATTAGCCAAACGAATTATTCGAATGGCTCTAAAGATAATGTTATGTGATAAAAGCATGTAAAATATTTTGTCTATGACAAAAGAGGTTTTGGGAATTAAACCCAACTTCATATTTAGTTATACTGGTCCCAGCAGCTTTTCGTCCTAAGCAAACATTGAATATGTGACACCCATGAAACGTTTTTTCTGTTGGACTAGTTCCAACATATTTTTCAAACACCTATTGCAAACTCGAGTTTAAATCCATGAAAACAAATAGTAATTTCAGTAATCAAGGAAGAAAGAAAAACAAAAAGCAAGATCTACGTACATGTTTTGATCCCAATTACATACATGACTGTCAACTTATCACCGCATTGATAAAAGCGTAAACAGAAATAGATATTAGATTATAAGAAGACGTGGGGATGATAAGAACTGCTTATGCCTCGCGTAATTTTTTTCTGCTTGTATCGCTGTCAAACCAAAATCCATTTCATTCCTCTCTTGCAGTCTTTCATGTCATAGTTACTTAAAAAGGAAGTGGGAATAATAAAGGCATCGTTATTTAAGAAGAAAGTGTGCTCCTATAGGTGGTTCTTGTGAGCAATCATTGCCGTTTAAACTACAGAATACACTTGGAGTGAGCAAAGCATTTTTCTGTATGTCAAACATGGAGAGCTCATCCCTCTTCACGTGGATCGCTGCAGCGATTGCTGTAGCTTGTGCACTCGGTTTCCTGCTTTGGAAGTAAGTTTTAAAAAATCAAAATAACTCTAAATTACTACATTTTTTCAATTTGTAGTCCCAGAGCGTATTTCTCTTTCCTATGTCAGTGAAGCTTTCACTGTGTATGCATGTGTATTACTTGATATTGTTTGTCTTGTGCGGCATGGCCAAATATGACCCTCGAGCCATAAAACACCAAAACAACGAACCAATCCAATTTATAGTGAGTTTGTGTCCTTCCTCATATTCGTTTTATTCATAGCAAGGGCACGTTCATTATTACACTGTGCGTTCATCGACTGTAAGTTATTCATTGCAAATTTAATGAAATCGCTTATATTTCGAAGTGTGAAATTGTGATTTATTTATAAAATTGCATGAAACTCAAAAATAATTAACTGTTATTCTAGTAAAGTGTTTACTTGATCAGAAAAAAAATTTTTAAATGGAATGTTTATAAGAAAAATTATGAGTATTAATTAATTTATGAAATAAATATTTTGCTTTGTTTTACTATACAAGCTTCTAAATTTGTACAATCTACTTAGAACTCCGAGTTTCTTATTGCGGAAAAATATTTGCTCTTTATGGATGAATATTAAGCAACGTGAGCAAAGAATTTTCCCTTTTGAACTCATAATGTTTTTATACTTTTATTCTTATGCCCAACCAATGGAATGTTTTAGTTTTTTTTCCTGAAAAAATACAGCTCTGTTTACAGGAAAATGGTGAAATACGTTTTCAACATGAAAGTTTAATTTTAACCTCTATTGTATCATCGTTTAGTTAATAGAAGTGTGCCTTTTCTAGATTATATACTCAAAAATTATCTTGCTTGTAATTGCTTAGAATGATACTGCTAAAAATAATTCTATATTATTAGGATTTACTTACTTATTATACTATGACTTATTTAGTAAGTATTAACACTTACAAAATCATTCATGAATTTTTAAATAAGTCTTTGGATATTTTAAAGTAAGTTTATCCTAAAAAAGTGGGGTCGAGTTGGTCCGATTGTAAGAGAATACCGTCGTATACAAAGAGGGCTGGTGCATGTTAAATCTGTCGCGGCCTCAAATGTCCTCACGTTGGCATGGTGCGAAAGTTTGAAGAGTGGGGTGCCTGCTCAGGTGTGGCCTCGACCAGACCGTGGTTCCAAATTACGTGGTATTGTCTTCGGATGTTTCCCCTTGGGTTTGATCCCGGACCGTTACCAATATCAATACTCGTTGTGTTGCTCCATTGTGACGTTAATATGAAATACCTTCCTACTTAAAAATGTGTTTTGGGTTAAAAGAAATGAAAATGCTGCTTGATTTTAAATTAACTAGATCTTTAAAACTACTTCGTGAAATAAGAAATGCCTTTCAAATATATGGGTTTTCACTTCGTTTTATAAAGCCTTATGTACTGTCTGTTTACTAGAACTGATCCAGTCAGACAGTATAGGTAGTAGCGGTCAGTTTACAATCAGGTCTCGTAAGGCTTGAGTGGGAATAAGTCGGGTGAGATTTTGGCGAGTTTGGTGATGACAACAGGTATCTCGCAACTCTTATTTCACAGACTTCTGGAGAGCTAATTGTTGTTAAAAACGCCACGGTGACAAACGTGACTGCTTCAAGATCCTCCTATAGAAAAAGCCTCGTTTCTACAGCAACAGAC
Source organism: Metellina segmentata (assembly GCA_947359465.1). Taxonomy (NCBI): domain Eukaryota; kingdom Metazoa; phylum Arthropoda; class Arachnida; order Araneae; family Tetragnathidae; genus Metellina; species Metellina segmentata. The sequence goes on along the minus strand of OX375872.1, from coordinate 49,003,826 downwards.
TTGCTATCTGAAGAAATTCTCATGGTAGATGGATAGAAAGTAGAGCGTCGTAAAATCCATTACAATCCATTGATTTTAGGCACATTGGTCGTTATTTAAGAGGACTTAAGAATATTTGTGGTTCTTTTTTGATGACGCAAAGAATATATTGAATTATAAATGGTACTTCACTAACAGAGCGAGCGATAATGAGAAAATCTATTGCAAAAATTACATTTTAGTTACGTTGGTTTGTTGGGTTTTCTATTACATAATTTCAACAATCTCTGCACTATATACTCTTGTGGTAGTCATCTATTTATTGTAAAGCTAAATTTGTGATATGTTTTAGTTTAGACATCCTATTTTGAAAGTTGAAAAGGTACCAGATTTCAGTTTGAATCATTTATATAGAGCTCAGTTTGAATTTTTAACAAGTGAAATCTCAAGAAAAGGTTGTAAAATATAAATTTGACCACTTTATGAATATGGTAATGTTTTCAAAATACATATTGTAATCTTTTTATTCTCAATTTCAGACTGTCGGAAAATTTTAAAATATTTAATCTTAATAAAGTGTGAGTTAACTATACTTTCAATTCTTGTACTAACCAAAATTTTGAGTATTTATTTGTCCATAATGTAGGTTCAAATAATACTATTATAGTTAGGAAAACTAAATTTTATAAAACCAATCTGAATAGTTCTTGATTATCTAAATTTAAAGCTCAGAAGCGCTTTTTTAAATACGCATCTGAAAAGACATCGACTTCCAAGTCTAAAAACACTTAGTGAGGCAACTGGCATAAAATTATAAACATAATAGACTCTGCCCAAAAAGGGGAAAAAAATGAAACACCCAAAAACATTAATAGGTAATTTGATAAGAGATCCATCTGTAGAAATCGGTCAAAAAAGTATTCAATCACTTCGATATTCACATCTCTGCAATCTCAAAAACAAACCTAAAGTGTCTTTGAACTCGTATAACATCTTATATCAATCCTCCATGAACTGGGTATTGGCTTTGTTTCATGTTAACTCTTGATATCGGGCTGTCGAATGAGTAATGGGGGTCTCCCAATTATCCACACGCGTACAAATCGGTGCGATGGAGCTCAAAACGATAAAAGTATATGAAATTGGGTCATATCCTTATAGAATTGCATCAATGCTTGTATGTCATGAGCGAATATATTCTTACGAAATGGAAATTTCCATAAGTCGATTGACGATCTTCTGTCAGAACGTGTTGGAGTCCTAGTTCTTGGTAGTTGAATTAATGTCATACTGGACCAACAAAAATCACTATTGACGAGTGACCGGTATCAATCCTGAAGGAAACGATCTTAGACCAATACCTCGTAATTTTGAGCCATGATCAGATGATGAGATCAACACCTGAGCTGGTACCCAACTCTCCAATCTCCCACAACATGCCAAAGTGAAGACATTTGAGGCCATGACAGACCTAATGTGCACCATCCCCCATGTAAATCCAAGTTGGTCATCTACTTGTGAATGACTTTGAAGTTCTCAAAGACCACGCATACCCTTGCCATTCGTTGACCCACATCCATCCATAAAAATACGAGTCCTTGATTGATTCAGAGCATTAAAATGTTTAGAGATAGAGTGTTAAGTTGCTCAGATGCATTCGGTGTTAATGAATTGTGATGACTAAGACATCCGTGAACCAGAGTTCCAAAAGTAGCACATGTATTTAATCTATTAACTAAAAAGCTACTCTTTTGAAAACCAAGTCAACGGGCACCATCTCACGCGTAATAAGAAGGGAACCAGGTGATGTTACTTTGAATGCCTTAGAGATAGTGTAAAATATCTTTGAATTGCGAAAAGAGTTTTCTAGACTTTAGTATTTGGAGAATATCCCACGCCGTAACACACGATCCTTTCTATGACAGTTTTATACCACATATTCCTCCTTCCCTTCAGATGATAGGTTTTGGGGGTGAATCTGTGGCAGGCTGCGATTTCTTTGTTGACTTTTTCTTTAACGTACTTTGCTTTGGGGATCTAATGGAGGCTTCATTCGTTTATCACGTCCTGATATTTCATCTGGGGGACAATTTTTATTCTTTCCCCTATAAATCGCAATATCGTGTTCATTCCATTTAGAAGATATATTTCCTCGAAAAATGCCGCTGGAATTTTCAAGCTTTAGCTGTGTCAGAATTGAAATACACGGTTAGCACGTTGTTGGTTTCAATTTCGAGCTAGAGTCTATTGGATGTTGCTGGTTGGGTTTTTATTGCTCAAGGGGTGTATTTGTCCCTGCTGCGTCAGACACAAGACCTACAATATCAAGTAATAGACATACACACACAAGGAAAGTTTTACTGATACAGAAGATAGAAATACACCCAGGGAGTAATCGAAGCTGACAGGAATCGTGCCAGCACCAACTACAATGCGCAGGTTGTTAGAACAGTAGAGCCACTACACTAGAAGTACGCCCTTAGGTACGGTCAGGTCAGTTTCTGTCGACAATAGCTTTGTTACTAGTTTCCAGTGGTAAGGGTCACTATTCAGATACTGTAGTTATTGTCTTTCGTGAGACTACCTTTGGGTGGTTAATTTTCAGTGTTCTGTCGAATACAAAGCTCTTGATGGACATGTTGTTTCTTTCGTCAAACACTGGATTCCAGGTACTGTGACGATTTTTGTAAAAATTGCACTATAACTAATAGTCTCATCTTTTTTAATAGGCAGTTTAGTTTCCTAAAAGTTGTTTTAGATTTTATTTTAACAGTTAAAGCATTATCGAACCCTTCTTTATGACCCTTCTATGCCCATAATAGCATGCCACAGTTTCAGAACCACTGTTTTGCTTGATATACTATTGACCCCCTGGTGGTACCACGTCATTACCAAACACAGTTCTTGATGAACGATATATCTCGCCATTGGAAAAACTTACCAGATCTTGATGGACAAGATATCTCGCAGTATATTGATGACGAGATATCTAGTCAAGGTCACATCTTAATGCATGTTATATCTCGTCGAAACCATTTGGAAGGTTAAAACCACAAAATAAGCGACGAAGCTTAATATTCTGAATTAGAAGTTATACGGGAAGATTCGTGCATATCTTGGGTTGTACAATTCCACAAACGCTTTCTTCTAGCTTAACATGTATGAATATAACTAATAACCTCAAATGGTATTTCGGAAAATGGCACTACAGACGCGATTTTTGCGGAATAAGGCTAAGTACAACAAAGCGAAACAATATCTTATCAAATATATATTCGTAGATATTCCATAGGATTTGTTTACTGCATTAATAGCACTGTGCTCAGATTGCAAAATGTTATAGGTCACTTTTCCCAAAAAAATGAGCAAGTCCCATCCTGGAGCCTGGTTTGTTAATGTTTAGAAGGTGGCAAAATGTCGTAAGTCTTTTTATATCAGTTTGTGAGAAAACAAGGGTGGGAAAATTGTAATAAATCGAAAACCACAGAAACACATGTTGAATCTTGAATCGGTTTGAATTGAAATTGAATTGAAAATTGCTGTCACGAAAAATTAAAAAAAGTGACTTATAATGTTTAGCCATCCATCGGAGCACAGAATAGTAAATTGGTGTAATGAAAATTTTCCCAATTAATTTACGATTTGTGAATTCTTTCGAGTTTATTGAATGTCGCACTTACAGAGGGCATTTCAATAACTTATTCTGTACTTCCATTGATTTTCAGATATGTTTCAAGAAATGACGATTACTGGGAAATACGAGGCGTTTCTTATGCTCCCAGAGTCAACATCTTTTATGTATTGTGGGTGATTAGAAATAAGGTAACACTATTTTTGTGATTGGAAATTATTTTACCCTTGTCAAAATGTGTCGTAGTTAGATATTTCTCAAATGTACTTTCTGAAACTGCTGAACTATTTATGATTTTCCTTTATAGGAATTTGGTATCTGAGGAATGTATACAAATACATACTGAGAGAAAGTGAGACAAAAACTATTGCTAAACTATTTATGATTTTCCTTTGAAGGAATTTGGTATCAGGAATGTACAAATAGAGAAAGTGAGACAAAATGAAATTCAGATGCACACATACCCTTCCAAAAGATGTGGCATCACCAAACGAAGCGATAAGATGCGAAATCGGTCAACGAAGTCAATTTTTCACAAAGCAGTCAAGTGATCACTAATCAACATGATGGTCGCATTTTTTGAAGCTCCTCTCTATAGCAATGCTCAGTCTACTTATATTTCAAGTCTATGGACAAAGTGGCTAAAGGTGTCGCTATTAACAAACTGGTAAACTGGAACCCTTAGTTGCGTGAAGAATCTTGTATGCGCCGATCGAAGTGATGTGGCATTACCTCTCTCGGTGCCCAGGGGTAGCCCAGAGATAGTCCTATCCATGCCAATTAGTGCGTGATGGATCATACCATCGATAAACCGGCATTGTGGAAGAAAACAAATAATATGAATTGCCATCTGATCAGGGTTATCAATAATCATGAAAATCATTTTTATATGTGTTTAACTTAATTTTAAAATACTACGGCGAGACTTAAACAACTGCTTCACTATGTATAATATGGTATTACATTCTTCAATTTATCATACACAAGTAAGATAAAATTTAAAACCAAATATAATCGATTATTTCACCTGGCGGTTGTCTCAAAGAGGTATATTATCTCGTTATATTAATAAAACTGATCAGATCTGATTGACTACATATCTAGTCATTGGCAAAGTTGGTCAAATCTTGATGGACGAGATACCTTGTCAAAACCACTTGGAAGGTTAATGGAAAATTTAGTTTTTTCATAGTCCACACATTTCTTTAAACATTCATGGGGTAAACATTTTAAAATGTTATGGAAATTAGGTGTTTTATTTTAAGAATTACCACTGAGGATTATCAAAATCTATTTGTAAACTTCAGATCATTCTATCCTCATCTTCATTTACTGCTTACACACCACCCATTGATTTCTTCACGAGTTCTATGGGCCCAATTTTTATCTGAAGACCATTTATCACGAGCAAGCTATGGCTTGAGGAACTGAATCGTTTCTTATACTTGATATCACACTTTTTTCTAATTCTCAGACCCTTTGAATCTATGAAATGTTTACGTCCCCCTTTTATGCAGTGCCACTTAATATTTTTTCTCACATTCGATGTGGTGATAAGCTTCTTCTCAGCAGACATCCCATAAGTGATTCGTTCTTTCCTTTCTGTATACTTGATCTGGAGAAGTGTGTTCAAAAAACCAGAACGAATATTAGATAACGCTTTCAATCATTGGAGAAGCTAGACGTTTTGGGAACTGGGACAAAAAACACTGATGCACCCTTTATCCAAAGTAAAATTTATCCATATAAAAATACCAAAATTTACTATATTAAAATATAGTCCAAATTAATACGGTATACTGTAAGTGTTTAAACGCATTAACTCCCCTTCAGAGCCTAGAGTCTCATCTTCATGACTTCTAACGAGAGTTTTGACTCTCTTGACCAATGTACATATTCAACTAGTTACCATCGTCCCAGCCTAAGCCCTTAAGGTGTATAGCCACGTAATTTTGAACCACGGTCAGATGACAAGTCAACATCTGAGCTGGCGGCACCCCCACTCTCCAAACTTCCACATCAACCCAACGTGAGCTCTTTCGGCCACAACAGATTTAAGGTGCACCAGCCGCCTCTAAACCATACGCTTACAAACATCCTTGCCCTGACCCGGATTCGAACCAGTAATCTTACGATCTAGAGGGTAACATTTTAATCACTATATCGGTTGGTCGGTTCTTGAGTAATATAATCTTTCCACAGATTTCTATTCTAAGGACAGGACAACTGGATTCTTCCTAAGGATTTGACTATAAGAAAAGAACACAGAATCTTTTCAAATGATTCTATTCTTAGAAATGGACCAATGGAACATTTGGAAGAATGCATGGATAAATTCAACTTATAGATGTGGTTTTTTTAGTTATTCTATGTGTCGTGGAGCAAAAGCAATATTGCACTACTCGCAAATATTTTGACGCGCAGAAGGTTAAAGATAATTTAATTTTTCATACTCGGGAAATAATTTCGTAGGAACCCGATCTATTTTCCCCGTCTTCTATCTCTATCGAAAGGCCATAATTCAATTATACGTGCGTTCTATGATTGTTCCACTGTTTTCATCTCGAGACATCTCGGTCCACATTACTTTTGTCATAAATAAAATTTCTGATATACGTTGGTTTAATTGTCTCCAGCGTATACGATGCATTTTCTAGTTTTGTCCATTTCCTTCACATTCAGTCAACTAACTGGTTTGTTTAGTCCCTCTTATAGTTTACTGTATTTATCTTTGAACCTCAAGTAGTTTTGAAAGGACATTTCGTCAGTCAAAACTCTGTCCAATCGTGTTGTTGAGAAGATATCTTGTCATCAAATATACTGTCAATTTTTTTATAATGGCTAGATCAAAACCTGTCAGCTTTTCTAACGACGATATATCTCGTCAATGAAGATCAAGTCATTTTTGCTAATAATGAGATGCCTCGTCGAGACAACCGTCAGGAGGGTTATGGGATGCGTCTATAATTACAGAAACTCATAAGAGCTGTAGGAAATAAAACATCTCAGAATTATAACATATACAACAGAATAAATTAGATGTATGCGTATATTGAAGCAATTGAATTAATCGGTGTAACTACAAAAATACAAAGCTTAATTTATATGCTGTGTGGTGCATCAGCAGCGCCGCACTCAAATAATTTTTTGTTAGTTCTGGGGCTTATTAGACCAGTACCTAAGGCTTAAAGAAGTCACATAGAGATTAAATTCTTCACTTGGTTTAGCAATTGATCAAATTGCTTAAATACTAATCATCTTACAGTATCTCTTTTGTAAGTACTACACTTGACTAGTTCCAGACTTGTCCTTGATTCTTCTTCCTATGAGCATAATACTCATGACGGTTGTCTTTACCAGGTGTCTCGTCAATAGCAAAACCATTAGCCGATCTTGATCGACCAGCTATCGCGTCATTAAGAAAACTGATTAGATATTGTTGCCGTCATAAAAAAATTGGCAAAATCTTGACGTTATACTTCGTTATTAGCAAAATTAGTCAGATCTTGATGTTCCCGATAACTCTTCGAAACCACTTGGAGGGTTCAGGACATTTTGATTTGCATTGATAAAACAATTTCCAGTATTTAGTTTTGTAAAGAGCCTTTCTGTTTGGGATGCCTGGCGCCTTCTCCCACCCTGAATATTCCCTAGTCACAATGGGCAGAAAATAAGAAGCAATAACTCAAACTATCCAACCAATCTAATCATTTTTTCCCTTTTAGTTATTTATAAAATTATAATTATATCTCAGTTAATTCATTTCTGGTCTGCGATTAAAGTAACTTGCCCTTAAACACCTCCAAAATTGATAACGAAAATGTTTTAATTTTTTCAGGCTATCAACGAATTATATTTGGAAAATAATGAGAAATTTGGGAACATATTTGGGTAAGTGACATGTCTTGTTTCCTATTCAGGTATTTTTGCGTGTATTCCTTCCAAATGTTTTATGCATTTACAGACTACTTCTTGTATTGCTCCAGTACGACGTTAATTAAAAATACCCATACCATAGACTACAAATATTTCAGCGCGTCGAGAAAGACAACAAGAGTGTTTTAAAGCAGTAGTCATATGTCCGAGATCAGACCATATCGAAAAATATATCGCTTATATCTATTTTCGATAAAAGTCGTATTTATTGCTGTTTAAAAAACATTTGTATACCGAACAGTGAAATGATCGAATTAAGATCTTTCATAATAAAAAAAGGATTAAAATTACCGATTTCATGGTAATTCCTGGTTTACGTATTTGGCATGTCTTTCGTATTACATGAATATAAAATGGATAATTTATACAACATGAATTACGTTTCAGATAGTTTGGAGTAGTTAAAAAAATTAAATGAAGGATCTTAGTCACCTATTTCGTTTATGTTTCTGGCTCATGTACACTGAAGTACAAGGAAAACTGGTACAGACGTGCCTATGCAAAATCCATAGCAACGCCACCTATGCACGTCATTGGTGGCGTATGCCACTTCATGCATAAAGCAATAGGCATCTTTGGAAACCTCTAGAGCTCTTTTTGCGCGATGATAATGTCGTTATCACGATTTAAGTGATTTTCAACGTGGTTCCAATATTGGATTCCTGAATGGGTCATAGCATTTCGGAAGTAGAGAAGTTTGGTTTTTCACGTACTAACTTTTCAAGGGTGTACGGGGACTGCAAGACCTGTTCTGGAAAAACCTGTAGCTAAATACAGCACTATGGACGCAAAAAAAAAAACTCAGTGTGAATGTGACCAGCGTTGGCAGGCAAGAATAGTTTGACGTGATACATCTGCAGCACTTGTTCAAATAACATTGGAATTAAATGCTGGGGTTTTACAAACATCAGCGTGAGGACTGCAGCTCTTCTGGAGAACCATTGATGTGTACTCGACAAACAGCTATGCTCTTCCCCATGGGTCTGGAATATCGCTACTGGACACTTGATGACTGGAAACGAAGAGCCTGGCCTAAGATTTGCGTTTCCAAACTGTTTTAGGCAGATAGAAGGATCCGTGTGGGGAGAAAATCCGATGGAGACACTGACCCTACATACTTCAACAAGGATTCAACATGCAGATGGTGGTACCATAATGGTATTGGGGTTTATAACTGCCATTCACACACAGTTCGAGTCCTGGTATATCTACAAATGTATCTGACAGGTGAACGCTATGTGAGCTTCGTTTTTGACGAGTTACTCCCGTTCATGTCTTGCATTCATTTTGATGGGTTTGGTCTCTTCCAACAGGTCAATGCTCTTCCACACAAGTCTAAACACACCAAATTATGGTGAGAGAACATTCGTCTGAGTTTAAGGTCTTGCTATTTTTACACATGTCAACAGATATCAATTTTTTCGACTACGTCTGGCATGCCATGTAGTACACAGAAATCCAACAGAATTGTAAACCGCTCTAGAAGATGTATGGTCATCAATGCCTTCAGAATACTTTCAAAATCTCGTTGAGTAGTTCATGCCCGGTCCTATTTCTACAGTCCTGCCCTCCCGCAGGAGACTAACCAAATATTGAACTTGTGTACTAGTTTTTCTGACTCTTCAATGTAATTTGTATGTCTTTTGCCTCACATAGAGATACATTTGGATAATTCTTAAATTCTAAATAATCTTATGTGATAATTGTATTGGAATTAATGAAACGCTAAATGACTCAATACTTTTCAGAACATTTGAAAGTTCCACTCCAGTGCTGCATGTTTCAGATCCGGATCTTTTAAGAGACATACTGGTTAAAGACTTTCAGATATTTTCGTACAGACGGGTAAGGTGTAATTCATTATCTTTCTTTTTTGGGAATATCTTGGCATTGAATAAAATACTTTATTTAATTTCTCCTCAAAAGTTTTATTTTGTCGCACATTTTGATAGTAATGTCGTTAAATGAAATGTGTCTTGGATAAAAAGAGAGCCAGTAGAATAAAAAGAGTTTATTTCGAAGAAACCTCAACTAATAATTTGAATGCGTGAACCGCCATCTACCGACAAAGATTTGAACAAATGTTTTCTCTTCTAAAAAAACATCCCCCTTCCTGAGAATATTTTGGCAAATTGCATTAAAATGTGCTACTTCCTTCAGTTTTTTCAATTTTTGAAGTGTTTAAAATGTATGCGATGTCCTGTATTTATAGCATTTTATTAAAATATTTTAATGTGACACTGGATTTTCAAAATCATCAATGTTTTTTATTTTATTTTAACCTTAAAAATTTATTGATATCAAATTCTCTGTACAGCACAAACAATTTTTCACCTATCATAATTTTTTGTGGGAGTTATATATACAACAGCATCACATAATTGATAAGCATAATAAATCTATTAAAAATGGCGTTTTTTACTGATTGCGATTTTTTGACATTTTGAATTCAAAATGTTCCCGGAGTATCTAGTTCAATTAATTTATTTGTTATGTGTTTTAGATAATCATTGAAATCTGTTGCGTATATCTAAGTATGCAAATGAAAAATCCATCATTCATCCAAGTTTTTAAATTTTGGTTTAAATATCACTTAACGTATGCCTTTTTGCAATCATTTAGGTTTTATAGTAAAATTGTCTTCTTTACAATTGAGCGATACACTTACCAAATGAAGAAAATTTTATTTATTTGTATTCAATTTTAGAGTAAATTATAACCCTTTCGGTGTTTGTGTAGAGGATGTATCTAGTCATCAGCAAGATTGATCGGAACTTGATGGACGAGATTTCTCGTAGAACATTACATGAGATATGAATAGGGATTGAATTTTCAATTTTTCCTAATTTATTAAAAATATTTGAATATGTTTTATGTAACAGATTCCTAATTATTAATATTTTTGGACCAAACTGTATGCATAGTTTACAGGAAAACAAAAATTCTATGCAAATTTTATAACAATAAGATAATAACAAAAGTTTGTTTTGAAATTGAAGTTTATTCGCAGATCACGATTATTTGTAGTTTATCAGGAACTATTCATTTTATGTTTGATTGAAAGAAGTTTTCAAAAAGAATCTTATAAGAAAGGTTCGTTCTTGACATAATACTTATACATTCGGGTCTTTGTACCTTGGACCCTTTTGAAAAGAAACTGTAAATAGGATGTTAGAAAAGAAAATTAGTTAATTAGAAAGAGATTGATTGGTTGGGAATTCATATCAAAGAAGCCCTTCCATTCATTTTTATTTGATTCAACTATTATTAAATGTCTATTCACTGTTTGGCAATCAACTAATAACCTATGATTAAAATTAAACTATTTTCCAAGTATCTTCAACAAATGTTCAAGGTTTAAAACCTTATGCGAATTCAACGTTGAAGATTGTAAGATACTTCAACGTTTATTCAAAGTTTGGGCATCCACTAATTGTTAATGGTGAAGATTCATCTTCCTATAAATGTTTATTCAATGTCACTACTACTCAACTAATTTATAGGTTTCTTCAACAATTGCTCAACGTCTAAGTACTGTTCACTTCAATCATTTTTCAACGCCTGCCCTACAATGATGAAATAGCATTGGACATTTAATACAACCAATTTTAGTGCTCTTTAAATGTTGAAAATCCATTGAGTACTTTTTTTCCTTTTGTGAACATTAAATATAACAAATATACAGATAAATAGATAGCCAAAACTGACCGGTGGCTCAACTTTATTTATTATGTCTTTTGACCACAATATCAATACAACCACAGTATCAATAGACAAAAGGCTGAACACTTCCATATTTTACTGCTGTCACTTTCAGAATGAGATATGAATATCACAAATATATCGAATAAATAGCGAGATCTGTGTAAACAAAATAAAGAGTTAAGAATACAGATTTTTGAAGCCATTGAGATTTCTTTGCTTTTGGGCCCTAAGTTGGTGCTGTTGTGGTTATCTAATAATCTGGAAAAAGCTGTGGGCTATTAATCTGTTGAACGTAAATAGCCTTTTCTGATAAGAATCAAATGGTGTAATAAAAAACTATGTTTCTCGTTAGTCACTGCTTAGGTTTTCTACCTAATTTACCAGAAAGAATATAGATGGCAGCATGTGTTTACGAAAATAAGAGAAGGCCAAACCTCATTTTACTATACCAGTCTTAAGTTACAGCTATTTTTAACAATACTACTGAAAACTTTTTAACATTTTCAATGGAAGTAAATATTCGACACCTTAGATATCATTCAATAGAGAAAATGCTTGATGGTCTGGCCACGCGCTAACCTTTAAATCCTTTTTATGCGGCATTTATACACAGCTTCGAAACGAATCTGTTTGCAATAGTCAATTTAAATGCTGAAGACACTTTCATTTTGTGCACTAAAAGGCTGCATATATTTCAGACTTTCTAACTCTGGTCAATTTCTACGACCAGAATATCCAATTAACCTTCGAAGCAAATTTTAACCTTTTTGAACATTTTGGTCATTAGGAATGAAAAGTTCGAATAAGTTTTGCTGTGTACACCCCCACACACCCATTTCAAAATATGTAACCTGATACAAAAGCTAACAGATTTTTATCTGTTTCACGAGCCAAAAAATTATATTCTAACAATCTTTCTAGGAAGGGCTCGACTTTGACGCTAAGTAACTTTTGACAGAGGCTTCCATACCAGCATCATTTAACAGGCCTCCCGCAAGTTTAATTAACAACCACCTAAACTTCTTATTTAACACGAAATCAACTAAACAAGCCATTCAACTTTATTTATTGTTCTTTCATTTTTCCTCACTTAAATTATACAATTGCAAAAATCCACAAACGATTTAATTTCAGAGTTGAATGCTTTGTAAATTACAGATGTTGTAAAGAAGACAATCTGCATTATTGTATGGCCAATAAGGTATTGGGTAGGTAGTTCAATTTAAGTCGCACTGGAGCAACACATATGGCTGTTGTCGAAAGTCGTGGATAAATCCCTAAGGGAAAGAATCGAGGGCAACACCACGTAATTTTGAACAATGGTCAGATGGCGAGGCAACACCTGAGCTCGCATCCCAGTCTCTAAACTTCCCCATGACGTCAATGTGAGGACAATTGAGGCCACACTACAGATTTAACATGTACCAGTCCCCTTTGAACGCGACGGTCTTGTGTTTAATTCGAACTTACAACCCTCCGGTTGCAAATCCATTACTCGTCCAACCGGGCTACCGTGGGCAGGCGATGGTTCGTGATCAATCCCGAAGGTCAAAATTCGAGGAACACATCTCTTCATTTCTGAACCATGGTCAGATGACGTGGTCGACACCTGAGTTGGCACCCCACACTCTAAGCTTCCACACCACGCCAAAGTGAGGACATTTGGGGACACGACAGATTTAACGTCCACCAGCCTCTACGTACACGACGGTTTTAGAATGGATCTAGTTTCGAACTCACATCCCTCCGGTTGCTAATCCACATAAAATTTGCTTTCATTAACTGACGCAACTTAACGTAATAGATTACCAGAAAAAATGTTGGCTCTTTTTACATGATTGTTGAATTCTAATTAGAATTTTCAATTCCTAAATGCATCATCCATTGTGATAGGATCTTAAGACAGGAAATCCCATCGCTGACAGTGCTGTAAGCATGCTGCAAGGAGAGGATTGGAAGCGTGTTCGCACCGTCATAACTCCAGCTTTTACTTCGAAAAGGATGAGGCAGGTATGATACCCTTTTCCCCTTGTTCATTTATCAATACACAGTTATTTTCTTTTCGATGAACATCTATTTGACAAATACTTAGCGGTACTTTGATGCGTCTGATAATTATTTTTCCATACCGATTTCGATTCATAAATACGCTATTCAAGAAAAACTTCGACCTCTACAAGGATTGCAAATACAGGGAGGTACGGAATTGGTAATTTTTTTAGTTAACGTTCTACTAAAGCAACACAACGGGCTATTGGCGACGGTCCGGGATCAATCCCTTAAGGGAAAGAGAGGACAAAACCTCGTAATTTTGAATCACATCAGATGACGAGGCAACACCTGAGCTGGCACCCCACTCTCCAAATTTCCACACCAACCCAACTTGAGGACTTTTGTACACGACAGATTTAAGGTGCACCAGCCGCCTCTACACCATACACTTACAAACATCCATGCCCGGACCCGGATTCGAACCAGGAACTTCCCGATCTAGAGGCTATACCTTAACCACTATACCGGTCAGGGAGACACGAAAATAATATGATGGGTTTCACACAAAAATATACTTTTTTTGTCCATATATGTATGTCTACAGCTATTGTGCGTAGGTACTAGATAGATAGCACATGTTTGTAAATGATTCATTTTTTTACTTCGCCATTCTCACCTCGGATATTGCCACTGATGGAATTCCAAGATGGTTGACACGCATCTTGGAATTCGTTTTGATGTCACGATCTGACGTATAGAGCTGTCAATGGAAACGGTAAGTAGTTATATTTTAAATAACGTCAGACTGAAGCAACACAATGGTCTATTAGTGATCAATCCCGAAGGAAGACCCGAGGACAATACCACGTAATTTTGAGCCATGGTCAGATGATGAGGCAACACCTAAACTGGTATCCCACTCTTCAAACTTCCACACCACGCCTACGTGACGACATTTGAAGCCACGACGGATTTAACATGCATATGCCCCTTTTGTACACGACAGACTTTGGATGGATTCGAACTCTTTACCACCAATAAAAACCTAAGAGTTGCTAAAAAAATATAGATAATAACTTAAAATTAAGATATACTCCCCCCCCCCATCTATTGGTATATAAAAATTATATCCCAATAGATGGGAGCATAATCGTCAAGCATTTGAGCGTTTTCAACACCGGATGTATGAAAACGGAATATTCAACGCCAGTAGGTATGATGTGTATTGGTTGAAAAGTTCGAAGCGGTCGTTCCTTAGAGCAGTTACTGTAAAGGAAAGTAAATAAAAAATTTGCTTCGCTTTCAGACCAATTCTTGTGTTACCGTCTACGTGCAACAATTGCGGACGCACATTCTTTGATAAAAATGTTTATTTATATGTATTCTTCCCCCTTCAATGATTGTACAGAGAATTTCGGTTCACCCAGCATATTTTAAAATTAATACGCTCCGAAAATACAAAAAACTGCTGTGGTAAAACGTGAAATTAAGTCTCAAAGCATAAAAGTGAGGGGAAAATTTTGATCTACTATAATGTTACTACACACAATGACGAGCCATCACAATTGCGAGCGACATACAGAAACAAAGAAGCTGAACACCAGACGCAGTGAATACGTTTCCTTATTAAAATGTGTCTTAGAATGTTAACCAACATTTAGTATAGGTTGGTAGGTAGTTAATTAATGTCGCATAGGAGCAACAGAACAGTGCTATTGACGACCTTTGCGGTTCAATCCCAGGACCAACATTCAGGGAGTAGTAAAGAAAAATAATTTAGAAATTTTACAAGTTGAGGACATTTAATAATAAAATATTGCCATAACTCTCTGTAACGTATAAAACAATCAGGTAGGGAAAAGTTTAAATAAGTATTTGAAATTTCTTTATCAAATGAATATCCAATCAAATGTAAAGTTATCCAATTAAAAGCTGTGTAGCTGTAATCCGCTCTCGAGTAACAAGAAAGAACCGTAGAGCCCAAACTAAACCCAAAACTCTTACTTCTAATGTTTTATATACTATTTATAACACAAATGTTGTATAGTACAACAATAAACCTTATATGGTAATATTATAAATCTATAATTTTATTGTAAATGTAATAGTATGTAAATTATATAAACACTACATCAATCATGTATTATATAATGTTATTAGTTATGTTAAAATTTATATAACATTTACAGAGTTTTACTCAATAATTGTTTTAAATTGTGTGTTTAAAAGGTTGTGTTTTAATTGTGTTTAATAGGTTGTGTTTTAACTGTGTTTAAAAGGTTGAATAAAAATAGATATTTGTTTACCTTTTTTAAGTGCAAAACATATTTTAAAACAGCAATATCTATTCTTACAGCAAAGCTTGTTTTTTTTAATCACAGAAATAAAGATATCATATTTCTCTTTGTATTACGATTTTTTAAGTAAAATTAAAGTAGTTATTTTAAACTAGCCACTGCGTGCTAGCCCGGCGTTGCCCGTGCCCATGGTGTTGGTTTGCTTCGTAAACCGACACCACTGGCAATGCCGTGATATAAGGTATTAATCTGGTGTAAAATTTTCCGCAAATATCAAATCCGTTGAAGATATATTGAATTAAAAAATTATTTATTTAAAGAAAATCATACTTTTATATATCAATCAAAAGTAAAATTTTCCGCAGATTTCAAATCCGTTCAAATTTTCAATCTATCTTTAGCGATTCCGATTTTACGAAAATAACTTAACAATCCCAGTCAACGTGTTTTTTTTCTTGCTCTCATTCGCGGAAATGGGACAGGAAATGTAAAAATCAAAGCGGAAATTAAAAAAATAATTTCCTCTCTAGCAGGTGATGGTTACCCGCGATGAAAAAAACTTGGCATGTATCCAAAGGCTGATTGCAAGGTTACGTGGGTAGAAAATGTCAAGATTATGGTGTTTCTTCTTTCGAGGAAGAAACGCGTTTGAAGAACCAGGTAGAGAATAAAACTATTAAATTTATTTAAAAATCTTCTAGATTGAATTTTAAAATTCACCGCGATCCAAAAATTGCACAAATTTCGGACTACCTGTGTGCCAAATCTCATTGCTGTAAGTGCCATAGATCGTCAGGATTTTGCGGCCGCGAAACAAACAGACAAACACTTCCTTTTATAATAGTAGAGATAGGATGAAATGCTTTGGAAAAAAATTGTATGTAAGTGAAAATAATAAAATGTGTTTCGTTTTGTTTGTAGATGAGTTCTATTATAAACGAGTGCTCAAAATCAATAACAGATAATTTGGGGAAAAAGTCTGAAACAGGAGAGGCCGTCGACTTTAAAATGTGAGACTTTTATTTTACCATTTCTTTAAAAGCTTTCTTACCTCATAAACTATGCAATAATAGCAGACAGAAATCTACTGTGAATTGAATAAATTTCTTGTTATTTATCTATGACATGGTGTATATAAAAGCTAAAGATATATACACACACTGGCCAATGAATTAGATACCAGTAAATATTTATACAAATGCTGGTTATCGGCGTCTTTAGGCAGAATCCATCTATGATGTGTGTGAGGGTGACACGCAATAAAATTGATACATAAGTATGCTGTGCCTGTTCATTTCACAAGGAACGAAGCAGAATGGTGGAAACGACAAAACTTTCACCGTGCTGCAACTGACAGAAACTTAACGAATTCTCGTCTCAACCGAACTCATTTCGAACAATGATGCTCAGTGAATTGCAGAGGATCGGAATAGGCAGTCGCATGCCAGTGAGGAAACCTCTAATTTCTGCGAGGAACGTCAGAGTTCGCTTACGGTGGTGTCAAGAAAGGCATAACTGGACATATGAGGACTGGAAAAATGTGAAGTGGTCAGACGAATCACATTACACCTGTTTTGTACCGACGGAAGATGTATAGTTTGGTGAGAACCCCATGAAGCCATGAACCCATCTTGGCTTTTTCGCACAGTTCAAGAGCCTGGTGGAAGTACCGTGGTATGGGGCATATCTTGCTGATTGGAACTGGTCTCCTGGTGTTTTTGGAAGGTGGACAGTCCGCCATGCAATAGTTGAACATTCTGGTAGATCAAGTTCATCCTGTAATGTTAAATTTTTACTCTGAAGGATGATCTTTCAAGGACGATAATGCAACCATACATCACGCGTGCAAGGTTCAAGAGTGGTTCAATGACCATCAATCTCACTTTCAACATCTTCCCTGGCCACCACAAAGCCCGTATCTTAACTCAATAGAGAATATTTAGGACACGTTCGAAAGGTGAATCTAACAATAATCTCTTCTGTCATCGACTTGTCAGGATCTTAAGGTTTGTGTATCCAATACAAGGTATTCTCCGAATTTAAATACACTTCCAAACCTTGTAGAATCTGTTCCTAAACGCATACAAGTTGTTATCCGTGAAAAAGAAGGTCCAATAAAATATTGATCCCAGGTTTCTAATTCATTGTCCTATTCATTGTTCAGTGTGTATAGTACGATTTATTAAAATAATATATGTAAAGATACTATCTACTTGTAAAAGAATTAAATTATATCCGTTCTTATGGAGGTATGCATTCGTACTTCCATAGAATAGTTTTATGAAATATTGTATTATGTACTTTGTGCAGGTTTATCGTGGTAGGCAGTTTTGTCTTTTCTTCTCCAAAGTTACTTTTTGTGATCATTAAATAAAAAAAACCTTCGTACTTATTGACTTTTTATGGCCGGCTCAAGGGAAAATCGAGCGATGCCAGTGAACACGGTTTCAATACTTTTTTAGTGTGGTTTTTCTTCCGAAAGTCACTTATAAAATCTTAAAATATTGAATTTCGTTTAATGTATAGTTATCTCACGGCGGGCTCAAGGGTTGATCAAGCAATTCCGTCGAACAAGGCTTCAGAACTCATTACAACTTGTAGAATTTTGTATAACGAAGTGGAAAAATGATATTTTGTATTACTTCTTTGGCTAGAATTTATGAACTTCTGAAAGAGTGCTGTCTATCGTACTCTAGGGCACTGTTTTATTTGGAGCAAGTCTGATATTTTTTGTTAGCAAAAACATTAGTTAACAAAGTCTCCTTTCCTATTCTATAAAAACTCAATATTAAAAAATATATTTCTTGCACTTAGAAAATGGTTTGTTCTACTATTAGAAACATTTAGATCAATTACAATAATCAAGTTTAAAAAGTTTGCATGAAAATAAGTAAACATATCAAAATTTAATAAAATTGTATGCTAATCTAATGTTCATTTGGTTGAGGAAAAATGAAATTCAGAAGGAAAAAATCCATCACAGATCCGATATTGTCTATGCTTTGTTGCATCGCTTATAACGGAGATAGAAAAACCAAACCTTTTACTCATTCATCTTTTCTTACGATACTGACTTGGTACAACGCTTCATAAAGTGCCTCATGTGTACGCAAGTCAGATATGTACTACTTGATAGTAGGGATACGACATCGATATAGATGTTTTCAAAGTAAACATCGATGTTTTTACTTATCGATGTTTTATTTTTGAATGAAAAAAGTATAAGAGTAAAAATTTAAATAACCGTTGCAACTAAGTATTTGTCAGTGATAGCGACATCCGTCCCATCAGAAAGATTTTTTCCCTAACTGGTGAGATTGTGAAAAAAGAAGTCAACTTAAGAGGGAGAAAGTTAACAAACTTCTATTTTTACAAACTGTAAATAATAAATATTGGTGCACGTAATAATTAGAGGCCCCAAATAAGTTTTATTTATAGTAAATAAAAAATAAGTTTGTTATGCTTTCCCCATATATATATATATATATATATAAGTTGAAGAATAATTAATAATAATTATTAATAGCTAACAATAATTATTGTTATGTACCTACCTAATTTTATACAACACTTATGCTTATAGTTAGTAGTACCTATTTCAAATTGTTGTAAATATTAATTTCTTTGGTATTGTTCAATTCGAAAAAAAAATTTGTTAATTGTTCGTATTATTTTTTTGACTGTTAAAAAATCTTAGTTATAAATTAATAAACACGCAACTGACAAATTAAATCTTCCCCCGGGCTAACATTAATGTTAGAAGTTACTAAACCAGTTTTTAAAAAAAAAGGAAAAAAAAGTTTAAATGCATCGAATACACATATACAAATATTAACATCGATGTTTTAATATTGAACTTCGATGTTTTTATACATCGATATTTTGTTGTTGATGTCGTATCCCTACTTGATTAGTCCTAAATCTTTTTTCAAAGGGCTCGAGGAATAAAAGGTTAGCTAAAACTAAACTCGACAGGGGTAAGGATTTGTCTAAAGATAATTGGATAAGCATATTAATCAAGACATTTGACGAAAATTTTATTAATTTCGCGCATGTGCATCACAAATTTTTCATGGAATGCTTTGGACGATTGGTTACGATAGAAATGAACATCATGAGCTTTAGCTGCTAGTTTGACACCATGGACAACAATCGTTAGCTGGACTAGAAAGTTCAGGAGACAAACTCAAAGTGGTGAAAATTTGAATTAAGGATATTAATCCTCCCCGTAGTTTTGACGAGATATCTCGTCCATCAAGATCCGAACAATTTTACTAGTGACGAGATATCGCATCACAAAGAATACATATTAAATTCCGAATGATGAAGATAGTGTCGTTTTCTGATGATGACAAGATCAAAATTACAACCCAAGATATGCACGAATCTTCCCGTATAACTTCTAATTCAGAATACTAAGCTTCGTCGCTTATTTTGTGGTTTTAACCTTCCAAATGGTTTCGACGAGATACAACATGCATTAAGATGTGACCTTGACTAGATATCTCGTCATCAAGATACTGCCCATGTTTGATGCTGACAAGATCGAAATCTGGTAAGTTTTTTCCAATGACGATATATCTCGTCCATCAAGATCTGGTCGGATTTTCTAATCGCGAGAGTTAACCAAATTATTACAGTATTGAGAAAAATAAAATGGCAATACATTGAGTGGTTATAAAAACGAAGAATAGCGGTTGAATATTAGTGGGAGTGTATTATTAATTAATTATTATTATTAGTTATTATTAAGTATAATTAGTTAATTAAAGTGGGAGCTCATCTGGAAAGTTTTAAGGGTATCAAAGGTGAATATAAAACATTAAGGGATCAAATTCAGTAATGTTCCATCTATATTTGTCTTTACATAACGCACCACGGCAATAAAAGTGACACAGGTCAAAAAATAAAAATTTTGATGTTATGTCATTGAAAATATGTATGAGGTGCCGCAGCGTGTTATATTACTATTCAATAGAATATTATTATTATGCCGCCCAGCCAGTATGGTGGTTATGATCCTCGGTTGTCACCGAGTGGGCCCGGGTTCGAATCCCGGATAAGGCATGGATGTAAAATCTGGGAAAGAAGTCGGACTTTCGCCTGAAATGGATTCTCGTCTTGAAAGGAAAGCAGCGCACCCCTTCTGTTCTTTGCTGGGATCATCGTTTGTAATAAAAAAATATTCTTCTTCTGTACTTGTCTTGAATGTTTCTGTTTATCCCTTGCTTTCATATGTATCCCTGAAGAACATACGACAACAACAACAATAGAATATTATACAATCTAAAGGTATTAATACTTACCTGAAAATTAAACGAAGCTTTTACTATTTCAATATAAGTTTTATAGTATTCTTTAAGTTGATGTTTTTTTTTTTTTTTTTTTTTTTTTTTTTTTTTTCTCAAATACTGCAATTTTGAGTTGTGTCACTTTTTTTGCCGGGGTGCGATATGATGAGTCAGGCCTCTTGTTATTTTTAGGTGTAGATCGGTTTAATATATGTTTCTAACCTTTGAATTCTTGAATCTTCTCCAGGATGTTCGGAGCTTTTACAATGGACGTGATAGCATCTTCAGCTTTCGGAACAAAAATTGATGTTTATAGTGATCCAAATAATATCTTCATACAGCAGGTCAAGAATAATTTTTTGGACCTAAGTAATTGGAGGTTTCTTTTGTTTCGTAAGTATGACGTTCCAAAGAAGTTATTCTATAAACACCCATCTAAAACTTTAGTAATCCTGAAATATTTTATAATCGAGTTATTGTTTCTGGATAAATTAACATAAGTTAGTAAATTGGTTTCATTATTCAATAATAACTCGACCGACAATCGATTCCTATAGACTCAGTTCATGTATGATTCTGTCCAAACCTAGAAGCATTGCTTCTTAGCAACATCTTTGCTGGTTTGAACCTTGGGATTTTCATAATTTCTTAAGCTCAGGCCTCGTCAGCTGAGCGTGGTTCAAAATTATGAGGTGTTGTCCTCGGATCTTTCCCTTAGGGTATTGATCGCGGAGCGCCGTCAATAGCACATAGTGTTGCTTTAATACGACGTTAATTAAAAATTACCATTTACCAATTACCATTATTTCTTAAAGTTATTTTTTAATTCCTTTAATTTGTTATAGGACAAACAGATACAATGAAAAGTTCCTACGTGCTTTTTAAACAATGACCTTTTGTTTAAATCTTCAAGTGGTTTTGACGAGATATCTCGTCAGCAAGATATTGCTGTTGTTTTTTATGATGATGAGATCATGATCTGAACAGTTGATTTTGTAATTACGATATATATCGTCGATCTAGATCTGGTTAGTTTTTCTATATAATGACGAGATACTTCGCTGCGACAACCATCGGGAATTATTACCCAACTATTTTTTCAAAAGAATGATGAACTCACTATCATCAGTGTTGTATAAGTACTGTAACTAACAACGGTTTTAAAATTTCCTATAGTTGAACGTTCAGTGCGTGGTATAAATATGATACAGCAGTTAATTAAGCTAAATTTAAAACGGTATTCTTTTCGTGAACATATAATGTATTTCTTTTACGTTTATACACCACAACCACTCTTATAAAAATATGGATTATAATTCTTCATATAAAATGCAAGCTTCAATAAATTTAAAAGAATTTACATTGCTTTTATTGATAGGCAAATTTGCTTTCGCTCTACTAAATATGTTAGTATTAATGCATTTCCTTTTATCTTCAGTAATAGTTCCCTCCAGGCTGTTACGATTTCTTGGTGTCAGTATATTTATGTCACACAGTAATTTTTTTAAAGATGTTGTGATGAAAGTGATTGAAACTAGAAAAGAACAGAAAAAGGTAAAAATAACATTACGCACTAAGTGATAAAAAAAAATTTTGTTTTGTGAATTTACTGTAGAAAATTCAAGAAAACCTTTGTATAAAGTTAAGACGAGGCTTTTTGTATGTTCCAGAGATACAATGATGTTTTACAAATCTTAATGGAGGCTGTAGATGAACAAGCGCTTACGGAACATTCAGACTTGAATGTCGATGAGGAAGATCGGTACGGAAGTATCATCAATAGCGGGTTACAGACTCAGCTTAAATACAAAAGTAAAACATACTGTTTCAGAATAATAAAATATAAAAACTATTTTAATATCCTCATTCGCATATTTCAAGAGTTACCAACACATGTCAGATTTTCCGTAATCTTTTATTAGGCATTACGGTGAACCAGTAAATTATTACTCAAAATCTCTCTGGATAAAGTGGGACGATCGTCAAAATTCACGAAGTTGGCTTGATATAACAAATGGTTTGGTGACAAAAAATTGAAAACGCACCAAGGCCTTGATCTATGGCTGTTTCGTAGTTTTCAATCTTGTGTGCGCAAGGTCCTATAATAGACTAGCTGCGCAAAAAAAACAAAAAACTGGGGGTTGAATAAAATTATGAACATAATTTTTTAAGTAACATGTAAACAACCAAATCAACTTTAAAATTTGAAGAAAAGTTTGAATGCACAACATGAAGAACAAAATAAAACTAATAGAAAATATGAAAATTGTAAATATATTAAAAAACATGTGAACAACATACAATTTAATTAGTTACAACTAACGAGGGAAAAGAGACGAAAACATAAAAGGAAGGTTAAACAAAAGTTAGAACACATCACTAGGTTACCTTGGGATAGTGAATCCCGTATTTACTTTGAGGAAAAAAAGCAACCTGAGCTTAAAAGATTTTACAAAATTCAAGATTAATATACGAAAAGGTACTTCTGCAAGCGGATTGAGTAAGCAAAAATTAAAAAAAAAAAAACAATTGTAATAACCGATGGCAGAACCGACTACTGTGTTAAGAATTAAAATGCTTACTGAAAATGTTGCAATTGTAATATGAAAAATTCAATTCACAATCTTTATGCAAATGAATATTTCCCAGTTACTTATTTCATTACAAGAGTAACGTACCATAAACATAATTTTGTTTTATTTTTTATAGCTTCTAAATTAAACATTTTTATGATGTTTTAAATATCTGGAACAATTACTAAGTTTTGAATTAACTTTTTAAATTACACGTTTAATTTCCATAACTTTCGGGGCTAAGTAGTTAAAAAAATTGAACGGCCCGTCTTTCTTGCATTTTCATTCCCAGAAAAGGCTGTAAAACATAAACAGAGAGAGTTTTTACTACAATGTCCTAATAGGAGCATAACGTATAGGACAGAAATCACTAGTCCTGCTCTTTTAGTGTTAATACTAGAAAATTCAAAAGTTATTCTCTAAATGCTCTCTTTGTCACAAACGTCATTTTCAAAAGCACACAATTAAGGTTTAAAAACATGTTTCTAAATAAGTGGTGAAAACTTATTTAGGATTTGGGTGAGAGTTACTGAAACCAAATATCATTACCGTCTTTTTATATCGCGATTTCCTCGAGAATCGGGAATATTTTATTTCCTTTCTGTTTTCAGATCTTACTTCAGGTATTACTTCTTAAAACAGAGGCAAATGCAGTGAGTGTCATACATACATAAGTGAGACGAGTCTAACATAATGCCACCAGCAACAACAATTTTTGCTGTAAGGCATAAAAAGCTAAAAAACATTTAGAAAATACCACACACAATATCTTGTTTAGGATTGTTTTCGTTATTCGTGCGGGAAAAATAACTATTCCAGGTTAAAAAAATTAATTCAGTTTTCTTTTTGTAGTTTTTACATGTATACTTTCGGAAAAGAAATATGTTTTAACTTCATGTCACCCTAAAAATAACGCCTGGATACTCCTATAATCAGTATACAAACAAAATTGAGATTATTACCTTTTTACCTACTTGAATATTTTTTATTCAGTGACTTATAATTCAAAACTAGTACCAATTTAAGATTTGAATTGAAACCCAGTGAAAGCCACCTGCTACAAATAATAATGTAACCCCAAAACCGCTATTTTGAGAACGTCAGTAATATGCAAATACCTATTGCAATTTAAGAAAGATCAACGTGTTATAACTGAGAGATTATTGACCTAAGATAAGTTATCAAACTTCAAAGTGGCATAGACAAGATATCTCGACCATCAAAATCTGATAAATATTTCCAAAGATGAGTTACCTCTTCGTCATGATATCGCCGAATTTTTTTTATGATTACCAGATCAATATCTGGTCAGTTTTCTTCCAGTGACGAGATATCTCGCACATCAGGATATGATCATTCATGAAATTACGAGATACCTCGTTGAGACAAACAACAATACTATTTAGTTTCATCGTAAAAATTACCATACTCGCTTTCATTGCGATATTATTTAGTTAGGGTAAATGAGTTCTGCGAAGTTAAACAACTTATATGAAAATAACTGAGTAAAACTAGTCTTCAGGAATTTTTAAACACTTTTTGATGCATTTTTTATTGTCTTTCAGAACTTTCTCAAAATGAACTTTTGGCCCAGTGCATATTGTTTTTCTTTGTGGGCTACGAAACAAGTGCTTCCACTCTAACGTTCATGGCCTATTCTCTTGCCACCAATCCTGAATGGCAAGAAAAGCTGATTGCGGAGGTAGACAACGCATTCGAAAAGCACGTAAGTCCATCAGTAATCTGTTCTAATACCGCTCTTCACTGTCATTTTCTAGTTTTTGTTTTGAGTAGTGACCCCTCATTATATCGCACCTCCATGCATTAAACAATCGTCTACATCACTCTGTTCCCCAATGAATGTTTGGTTTTTGAATTAAGAACCAAAATTTGCAAAATTTTTACATATTTTTCTTATTTTGATCTTTTAAACTTGCTCATCAATGAATTTTCGAAAAAATTCCGAATTCAAAATTTTGGAAAGTTCAGGTTTTATTAATTTCAGCTGTATTATTATGTTTTACTTGTTCCCCGTGAATTTTTGATTTAAGAATAAAAATTCAAAATTTGCTACTGTTTGGTGTTTTTTCGGTTTGATGGAGAAAACAATTGAGGAAACCTTCAATTTATTTCTCTAGAGGATTATGTTATTTTTTCTTTTAGGTTTTTATGGCGTTTATTATTATCAAATGTTACATTTATCCTAAACAGAATTGGCAAGAGTATTTGTTTCTCAAAAAAGTGAATACGGAATACATGTTTTGGAACATATTGTAATGTATTTAGTGTTATTGTAAAGTTTTACCATTTTTTTCGAATTTAACTGTACGGGGTGTTTTTAAAATTTTTGGTTTTCAATAATTCCTAAAAATTGCACAAGTTGATATACTGAAGAGCGGTTTGCACGAAAAAGGATCTCAAAAGGTAGGATTTTTGTGGAGGTAAAAACTGTAGTTGAAAGTTTCTACGATAGACACTGTACTGCATGCCTCATATGTGAGAAATATGCAAATGAGAGCAGAATAAAAAGGAAGAGGTGTACCCTGTAAGTTCATAAAAGCAATCTTTAATTAACTATAAATTTTTTACATTAATTATGATGTGGAGTAAGCTGATTTCAGTTAGGAACTTAGTAATTGATATGTCCGATCCTTAATGAAAACATGTATTATCAGTCGCTGTTGCAAAGAGAGGTTTGTTGCTGCTATTATGGCTTTAGTGGTGATGTTAGTGAAGTAACACGCAAGAGGGGAAATGGCAACGAAAGATATACGAAACTTTCGGACACCGAAGATGATGAAGAAAGGTCGAAGTCCTTTAACTTTTTAAATTTTTTTAATTTAGTCTGAGATGAGCTACGATGCTGTACGAGGCATGAAGATCTTGGACGCTGTGGTATCCGAAACTCTTCGTATGTATCCTCCAGTATTCGCGTAAGTATATTTGAACTGTACGGTCACTGAATGTCTATGTATAGATTATCGATTATAAAAAGTGGATAGAGTCTAATTTTAATATTGTCGGCTAGCTGTATAGAAACCATAAATTGATCACCTCATTGCTATAAATTGAAAAGTTCCCGGTAATTCTGCCACACTGCATAGCCGGTGTAGCCACACTGCACCACCAACACAGTTGAAACAGGTTCCGTATTGGTTGCTAGCGTGTTGCTTCAGTGTGTAATGCTACTTTTTACTATTGATATTACGGTAGATAGCTGTATTTTTCTTCGGTAAGTGCTCGTATCTTTCCCTAGGGGATAGATCCCTAACCGTCGTCAACAAGCCGTTGTGTTGCTCCAGTGAGACTTTAATTAAAAGTACCTACTTGCCTCTTTGGTAGGTGTTGAAATGGTCATTTGGGGTTGAAGTCAAGGCCATTTCTAAGTGGTTTGCTGGGTGTACTTGCATGTAGGAGAAACAATAACGGCGACAGGAGGACAAAATGCCTCAAAGAATAAATAATGCCCCCCCCCCCCAATGATCTTTTAGATGTTATAAAAAAGTAATACTTATTAGATATTTGAAGGTTACTTTTGCGATTGCAATAAAATATACTTTTGAATCTGCATATGTTTTACAGAATTTGCATTCGAATATTTAGAAAGCACTTACTAGGGGAGGGAACGAACAAGCTGTGTTGTTGACTGTGTTTGTATTTAATGATGCTAAGCCCCTATTTGACCAAGCTGCACCAAACAGCATCAGGTGAATGGAATGAAGGAAAGCGTTACTGGCACAAAAGAGAGAAACACAAACAGGCTTGAATGGGAGAGTCCACGGAATTACCCGAATCGATTTTGCAACTAAAAATCTATCAAAACACATGCTGAAGCCTGTTATATCAGATAAAATTGAAGTTTATTGCTGAATTTGAACAGTGGTCGGTAAATGTCGAAATGAAAAATAATTAAACCTATTGTTTATTTAATCATCCTGTTTCGATGAGTTATCTCGAAATTAGCAAAATGGTCAGATCTTGTTGGTCGAGGTATCTTGTTTGTAGAAGAAAACTATCCAGGTCTTGATCTCGTCATCATCAACAAATCTGCAATATCTTGATGTAGAGGAATCTCGCCAGTAGCAATAATAATCATATCTTGATGGACAATATATCTTGTCATTAGCTAAATATGTCTTGACAGATGAGATATCTCATCGAAACCATTTGGAGGGTAAAGATTACGGCAATTATTGGAACTTGGAGAAAAACAACAATCTGAGATTATTTTCAGAGTACGTTCTTGAAGGGCGTTCTATTAGAGAAACCAATATTTTCGAGAAGACGTGTTGGCTTGCTTATACACTACCGTACCATAACGGACCGGACGCCAGCGGATTTGCATAAAATCCGACTACTTGTTTGGGGGTGTTTTTTGTGGTATGGCCAGGGACCTTTGCATGTTGTTCATGGTAAATTGAACGCCGACGCCTACATGAACATTTTGGACAATCAGGTTCTTCCTAAGCTCTGGCAATTTTATGTAATGGATGAATGTTAGTTCCAGGACTACAACGCTCCATGTCATGTTGCAGCCTCTGTCAAGCAGTGGTATCAAGATATGGATGTAAAACGTCTTCCCTGGCCTGCTCAGAGTCCCGACCTAAACCCCATAGAAAATTTGTGAGATGAGTTAGAGTGACGCTTATGGACCAGGGAACCAGCTGAGCTGGCGACATTCTTGCAGCAGGAATGGACACAAATACCCATAGCTGTGTTTCAAAACCTTATTGCAAGTATGCCCAGAAGGGTTGGTAGTGTAATTGCAGCAAGTGGGGACCATCCCCCTATTAAAGCATGTATTCTTTCCCTTATACCATCACATCTTGCTGTCCGGTCCATTATTGCAGGGTAGTGTATTTGCATTTGGGCTGCTTCCACCTCAGGAACGGAACGGGTTGAATTTCTTTCCCTACAAACTTCATAATCGATCCCTAGAGTCAATAATCTATTCAGGCCAATAAGATAAGTGCTTTGGGAAGAATTTTAAAATGAAACTGGTCGGGTCGTGTAAAATTTACACTATTATTTTATATTGCTGGAGAGCGTTATAAGGCATCTGTTTGCAATGTAGTTTCTTAACCCTCTTGGTGTTGTCTCGACGAGGAATTTTTATTAGCTCATTAGCAAAATCTCGAATCTCGTCATTAGCAAAACATACTAGATCTTGATGCACGTGATATCTCGTAAAAAAAGAAAATGACCAGATCTTAATCTAGTTATCATCAAAAACTTGGCAATATCTTAAGGAAAAAGTATCTAGTTATTAGCAAAATTGTACATATCTTGATGGAGGAGATACCTCGTCCAAACCACTTGAAGGGCTAAGAAAATAATGACTCCGATTACTTCTTGTGTTTCACACTCATATTTTCGGCAGCCCACTACCAATTCTCGTTTCCTTTTCCTACGATCAAATATCTAGAGAAAGATAAAAGAAACTAATAGGCGCTGAATCTAATGCGGTGCAGCTAAGTTGACTTTACCCTGAATACAACCTTTTATTAGATATTTGTGTGGAAGTTTTTAAGGATGTGTAAAACAATCAATGATGTTGTGTCGATGAATATATGATTTTGCTTTTTCCTTTGGGGTGGCTCTGTGTGAAGCCCATAAATCATCTGCCCTCGTTAAGAACAGCGTATGTCCTACACCTTTTCTAGAGCACTACCTACACTTATAATGTGTGTCCGAAAATTCCACGTTCAGTTGGTAGAGGGAATTGTTTAGGTCAATCGCTAACATCGTTTTTGTGGCTTAAGCTTTCATTCCTCATTCGTCATTGGATTTTCGGCGGCATGCATCGCTACGCTAATTCGGAGCTCGAATATATACATATGACTGGAAACAGAAACGGCCGATAGTTTATTAGTTCGTTTGAAAAAACATTTTAGAATTAAAAAATTTGGTTTTTAAATTTATTCAAATGTTTGTTTTGGTCCCCTTTATCACCTTTTACAATTTGGCAAGATATATCCGAAGGACCCTATGTTTGTGTGGCAAATGTATTTTAAGGCTTTGTGTTTCTTTTCAGATCTGAAAGAACTGCTACAGACGAGTACAAACTCGGAGACACAGGAATAATTATTGAAAAAGGGATGCGCATATCCTTCCCTATATATGCTATGCACTTTGACCCCAAATATTTTGAAGAACCTCACAAATTCGATCCAGACAGGTATGAAACAATTTCTTTGAGCATACCTATTTATACATGTAAAACTACGGGGGGACATCAAACAATCGCTTTTATTCACTCCTCGCTCAATCTAGAGGAAATTCAAAGTTATCAGAAGATGGCAAACATCTGTGATTTTCTGTGCATAAAATTTACATAAGGGGCATTCTTCACATCGCATTGCATATAAACTTCATAATTTCAGAAGGTGAAATACCGAATTAATATCAAACTTTAACCAGGGATAAAAAATTTCAAGTAATTTGGCACAGTAATTTCTGGGTTGTTAATTGATAGCAAACATAAATTTTCAATATTATAATAACTGTAAAAGCTTGTTTTGAAAGTGGACTGTCGCCTTAAAGAATCCTTGAAGAATTCAAACAAAATTTGCAAAACTTTTCTTTTTAAAGTTAATTTGTAACATGCAATATATTAACTACGAAATCGATATTCGAAAAATACTGTATCAACTTCATATGGCTGGATAAAAGCATCTTAAGATTTTTTATAATCTTTTCCAAAATTTCAACATTTCCTCCGACTGGTTTTTAATAATAAATTTACTATTAGCTATTTCACCTTTAATTTGAAAATATAAATGACAGTTTTCAATTTGGAAGGAAAAGCTGAAATATTCTGTGTAAGGTTGTATAAAAAGTCCTTCTGGTTGCATTTACATTATAATATATCTATGTTGCTATTCGTAATTTTTCGAACCTAAATTTTATAATAAATATTACATATTAAAATTAATGTAAAATAACTTTATATGGATTTTATTTGCGTTTCTTATAAAAGTACCGTATTAAAAATTTTTTGCCTGATAGAAAGATTTTTCGGTTTCGATTTTTTAGAAAGATGCGAAAATTGGCATCAAAATTAAGTGTTACATTGGAAATTAAAAACTTTATGCACAATTTCATATGAAGACAATCCCTTATGCAAATTATATGCATATAAATTAATGTATAGAATTTCCTATTGAATGGTACCTTTGAATTTACTCTACTATGAACGACGCGTAATTAAAGGGACTACATTTTTTCGGAAACTTCATTTGAGTACAATCGTAAGCTTAGCGTTAGAAATGTTAAATATTTGTATGAAAGAAGCTGTTTATGGTTAGTCATATTAACTTAGTCATTAGTCATATGGTTAGTCATAAATAACTTATAAAAATTTTACAGCAACACAATGGCAGAAGAAGGGGCATACCATGTCGAACTAGTGCCATGAAAGACCAACAATTTTAGTACTGATTAAGGATACTGAATACACACGAAAGATATCTTAAATACGTTTTAAAATTACACAGGTACATAAATATTTAAACGTGTGTGAAATTCAAAAATTTGTCACTTCTACATCTGCAATTTGTTATTAGTTGAGATATTTTTCCATGGAGGAGACTAAAAAAACTGTTTTCAAAAGAAAGACGTTGCACCAAAAAAGTTTGAGTAAGTATTATAATTAATGCCGTGATGGAAGCAACACAACGGACTATATAGACAACAGTCCTGATTCAATTGTAAAGGGAAAGATTCAAAGACAACGCCAAGTAATTTTGAACCATGGTCAGATGACGTGGCAACATCTGAGGTGGCACCCCTCTCTAGAAACTTCCACATCTCGCGAACGGGAGGACAGTTTTAAGCAACGAGAGATTTAAAGTCCACCAGCCCTTTCTGTACACGACGGTCTTTGGTTGGATTCGAACACGCAACCCTCCAGTTTCTAATCCATTTCTCAACCAATTGGGACAAAAAAAAATTTGGGAAACTGGTCTACTATGAAGTATATATGGAGATTGTTAAATGTCCCATGCAGTGGCGTTGATCTTCATTTTGTATACTGGAGAGTGTAATTTTTATCTCTTGTTTTTCAGATTCTTGGACCCAAGTAAATCAACTTTTCCTCAATACGCCTACTTACCATTTGGTGCTGGCCCCAGAAACTGCCTGGGCATGCGATTCGCACTGTTGGAAATAAAATTATGCCTGACAAATCTGCTTCGGCGTTACAGATTCCGGACACATTCCTCAACAAAGGTAACAACATTAATACTAGGCGTGGTTTTGAGAAATTTTGAGTGTCTTGATGAAGTTTCAGTGTCAAACAACAAACAATTTGCTAATCAATAATTTAAAATTAAAATTTAGTTATTAATGGTAAATTGAGAACAAATAAATATGTTTCTCGTGTTAAAGAGAGAAATGCTTTATGATCATGTTTCAGGAATCTAATTATTATATGACCCAATAGGCATAGCGTGACATTTACAATCGAAGATGCGGAGATTAACTTTATTTTACTATAAACTTTGTGGGATTGACCCCGGACCGTCGCCAATGTTGCTCCAGTAGGACGTTAATTAAAATACTTACCTACTATAAACTATACGTAAATGCATGTTGGTTGACCTTTTTGAAACACTCTTGATGACACGAAAATAAATGCTAATTTGATGTAAATTGAGATTTTAAGCCGGAAAGTATAAAATTCGTAGACAGGTTTAAAAATATAGCAAACTAGCCATTGCGTGGCCAGCACGGCGTTGCCAGCGACAGTTCTTTTCGTGGGGTCAAGTGTGACCACTGCTCGCTAACCCCCGGTGATTGCTACGAATTCCCATTTGGTTTGCGAAAGCCTATTGTATAACAGCCATCACAACGTTGCCCGTGGAAAGCCATCACCGTTGCCACGCGTTGCCCCACGAAAGGAACTGTCACGGTCAACGCCGTGCTGGCCACGCACAGGCTAGTATATAATAAAGTTAATAGATCGAAACTTTTAGCTAAATTTTTCAAAAAGAAATGACAAATTTCTATTTGGAGGGAAGAGTTGAAATTTTCCATGCAAGGTCATATAAAAAGTCTTTTTGAGTGTATTTTCATCAAAATATATGAATGTTACTATTCATAATTTCATCGAATATTAATTTTATAATCAATATTGCATATTAAAATTAACTTGAAAAATTATAGCGTTACATACATTTAGTTTTCTTTCCTTAAACGTAATGCAACATAAAAATTTTTTTTTCAACCTGATATGAAGATTTACTGGAAAGTTAATTGAACACAGTTACTCCAAATTTTGATGTAGATGCGAAATTTGGTGTCAGAATTGGGTCATTGGAACTTATGAAGTTTATTGAGCAGTTTGATATGAAAACGATCTGTTATTAAAATTTTATGCATATAAATTGTGAAAGAAATCCTGTTTATTAGACTCCATCTTCACATATTTGCACCTCCTTCTTGTATGGTTATGATTATGTAAACAAACAAAAAAACAAGTTGAGTTGTCATGTTTTTGTGACTGGCCACAGTATGACATCACACCTATAAATGGGTGTGGTCATAATATTATGGCCAATCATCTACTTAATGCAGTATTATGATTTTGTTTATGGCAATCTTTCTATTGAGATATTTATGCTAATTCTTAGATATTCAAGAAGTATAAAAGTGAAAGTTCCTTTCTTCCATATTACAATTTTTGTTATATTTTGGCAAGAGATGAACCTCTGGTTTTTCAATCTTTGTTTCTTTTCTGTAAATAGTTTTACAGCTTTTAATTAACAAATGTTTTTAACTCTTTAAATCTTTAATGATTTACTTTTTACTCCACATATCACTAGGAACTTTGCTTCCCCACAATATGTGGGTGATATAAAAATTAATATATATTATTCCCTGTTGAATTTACTCTTCGTTGAATAAGTAGTGAATAAAGTGACGGTTCGATTTTTTTTGGCAGTTATATATGAGAACTAGCAACTGCATAACCAGCATGGCGTTGCCCGTGACAGTTATTTTCGTGGGGTCAGGTGTGATCACTGATCGCAAACCCTCGGTGATTGCTACGAATTCCCATTTGGTTTGCTTCACAAACCAAATGGGAATTCGTAGCCTATTGGATAACATCCATCACGGCGTTGCCTGTGGTGTTGGTATGCTTCGCACACCAACTGCACGGGAAACGCCGTGATGGTCTCGTCATTGTCAAATGCGGCCAAATTTAAATTCCGAAGAGATCCAATCAGCGTGACCCCACAATCTCTTGATAAATATAAATATTGAATTGAAAAATTATTTATTAAAAGAAAATCAAACATATAAGGCTGCCCAAGCGGTATAGTGGATAAAGCACTCTGCTCCCACGCTTTGGGTTCGTGGTTCGATTCCCGACTAGGGCTACTGCCCTAGGGCTGGTTGTATGTGATGTCCGAGGAAGAAGTCAGACTCCCGTCCAAGTGGTTCCTCACCAAAAGGGGATAGCTGCACCCCTATGTTTTTACCAGTGATCAATTTGTGTGTTTGTAAAATAAAACATATATTCTTCTTCTGTATCTCTCCTACTTCAGATCACTGGGCCTGATCTCATGTTTCACAGTTCAGGAGAGACATACGTCAATAACAACATACAAACATATAAGGTATCTATCTGGTATAAAATGTTCCGCAGATTTCAAATCCGTTGAAATTTTTACTCTATCTTTAACGATCTAGGAGATAGAAAAAGAACTCCATAACTCCATTTAAAACTTTATTTCTTTTTTTCGTCGACTGAAATCGTTCCTCCGCAAAATCAAAAGGAAACGTAAAAAATAAATTTAGAATCTGTCATCCTTTTATGCTGTTACCATTCTAAAAAAAACAATAATAATATTAAATGCCATCTAATTAATTTTAAAATGTTCTAGATTGAATTTTAAAATTCGGGCTTCCACAAAAAATGCACAAACTTCTTACTACATGTGTGCCAAATTTGATTACTGTAAGTGCCATATATTCGTCAGGACAATGCGTACACGTAGACAAACAAACATTTCTTTCTTTAACTGTAGAGATATACTGTAACACCATAAAAAAAACAGTCTAATACTTGATAGGCCTCCAACGGGAGCGTAGAACTACGGAAATACGACGGGGCATCGACTCCACGAGCTTCTGAAAATATTATGTAGGCATTAAATATATACCAAATTTCGAGCAGAGTGGTCCACAATTCTTTTGTATTCCTAGTTGTAGGATTTATGTGTTTGAAAGCGCGTTGCATGGTATCCTAGTAGTGTGCAAACCCATCAGAACGAATACAGGACATGAATGGACGTAACTCTTCATAAAAGATACACACAAAGCGTTCAACTGGCATAGATGTTTGTAGACGAACCAAGGGTCCCGCTGTATGACAACTAAACAAACCCCATAACATTATGGAACCACCACCACAATTCGCTACTGGAATGCGATATCAATGGATTCATGTGGTTTTGTCCACGCATGGATCCTTCCATCTGTCCTAAACTGTTAAAAAGTCGACTTATCTGATCAGGATGCTCCTTTCCAGTCATAGAGTGTCTACTGGTTGTGTTCCCGAGCCCAACCGTGACGCATAGATGTGTGTAGAGTATTCATCAAGGGTGCACAAGTTGGGCGTCGGCTTTAACAGTCCACATATTTCAGGGAACGTTGCACACTTCTCACGCTAATGTTTGTTGTTCCGGTATTGAATTCCTATGATATTTGAAGGAATCGAAGGCCTATCCCTTCGAACGATTCTTGCCAGACGACACTGATCACTTTCACCGAATCACTCTACTGTCATAAGTTATAAGTCCATTCTCACGAGCCCCCAGGGGCATTCCTTCTTTAGGTTTGTACGGGCTTCACAACCCCGGTGTACCTGAGTGATCTTTTCTCCCTTTCGTTCTTCTCCTCACCTACCCTTCTGCTTTTTGCTTTTTCTTCCTCCCTCATTGTGGTTGCCTCTTCGGAGGTGAGGGCTCCCCTTGAGAAGCTTTTCGCCGCTCTGTCGCTTTCAGCTCCTCTTTGGGATTATATCACCCACGTGTTTGCCGTGCGTGGAGACCTGTGTCTTCGGAAAAGGTGATCCTGGTGATTGAGGGACAACATAACGCCCCAATACATTGCTTCGGTTCCTGCTTCGAACAAACAGGAAGTGTACTTTGGTCCCAGTACATTAATCGGCTGGTGGGAATACTCTGCTTGGGCTAAGGACCCGCTCACCAACTAGCTCCTTAGGGCAGTCATAGAGGTGAGTTGGGTTCGTATAGTCCCTGGCTAGCACCGGTACAGGAACCTGTATCCCCTCGTTGGACTCCATGGTGGGTGGTGCCGCCGGGGACCGAAAATTTATTATTTAAACATGGAAAATCAAAACTCAACTTCTCCTTTAGTGGAGCACTTATCTAGTAAAAATATTGAAAATAATTTAACAGAACACAAATTTTTTATAATAAAAAGTAAGGAAGGTAATCTAAAAAACTTATCGGCTATTCTACTTCACAAAACTATTTTAGGAATGGTGGGGAGACAAAAACCATAAAAAAACACTAGCAGGAGATGTACTTGTTGAAGTTTCAAATAAAACCCAATCTTTAAACATACAAAAAATAAAATCCGTCGGTCCAATAGAAGTAACTGTAACACCCCATAAAACTTTAAATTCATCTAGAGGCGTAATTTCTGAATCAGACTTAATATATGACACTGAACAAGACATTTTAGAATCCCTGTCCAATCAATCTGTAATCAATGTTAGACGAATCACAATTCAAAGAAACGGTCAAAGAATACCCACCAAGCACTTAATACTAACTTTCAATACACCAAGTCTTCCTAAACATGTTAAAATAGCCTATATTAATTGCCCAGTTCGACCTTTCATATCTAACCCAGTTCGTTGTTTCAAATGCCAAAGATTCGGTCACTCATTCATGGCTTGCCGTGGCAAAGAGACCTGTGCAAAATGCTCCAGTACTGATCACAAGACCGATATCTGTACATCATCATCCCTTTGCTGTGTCAACTGCAAAGGTGACCATCCAGCTTTTGCCAGGTCTTGCCCTAAATTTATAACCGAAAAAGAAATCCAAACTATTAAAGTACAGCAAAATATTTCATTTCCTGAGGCCCGAAAAATTGTAAATGATCGCACCCCGAAACCTGAAATATCGTACTCTTCAATAGTAAAAAAAACTTTCAAAACTAACGGAACTCAAACCGATGCAACTATTTTTAAGCCTTCTGCCCAACATAAAACTTCAACGAACCAACCTATAACGCCTCTTTTTTCTAAAGCATCAGCTACAACCTCAACAAATACAAAACACATAAATCAACCAAATCGACCTATAAATACTTCTTTAAAAAGAGCCATATCGTCCGAACAAAACAATATTAAAATAGCTAAAAGTACTTCTCAAACCTCTCTTCAACCTGACGTTTCATCCAGAAATATATTAACTAATCCTTCTACGAGTGACCTTATTAATCTTTACAACACAGAAAGTGATATTTCCTCTGTAGAGAGTGACGGCTTGGAGACTTCGCCACCCAAGTCCAAGAAGGATCTTCGGCAAGACAGATCTCGTCCTAGGACGAGAAAACACAAGTAGTTTCTTCTTTTCTTTTATCCTTTATTTTTATGGCTTCTTTTCTTTCCTGGAACTGCCGGGGTTTTCGACAAAAAATTGACGATTTAAAAGATATCATAAATAAACACAAGCCAGCTGCAATCGCCCTACAAGAGACCTATTTAAGAAACAATGATACCACCAACATTCGTCATTTCAGTATATTCAGAAAAGATTACGATGATGGCCAAAGAGCATGTGGAGGTGTTGCATTGCTTACCTCCCATGACTTACCAGTCACCCAAATTAACCTTACAACAAATCTCCAAGCTGTTGCAGTAAGACTTCATGTCAATACTTTAATAACAATATGCAATTTATACCTTCCTCCTAATACCCATATCGCCACATTTGACTTAAATAATTTGTTAGATCAACTTCCGCAACCATTCATTCTATTTGGTGACCTAAATGGCCATCATATTCTCTGGGGCAGTTCAGACATTAATCGTAGAGGCAAGCAAATTGAAAAATTAATAACAGACAATGATTTATGTGTTATGAATAACGGCCAACCTACCTACTTTCACTCACCTTCACTTACTTACCATTCAATAGATCTGGCAATTTGCACCCCTTCTATTTTACCATTTTGGACCTTTTCTGTGGATCCTTACCTGTACAATAGCGACCATTATCCAATTAAACTAAAATATGCAGGCCAATATCAACCTCACACTGACAGCCAATCCAGATATATTTTTGAAACTGCTAACTGGCCACTTTTTACTAGCCTTGCTGATATTTCTAACACGATAGAAATGGATGACATCGATGAAGTAACTGTAAAAATAACAGATATAATTTTAACAAGTGCTGATACTTCCATTAAAAAAGTTAATTATAAGCCCAATAAACAAAAGAAACCTTGGTGGAATGAGGATTGTAGCTATGCTTATCGGGAACAGAGGAAAGCCTGGAATATCTTTAATAGATATCCAACAAAAGAAAACTATATTATTTATAAAAAAACTAAAGCGGCCTCTCGAAAGACTCAACGACTTAGTAAGAGGGATTCTTGGGTGAATTATGTAAACAGTATAAATAGCAAGACCACAAGTAAACAACTATGGAACAGGGTTAAAAGAATTTCTGGTGTTTACCCCAATAGACAAATTCCAATTCTAGAAAATAATAATCAAATATTATCGGCACCCAAAGACATAGCAAACACAACTGCTTCATGTCTTTCCGAAATATCCAGCTCCAACAACTATACTGAAAGTTTAAAAAAAATTAAAGTTGCATCTGAAAAGAATAAAATTAATTTTACCTCAAACCGTATATTATCTTATAATTGTGATTTTACTTTTTACGAATTGATAAAGGCTTTATCCTCAATTCACAAATCAAGTCCTGGCCCAGATAATATTAGTTACATCATGCTCAAACATTTATCAAATAGTTCTCTAAATCATCTCCTGAAATTTTACAACAGAATTTGGACCGAGCACTCTTTTCCGCAGTCATGGCGATATGCCACCATAATACCCATACTGAAACCGAACAAAGACCCCAAGAATCCTTCGAACTACCGTCCAATAGCCTTGACAAGCTGCTTATGCAAAGTTCTTGAAAAGATGGTCAACGCAAGGCTAATGTATATTTTAGAAAAAGATAAATGTCTCTCCCCACTTCAAAGTGGCTTCAGAAAAAGTCGTTCTACTATTGACAATCTAATCGCTTTCGAGACCCAAATCAGAAATGCATTTGTGGAAAATAAACATCTCGTCTCAATTTTCTTCGACATCGAAAAAGCTTATGATCGAACGTGGAGACATGGAATTTTGAAAGACATTTTTAAAAATGACATAAGAGGAAATCTGCCTATTTTTATCCAAAATTTCTTAGAGAAAAGGTATTTTAAAGTAAGGATTGGGTCGATTTTATCCGATGTTTTTATTCAAGAGGAGGGAGTGCCACAAGGCAGTGTTTTAAGTGTGACTCTATTTATTTTAAAGATTAATGATATTGTTTCTAATTTGCCTCCATCAGTAAAAGGTCTTATTTACGTTGACGATCTGCAAATTTCATGCGCAGCTAAAGACATTCGTTTAATAGAGAGACAACTTCAACAGGCCGTTAACAAAATCATACATTGGACGAACGAAAATGGTTTTAGTTTTTCGCCTTCTAAAACCGCTTGTGTTCATTTCTGCAGAAAGCGAAATCTTCATCTTGACCCTGAAATATTCTTCAACGAAATTTTAATTAATGTTGTGGACAGTGTAAAATTTTTAGGAATAACATTTGACAAGAAGTTGACTTTTCAACCGCATATTTTAAATTTACGCAAACGTTGCGAAAAGGCTCTCAACATATTAAGAGTTTTATCAAAATTATCATGGGGATCTGATCGAGCGTGTCTTTTAAAAATTTATAGAGCTTTAATACGATCTAAATTAGATTACGGCTGCGCGGTATATGGCTCAGCAAGAAAATCGGTCCTTCAAACTCTGAATACTATCCACCACACAGCTTTACGTTTATGTACTGGCGCATTTAGAACATCACCAGTAAGCAGCTTATATGTGGACACCTTTGAACCTTCTCTGGACCTTAGGCGGCAATTGTTGTCCTTAGAATATTATTTTAGAATTTCCTCAATCCCTCATCACCCATTGCATACCATGCATCATAGCCCATATTTAAAAAAAAAACGCCTTTATCAAGCAAAAACATCCTTCATCCCTACATTCCACTTAAGAATGGATTTGATGAACGGATCGGAACTTTCTTCACTTGACGTCACCCAGAAAAAACTTTATTATTTCTCTCCTTGGTTTAGTCATGATTTTGAATTTCAAAACCCATTCGAAAATTTCAATAAAGCAGATACCTCTGATATTATCTACCAACAACTATTTCAAAAGCACATAGAACAATACTCTAATTTTATACAAGTTTTCACGGACGGGTCTAAAAGGGCAAACTACGTTGGAGCTGCATTCACTATTAATCACTCTGTTCACAGTTTTAAACTTCATTCTTCATGTTCTGTTTTTACATCTGAAATCATGGCCATATATAAAGCATTGGAATATATATCTGATCATTGTCATAAAAATTGTATCATTTTCACTGATTCATTAAGCGTTTTACAGTCATTGAAACATCCTGATCATGACAGTCATCCCATTGTTTTAGAATCACTGAAAAAAATTTATCATCTTTCATCCAAAAATTTTAACTTGTTATTTTGTTGGATCCCATCTAATGTTGGGATATCTGGAAATGAATTAGTTGACAAAGCCGCCAAATCGGCCGTAAATAATTTTAATCATACCATTCCTTATCGTGACCTAAAATCTATCATTTACACATTTTTACAAGACAAATGGCAAAACGAATGGAATGAACAAACTGAAAACAAACTCCATGCTATAAAACCAAATATAACTCTATGGCAGTCACCAGCTTTAAGACGACAGCAGGTAATGCTAACTCGACTCCGTATTGGGCATACGCGTATAACTCATAGGCACCTCCTCCTCGGAGAAGATCATCCCATTTGTAATTACTGCATTTGCTTAATAGAGTGTTCTCATTTTATTTATCAACGTCTTAAATATTTTAATTCTTATACCTTGACTTTAGAAGACATGGTTGGGGAGAATCCTCATCCAAATATTTTTAGCTTTTTACATGACATTGGTTTTATACATCACATATAATTTTATATAGTATTTACTCATTATGTTTTGACTCATCTCATTTCATTATTATATTATGTATCTGATTTTTATCTTGAGTTTGGCATAATATGTCCCAAGAGGACTCAGTGCCACAAAACAAAATCCAATCCAATCCATTCTCACGATGGAAATAACTCAGGATGGCTCTATTTCACATATGTAAAACATAAACTAAAATGTTACTTTAACTGTAATTATTACTTTACTTGTAATAATATTACCTGTCTATTACTTTATATATGCACTGGCAGACGAAACCAATACATGTATTGTATAGGTGACGTTGCTATTTATTATGCATACAGTTTCTATGGCACTTTAGTATATATGATACTTGGAAACGAAATGCTCATTTAGTATTCGGTTGCTTGAGTAAGATTTTACAAGAAAAATTTCTTGCGGTGATTGCCTAGGAATGGGTGACAGAGCACGTTTTCAAATGATGGGCCAGTCATGAATGCCATGGCTCATCGGAATATTTTAAATGCTGAAGAAAAATCGCAATTATACAATGCATATATATTTACAGAAATTTCATTTATCTCACGCAAGTAAAATAAACGGATATATGCCCCAAGAAGTCAGAAAAGCATTCAACGCGATGTGCATTTGGTATTTCTGTCTTTCGATTGGAAGGCTGCGATGGCCCGGATGTAAGAATAGAGGATTAGCAACCAGAGGGTTGTGTGTCCGAAACTGATTCCAACCAAAGACCGTTATGTGCTTGGAGGCTGGTACACGTTAAATCTGTTGTGCTCTCAAATGGGAGTGAATGTTTTTAGAGTGGAATACCTGGTCAGGTGTTCTTTTCGTCATCAGATCATCGGTCAAAATTACAAGGTGCTGTCCTTGGATCTTTCTCTTCAGGATTAATCCCCGATTTTTGCCAATAGTCCGTTGTATTTTCCGGTGCGTTGTTAATTCAACTATCTACCTACCTATAGAAAACTGAGAAAAGGTTAGGCCCTTCAAAATTATTTCTCGTATATATGCCCTATCATCACTCAAACCTCATATGTGTAAAGTATGCTTACTAAAATATTTCCCTAATATGTATCTTTTTAGGTTCCCGTGGAGTATAGGAAAGCCTACTCGTTTTTATCAGTGTCTGAAATGCCATTACGTGTAGAGAAGAGGACAGATGTATAACGTATATTTTTCTATGGCAGAACTGGAAGACCATGAACACAGATATCCATTTTGTATACAGAGATTTTAATTTCAGAGAGTTGGTATGAAATCTGTTATTTTTTTTTACACTGTACAAAATTATAGTAATTTCTTTTGTAAATAAATTTACTTTTTAAATAGTTGATAATTTGAGTTTTTTCACACGCTCTGAACACGAAACCGATAATATTGCAATGTATATTTCTCCAAAGTGTATCTTTTTTTGATAATTATAGAATTTGGATAAAGTAAATAATTTAATACATGCGACTATGTATGTACAAATATCTATCTAGATATCTATCATATTATGTTCTGAATTTTTAATTAACCAACACAAAAAACATCATAACTAAAAAGTGTTATTCACACAATTCAACTGCTTGAGTGATACGAAAATGTTAAAACCTTATCCAGGGAATAAAATTGATTCTGACGACAGTTGGTGTTACTCTTTAAAAAATTTAAATTGGTCATAAACTTGAATATGAAGACGGACCCTTATGCAAGTAAAATTCACACATTTAGTTACAATAGATAATAATCCAAGTCAAATGACACTTTTGTTTTCATTCTTCGAGTCCAGGAACGCGAATTAGAAGAGATGTTCGGGCACTTTATTGGCCCGATATAAATACGGGGGGGAAATAAAAACTCCCCTTTATTTCGAGCACTGTTAATAGTACGACAAATTCAAAGTTATCATTCAATAGGAAATAACGTTCTCTACAAATTCAAATGCAAAAACGTTGCATAAGGGGCTGTCTTTACATCATATTTTACATAAGCTACAAACTTTTCAATGGCAACACTACGTTCTGATGCCTTAATCAGTTTCTACATCGCCATATTAGTCTACATATGAAATTTGGTGAATTTACTATCTTTATATCCGGAAAAATATTAAATATCAAAGGCTTTGCCCATTTCAGGGATAATCTGCACATTGAAATTCGCTATTCGCAGATGGAGATTATTTGTAGTTAATCCGCAACTGTTCATTTGTTGCTTGACTAAAAGAAGATTATAAAGACCCTTCAACCTCCCGGTGGTTATCTCGACAAGGTATCTCGTCATTAATAAAATCGACTCGATATTTGAAATTTCGAAAAAATGATAATCAATATATATGAGTCAAGTTATAGATATACATAATATATCCATGATAGATAGTAACTTACAGTCAACTTCAGTTTTTAACAGTTAATATACTGATAAACTTATACACAGTAACCATTATTTTTAGTAACAATTAAATGAGCAGTCTGTTTACCAAGTTTAAAAATTAAAACCGTTTTCATTGCTAATTTGTTTTGGAATAAGGAAAATGTTTGTACTTCATTGCACAATCTGTTTATCACGATTAAAAGTTATAAATGCTCTCATTGAATTCAGTTTTTACACTATCACTTTTACGATCATTATACAAGTTGTCGCTGAAAAATGTTGCCACACTTTATTAGCTGGTAAATATATGAATTTTCTTTTTGTTTCATTTTAACGGTTTAGAAATAATGGCCCAATTCAGATTAATC
This sequence comes from Metellina segmentata, assembly GCA_947359465.1. NCBI lineage: Eukaryota > Metazoa > Arthropoda > Arachnida > Araneae > Tetragnathidae > Metellina > Metellina segmentata. The sequence continues at coordinate 48,960,397 of OX375872.1, read as the reverse complement.
CAAAAAGAAAGTTTGTGTAAATTACAATTGGAAGTGCGATAGTATGGTAGAAGTGCAATAATATGGTAGAAATGCAAAGACGATTTCGAAAAAAATGTCAATGATCCACCTAGTAGACTTACCATAAGACGAATTTGAGATATGTTTGAAGCAAATGGTACTGTTCAGAATGTTCAGAGACGACGTTCCGGAAGATCAAAATCGTCGACTGACGCAGACATGGGAAAAAAAAGGCTGTTGTTAATGTATCGTCTACAGTCAAGAACATCGCTTTGCCAGGCCGCTCGTGAAATAAGAATTCCAAAGTAGTGCCCATCGTATTTTGAAGCAATTTAATTGGAAAAAATTGGTGTGCAAAAAAATTTTAGTGTAGTTCGAAACATTGCCAGCAAATTGTACGATATTTAACAAACACTTTATACATAATCAAAGTGTGGTAACATTTTCTTGCGACCCCTGTATTATAATTAATTGGTTTTTACTGAATTTCATAAGCACTAAGAGTAGTATGTACATCAGTACAGGTTGTTTTAGAAAGGACGCATTATCTTTTAAATGGCATAACTACGAAACCATGATAGATAGAAAAATGAAATAAATGGTACAATAAAAAGCAGGTCTTGAATTTTAAATTGACTTGTTTAAAAATTAGTTACAATGTCGGCTAATAGATGGCGATGCAGTCTCTAATATAAGTATTATAGGGTGTTTTTTTATATGAGAAATTGACCTCATCTCGGTACATAGTGGTTTTGTAACAGTTTGTCGCCACACTTCAAGGAGTGGATGATGCACCAGACACTTCGTAGCTTGAACGAGATGGTGCCGGACCGCACCGTATTTATGCAGTGTTCCACCTTCCTTTATGAATACTTCAGGGACATTGCTCTAAATTATTCCTAAATTATTGCACCGTAATAAATTGGCTTCCATACTCTCCGGATCTCAATCCATGCAACTTCTTTCTCTGGGACTATTTCAAGGACATAAGAAAGAATCCTCAAAGCTTGAACAGCTCATCTGTAAAGCATGTGTATCCATTTCAGTGCACACATTGCGACAGGTAGCTTCAAACTTCTCCTTACGCTTGCGTCAAGTGATTACTGTTCAATGAAGCCATTTAAAATCCATTGTAATGTGCTTTGAAGCCTGTTTACAAATGACAATTTACACACTATTTAAAGAGAAAAATAACAAAGATTGCAGCGCCATCTATTATCCAAAGTTATAACTAATTTGGTCAGCCCGGTCTATTTGAAATTCTAGGCCTGATGATCAAACAGACAACTTGTTTCAACTTTCTATCTATGACTGTTTCGTAGGTATTTCATTTCTTAGTTTGGGAGTTTTTTCTAAAACACCCTGTACATACACTTATGCAAGTTAAACATTGAGTACTTGGAATAAATATACATAATTCCCGGGGGAAAGGTCATACAGCCTACCAGGGTTCGCCATCTAACATGGAACTGGAGAGCTGATGAGGAGACTAAGAGACGGATAGGCCTAGCTTGAAATAGGTAATTTTGGGTTTTATGGAGTAAGGGCATATCTGGCCTATCTTGGCCAAACACAAGACAGCACCAAGGGAGGAAAGAAAGAAAAACGCAGAAGGATTAGCGAGGGTAAAACAGAAGGGAGAAGAGATTACTCGGGTACCTAAGGGTTGTGATGCCCGTACATACTTTAAGAAAATGTGTCCCTGAGGGTCCCGGAAATCGGAGAATCCCGAAGTGGTTGATAGTACTTCTAGGAGGCTAGTTGGTCTCAACAATTTTTTCAATAGTTTGAATACTTTTTCAATTAAAAAGATAGCAAGCTGCATTAAGTAAATTAGAATCTAACATTTTAAGCAAAAGATTATCTACCTATTCTAATACTGAATACTGAAAATTATTTTTGTATAGTATTGATTAGTCTTATTTGCATATTAATTGCACTTAAAACGAGTAATATTTGATTAAATGGTTTGATTAAAATCCTTAAGAATCGTCTGTCTTTTGTTCCTTAAATACTACTTTAAGTTCATTATCATATTCCTATCTACCTAATTATGTGAGAATTTGGCAGTTGTTGAAATCGCAGAACAAGGAAAATTTAAACTACACCATTCCTGTAGTAAATGTTGCATGATTCAACAAATATATAACGCATCATATTTCTTAAAACGGTACATTTTTCCTTTTTAGCAATTTAAAAATTTCCGAGACTGGTAAATGGTTACATTTGTCAGGCCAATCACATGAGTCAGTCTGTCTAGTTCGTATTTCAGGGTTTTTACATAATTTTGGCTGTCTTCCGCTCATTCTAGTCCTTCACTAATCTACTTGAATGAAGCAGAAACACGTCACAAAATTATTCCCTAGTAATTCACTTCATTTTAGTACCAAATAAGTAGTTAAGCTGTGTATGTAAAGTTTTGGGAGTACGGTTAGTTGTTTGGCATTTTATGGCGCAAGGCATGCAATGTCCAGTAATTGTGAAAAGAAAGGATGGAGAGGAAAAAACAAAGAAAGATCGCTTGACCATCCCGGGGTCACGTCCCCCATGTTTTGTAGAGATTAAACACGATGGGAAAATAATAGATCATCTGTGTATCTTTGGCCGAGAAGGTGATCCTATCCACTACCTTTTTGACTGTAATCTCACAAGTCAGTAGCATTTGTTGAAACCTTCTCCGCAACACTACTCACAATGGAATTTCTCAGCTCCAATATTGATGAAGTCCAAGTCGAAAGTTCTCAAAATAACTTTTATTTTCTTTCGAAACTTATATAAGTCATTTTGACTGTCTTTTAAATGTTCTGACTGCTAGATTTAACATTATTATTATTATTTTTAATTATTTTATGTTTTTTTTTGTTTAGATTTTGTTTATTTTTTTGTTTATGTCCTTTTTTGTTTTTATTTTGTTTTCTCATTTTGTTCTGTGTGTGTTTTTAAACTTTGTCATCCCTTCTTTTGTCATTGGTTATTTTTGTGCTTACGTGTTTTGCCCCTCACTTGCCTTTTCCCTTCTGTGTACTTACATGTTTTATGTATGTATTGTGGATTGCTCAGCTCTCCCTTATCCCCGAATCTCCTCCATAAGGCGGACTATACAGCTGAAAGCCGCACAGGTGAAACAGTGTTCGCCTACGGCGTCCAATCCAATCCAACCCGCACACACCTAAAGAGGGGTGATATGAGGGATACGATTGCAATGAACCGAAAATTGGTAGGTAGGTATTGTAATTAACGTCGTACTGCAGCAACACAACGAACTATTATCTACGGTTCGGGATCAATCCCCCAAGGGAAAAATCCGAAGACATATCCACGCAATTTTGAACCACAGTCAGATAACGAGGCAACACTTGAGCCAGCACCCCACTTACCAAACTTCCACAACACGCCAACGTGGGTACATTTGAGATCACGACAGATTTAACGTGTGCCAGCTTCCTTTGCACACGACGGTCTTTGGTTGGATTTGAACTCACTACTCTCCGGTTGTGAGCAATTGAACTTTAGAGACCTCTAACTATATATAGAGGGCCTTCGGCCCAGATGCTCTGACAATATCCACTATCTTCCCTCAGGTTGCTGATCCGTTACTCTTCCAACCGGCCTACAGTGGTCCGAAAATTGGTAGGAAAAGGCGCCATGAAATTTATTTATTAAACCCAAAGAAAACTACAAAAAATGCTCTACATACGAAAGCACACGTTTGTAGAAACATGGATTCATTTTGCCATTATTTACAAATTTGGTTTTAAACTATTTTGAAAGACCTTTTCCTATTCCACAGTTTTGTGCGAATATTTCCCATGTTACTTCTAATCTACAGAAATTCAGAGCTTCAACAACTAATATACAAAAACCTCTAGCAAATAGGCTTCGTTATATTAAGGTATTTATCTTCGCCTTGCTTGCTCGAAACAATGAATGGTAACTTAATGAAATATTAAAATATTTTCTCGAGTGAAACGTTTCTTATGTTTCCATACTTTTATTTTTAATAGATATTTTTACTCTGAACTGTATCGCTTCAATTGATTTTACCCATAACCCGCAATCTCAATAACTTAATTAACAAAACGAATTATTCGAATGGATCAATGAATAATGTTATGTGTTAATATGATGGAATATATTTCGTCTACGACAAAAGAGTGTTTAGTAACTAAACCTAACACATTTTTAGTTACATTTTTCCCACCTGCATTTCGTCATAAACAGACACTAAATATGGCACCGATAAAACTTTTTGTTTTCAATTGGACTGGTTCCGACACATTATTTCTAACACATATTGCAACCTCGAGATTAAATCTATGAAAAAAAATAAATTCCATTAATCAAGCTTGAGATTAAATCTATGAAAACATATAAATTCCAATAATCAAAGAAAGAAATTCAAAGCACACACAAAAAAGCAGGATCTACGTATAGGATTTGATATCAATTACATATACGACTGGCAACTTATCATCGCTTTGAAAAAAGTGGCAACTGAAATAGATATTAGATTACGATACGAACAATTGGGGTGATGGAAAATGATTATGACTCGTGTTATCTTTTCAGCTTGGAACGCTGTCAAAACAGAATCAAATTCGTTCATCTGTTGCAGTCTTTCATGTCATAGGCACTTAAAGAGGAAGTGAGAGAACTAAAAGCATTGCTTATACACGAAGAAAGTGTGATCCTGTATATGGTTAGTGAAGGCAATCATTGCCGTTTGGCAAATAAACTACAGAACACGCTTGTTGTAAGGAAAGGATTTTTCTTTGTGTCAAACCATGGACAGTTCAACCCCCTTCACGTGGATCGATGCAGTAATTGCAGTAACATGTGCACTTGGTTTCCTGCTTTGGAAGTAAGATATAAAATTCAAATAACTCTAAATTACTACTGCTTCACAATTTACAGTAAGCTTGTGTCCTAGATCCTTACATTCGTTGTATTCGTAGAGAGTGTACGTTCATTACAATGTGCGTTCACAGAGTGCGAGTCCTTCATTGCAAATTTAGTTAAATCACTCATAATTTGGAAGAGTGATATTATGATTTATTTATTAATTTACATAAAACCCAAGCAATCTACTGTTATTCCTGTAAATTATTTACTTGATCAGCAATGGATTATGTATTAATGGATTATGTATATGAAGAATACTGAGAATTAAATGCTTAATGGAATAACTATTTTAACTTATTGCTTTAGAAGCTTCTAAATTCGTAAAATCTGAGTCGAGTCGATTTAGAACTCTGAGTTTCTTCATGCAGCAAAATATTTGCACTTTACAAATGTATATTAAGCAACACAAGCAAAGAATTCCCACTTTTTAACTAATTTTTAAACTTTTGTTTTCTCATGCCCAACTAATTGAATGTTTTTCAAAATGAAAATTTAATGTTTTTATTTTGTCTCAAAATGGCACAGCTATTTTTACTGGAAGTTAAGGAAATATATTTTCAACTTGAAAATTTAATTTTAATCCATGTTTACTATAGTTCAGTTAATAGATCCGTGTATTTTCTAGAGTATACACTTAAAATAATTATCTGTATTTGCTTAGAATCATACTGTTGAAAATTATTCTGTACACTGACTTGCTTCGTAAGTATTTACATTTAAATTAAAAAATTTTCAATAGGTCTTATCGGGTATTTTGAATGAAGTTTATTCAACAATCTAAAAACTTTTTTTGAATAAAAGAAATAAAAATACCACCTGATTTGAAATAAAGTCAACCTTTAATTCTAAGTGGGGAAATAAAAAAATCAAACCTTCAAATATATGGAGTTTTCACTTCGTTTTACAAAGCGTCCTTTAAGTATTGTCTGTCGATCAAAACTGCTCCAAACATAGTCTGGGTAATAGCGGTCAGTATCGCGAAACTAATCGTTGCAAAAGCATACTTGTATGTTTTCCAAATGATTTGTTTATTGTCTTCATAAATTTGCGCAATGCGAATTTTCTAAGCAACTGACGTTTCGTGAACTTTTACAACTGCTTTTGAGTTTATTAAATGCCTTAGAGAGGATATTTTAATAACCTATTCTGTGCTTCTTTGATTTTCAGATATATTTCAAGAAATGACGATTATTGGAAAAAACGAGGCGTTTCTTATGCTCCCAGAATGAACATCTTTAAAGCAATATGGTTGATTCGAAAAAAGGTAATACTATTTTTGTGATTTTAGTTTATTTTTTATCTTCGACAAAAAGTGTTCTAGTTTTGCATTTCTCAAAAGTGTATTCAGGAACTGATAAAAAATTTATAACCTTCCTTTGAAGGACTTCGGTATCTAAGGAATATAAGAATAGATACTGAGAGAAAATTAGATACATCTGAGGTTAAAATTACAGACCATGAAGCATATTTATAGGCCTTCCCTCAAAGGCACATCTCCTGTAGGTATGTACGGGCTTCACGAACCTGAGTTACCTGAGTGATATTTTTTGCCTCATGAAGTTTAATGTCTTTAGTAAACACGAGTGCCACGCTCCCGGGATACTAAAGCGATCTTTCTCTGCTATTATCCCATTATTAAATTCCCCAATCCATATTTTATTATCTTTCACATTTCTTATTAAAGTTATCTGTCTTGTGTTTGGCCAAATAGGGCCCTTGCGTTACTAAACCCCAAAACAATCAACCATTTATAAAGCAAAATCTGATGGCAGGATTCAAATAAAATTGAAGGGAAGCTGATAAACAAGTAGAGAAATTACTTTAAATATTAAATTTTTTCAAACGACTACAATTTACTATAAATGCATTCAACTTCGAATAATTGATGTTTATTTTTTGCTCAAATTAAGTCAAAGAACTCCAAATACCATGCAGACCTAGGAAACAAGTCTTATTTTCAGTAAAAATTTTCAAGTAAGGTTTTCAAGTCAAAAGGGCATTTTCAGTAAAAATGTTTTCTGTATTTTCTCTTTTGACTGTACAAATGGTTAAATTAGTGATAGTCCCTTTCGACGGGGTTCGTTAGATATTTTTTATTAGATCTATAAGTTAATGACGTAATTATTACAATACACATTGCAATTATTATCAAAATAATCTTTTTGTTATATAAGCAAGTACCATAGAAATAAATATACAAGTAGAGTTAGCAATGGTAAACGTTATACATAACTTTTATATATTACCTTTATAAGTAACCATTTTATGTCACCTTTAGATTTCTAAACCCTCTTAAGGGGTTAAACTCATAACTCCACCTTGCAGCGCGCAGTCTTCCGTCCATGACTTTTAACCAGTTTTGACCTTTTTGAAGAATATAATCTTTCCAAAGGATTCAATTCTAAGGATAGGACAATAATGTCTCTCCAAAGGGTTCAAACCTAAGGAAAGGGCCAATAGGATCTGTCATAAGTATTATATTATGAGGAAAAGACATAATGAACTTTCCCTAAGGAATTTATTCCGTGGAAAGGATTTACAGAATCTGTCCAACTATTATTTTCGAAGAACAGACTTACAGAATATTTCATAATAGTTCTATTCTTAGTAATGGACCGCTGGAATTCTTCATAAGGATTCGACTACAAGAAAAGGATACATAGTATCTTTGAAAAAGATTCTATTCTTTGGAAAGGACCAATACGATATTTGAAAGAATCAATGGATAAATTTAACACATAGATGTTGTTATTTAGTTATTCTGAGTGTTGTGGGGCAAATGTAATACTAATACACTCGGAAATCTTTTCACGCGCAGAGGGTTAAAGATAATTTCATTTGCCATACTCAGAAAAATTCCCAATCTATATACCCGGTCTCTTATCTCAATCTTAAGGTTGTAATTCAATGTTACTCTGTTTTTCAGACTCCTCGACCCACATTACCTTTGTCATAAATAAAATTTCCAATACACTCTGATTTAATTAAGCTCAGCGTGTACATTTTTCAAGTTTTGTCCAATCCCTTCCCATTCAGCCAAGGAGCCAGTTTGGTTTGTTTAGTCGCTCTTCTAGCTTACTGTAGTTAGCTTTAACTCTCCAAGTCTGATGTATGTCTAATTTGGTTACAGTGTGGTGCATCAGCTGCGCAATACTTTAGTCATATTTTGCTTTACTAGGGTTTATTGGACCGTGCCTACGGCTTAAAGTAGTCACCTAGCGCATAAATGAATTCTTCACTTGGTTTAACAATTGATCAAATTGCTTAAATATTAAACCCGTATCTCTTTGCAAACACTAAATATAGCTAATTTCAGACATGTCCATGATTCTTCTACCTATGGACTTATCACTCCTGGTGGTTGTCTTTACGAGGTATCTTGTCGATAGCAAAACCATTAGCAGATCTTGAAGGGTCACTTATATGGTGATTAGTAAAACGGACCATATATTAATCCCGTCATCATAAAAAGAAATCTGCAATATCTTAACGATATATCTCATCATTAGCAAATTTGGTCAGATCTTGATGAAGGGGTTCAAGAAATTTCGATTTGCATCGATAAAACAATTTCCAAAATTTATTTTTGTAACATAAAGAGCATTTCTGTTTGGGAGGTCAGGGCGCTTCGAGCCCTTTCCCATCCTGAATACTCCCTGATCAGAATGGGCAGAAAATACGAAGCAATAACTGAAATTATCCGAGCAATCTAATTATTCTTTCCCTTTAGCTATTTATTAAACTAGAATAATATTTGTGAATACCTTTCTGGTTAGTATTTTGTTAGTATTTTGTACTGTTAGTATTTATTACGTACGTGCACACATCCAAAATTGATATCAAAGGTTTTTCAATTGTTTTCAGGCCATCAACGAATTAGTTTTGGAAAACAAAGAGAAATATGGTATCACATATGGGTAAGTGACATGTCTTGTTTCTCAGTCAAGTTTTTTTGCTTACATTCCATTCATATATTTTGTACATTTACTGACTTTATTAGTCTTGTTGATCCAGTGCGTCGTTAATTAAAAATACCCATACATATACCTTACTAAAAATAGATGAGCTGACGAGGAAAATAACAAGATTGTGTCAAAACAAAACTTTTGTCTCACATAGAGATCCAAACGGTTAATTCTTAAATCATAAATACTCTTATGTGATAGATGTACTGGAATTATTAAAAAGCTAAATGACTCAATACTTTCAGAGCGTTTGAAGGGTCCACTCCAGTTCTGTCTGTTGGAGATCCGGATCTTTTGAGAGACATACTAGTCAAAGACTTTCATATATTTTCGTACAGACGGGTAAGGAATGATTTTCTTTATTGTTAGAGAACATCTTGAAAATCCTTTATTTTTCTTTTAAATAAGATTAAGAGATTTTCTCTTAAAATAAGTTATTTTGTCAAAATTTTTATTTTCAATGCGTCTTGGAAGAAAAGAGAGCCGAAAAAGTAAAAGAGATTTTATTTCGGAGGAATCACAATGAATTAAAGGAGTCCCAACACCAAACTCACTTTTTACTTTTGTTTCACAGGATTTTGTAGGATTGAGATCCACAATGACTGCTCAGCATTTTCAGGACAAACGAAGCTCAATTTTCACAGCATGGGACAAACAATTCCCGTTGTTGTTGAATCTGGACAAAGGAGAACACACATACTTATATTGAGCAGCCGTTACATTCACCGCGTGTAACTGTTTGGTGTGGATTCATTATCATGGGTTCTTTTTCGTTGAAGAGCCCTGAGCAAAAGCTGGCCGGAAAACGTGCTCAGTTAATGCAGAATGTTAATTTCAAATGCTGCAGGAGATACCGTGCTTATTGCTACATAATCTCCCTCACACAGTCACGGTTATGCAAGGGGCACCTCCTCATATTGCATCCCCAGCGAAGCAGTTCTTGACAAGCACATTTGGTGAGGAATCACTAGTCAATCGCTATTGTAAAAATGACTGGCCTCCACACTTATCGGATTTGAAAAGGTTGACTTTTGGCTGTGACGTTATCTGAAGTATTAAATGTACCGCAGTAGTCCTTATTCTGCAGTGGAATTAAAGGAAGCCATTTGAAACGAAATTTCCGGCATTCATCTGTATGCGCTACATGCTTCATTTTATGGTGTTCACACTCACTTGTAAAATTCAATTTCTACTGCTGGAGGATACACAGAACTATTATTGTCGTAATTATGTCTATAAACATTTGCCTGAATGCAAATAAACGTAGTTTTCCCATGTAATTCTGTGATTCGGTAGCGTGAAACGCCATCTTAACAAAAATTTCAACTATTTTTACTTTTCTAAAAAAAAATTCCCTTATTGAGAAATAATATTTTTATAAACCATATTCAAATGTAGCAATTTCTTCAGTGTTTAGGAATTTCTTAAATGTTGACGAATTTATGCTAATCTTCTACTTTTCTAACCGGGCTTCCGCGGCTCCTAATAAATCGCTCTGCTGTTTCGCTCTATGGTATGCGTAATTTTAGATATATGTTAGAGCGGCATCCTTAATTTCTTATGCCCGTTGCAGATTTCAACTTTAAAAACAAATATTTTAATAGAGTGTGTGTGCATAAAATTTACTATCATTAACTGAGGTAATCTAACGTAATACATTAACAAGAAAAATGTTGATTATATTTGTATTCACCCAGCTTTTTTACTTATAATTCATAAATGCATTATTCATTATGTCAGGAACTTAAGTCAGGAGATCCTATCACTGACAGTGTTGTAAGTATACTACAAGGAGAGGATTGGAAGCGTGTTCGCACCATCATAACGCCAGCTTTTACTTCGAAAAGGATGAGGCAGGTATAATACCCTTTTCCCCTTGCTCCTTTATCAATGTGCAGTTATTTTTCCTTCAGAGAACTTCTATTTGACTAATAAATATTTGATATTTAATTTTCGATTGCGATATTGATTCATAAATACACTATTCAAGCAACACTTCGACCTCTATAACGATTGCAAATACAGGGTGATTCGGAAAAAAGGGGTTCACCAAAATATACATTTTTTGTTAAAATATACATGTCCGCTGATGTTGGGCATAAGTGCTTGAAGGCGCTGTTCGTAAATGGTTATTTTTTAACTTCGTCATTCTCATCGCGGATTTCGCCTGTGATGGAGCATGACGAGAATTTCAATATAGCTGAGTTTGGAGCTATAGTTTGGAGTTGTCAATATTGTTTTGTTCAAAAATTATACCATGAACGCTCCCCCAATAAGTGGGAACATAATCGTCAAACGTTTGGAGCATTTGCACCACCAGCTGTTTGGAAACAGAATATTTCAAGTCAGTAACCATGATGCGGATCTGTTGAAAAGCTCGATCACTACAGAAATGTGACATCCTACGAGATAATAACCCTGTAGTGGCTGTTTCGACGAATTATCTCGCTATTATCAAAATTGACTAGATCTTAATGTACGCGATATCTCGTTATTAGAAGAAAAGTTACCATGTCTTGATCTCGTCAAGATAAAAAAATTGACTAGATCTTAATGTACGCGATATCTCGTTATTAGAAGAAAAGTTACCATGTCTTGATCTCGTCAAGATAAAAAAATTGACTAGATCTTAATGTACGCGATATCTCGTTATTAGAAGAAAAGTTACCATGTCTTGATCTCGTCAAGATAAAAAAATTGACTAGATCTTAATGTACGCGATATCTCGTTATTAGAAGAAAAGTTACCATGTCTTGATCTCGTCAAGATAAAAAAATTGACTAGATCTTAATGTACGCGATATCTCGTTATTAGAAGAAAAGTTACCATATCTTGATCTCGTCAAGATAAAAAAATTGACTAGATCTTAATGTACGCGATATCTCGTTATTAGAAGAAAAGTTACCATGTCTTGATCTCGTCAAGATAAAAAAATTGACTAGATCTTAATGTACGCGATATCTCGTTATTAGAAGAAAAGTTACCATGTCTTGATCTCGTCAAGATAAAAAAATTGACTAGATCTTAATGTACGCGATATCTCGTTATTAGAAGAAAAGTTACCATGTCTTGATCTCGTCAAGATAAAAAAATTGACTAGATCTTAATGTACGCGATATCTCGTTATTAGAAGAAAAGTTACCATGTCTTGATCTCGTCAAGATAAAAAAATTGACTAGATCTTAATGTACGCGATATCTCGTTATTAGAAGAAAAGTTACCATGTCTTGATCTCGTCAAGATAAAAAAATTGACTAGATCTTAATGTACGCGATATCTCGTTATTAGAAGAAAAGTTACCATGTCGTGATCTCGTCAAGATAAAAAAATTGACTAGATCTTAATGTACGCGATATCTCGTTATTAGAAGAAAAGTTACCATGTCTTGATCTCGTCAAGATAAAAAAATTGACTAGATCTTAATGTACGCGATATCTCGTTATTAGAAGAAAAGTTACCATGTCTTGATCTCGTCAAGATAAAAAAATTGACTAGATCTTAATGTACGCGATATCTCATTATTAGAAGAAAAGTTACCATGTCGTGATCTCGTCAAGATAAAAAAATTGACTAGATCTTAATGTACGCGATATCTCGTTATTAGAAGAAAAGTTACCATGTCTTGATCTCGTCAAGATAAAAAAATTGACTAGATCTTAATGTACGCGATATCTCGTTATTAGAAGAAAAGTTACCATGTCTTGATCTCGTCAAGATAAAAAAATTGACTAGATCTTAATGTACGCGATATCTCATTATTAGAAGAAAAGTTACCATGTCTTGATCTCGTCAAGACAAAAAAAATGACAGTATCTTGATGACGAAATAACTCGTCAGTGACAAAAATAGTCAGATTTTGCTGACGATACATCTCGTTAGTTTAAAAATCAGTCAGATCCTGATGGATAAGCTAACTCGTAAGTAGCATAAACAGTCAGATTTTGATAGACGAGATATCTTAATTGGTCTTGATGAACAAGATATCACGTCAATGCCACTTGGAAGGTAAACATTACGGCAGTTATGGAATTGGGAGAAAGACAACAAGTCAATATTATTTTCCGAGTGTGTGCTTGAAGGGGGTTATTTTCTAGTTACAAATATTTTTGAGGTGGGAGGTAGGCCTGCTGAGATTTGCACTTGGTCAGATTCTACCTCAGGAACTGCCGGAGATGAAATTTATTTCCCTACAAACTTAATAATCGATCTCTCGAGTCAATAATCTATTTAGGCTAATAAGATGAGTGCTTTTGGGGAGATTTTTTAAAACAAAACTTTGGTTGTTCATGTGAAATTTACGAATAAATTTTTTCTTGATAGAGAACGTTTTAGCATTCGGTTTGGAATCTGGAACAAAAATAGTTTAGATCTTTATGGACGAGATATCTCGTCGATACCACTTGGAGGGTTAAGAAAAATCGAGGAACAAGCACACGTGCTTTTGCAATTAGCCTAGCTGTGGGCCAGTCCATCATATAGAAGGTTAAGAACGTGGAATTTGCCCTTTGATTTCTACAGTACTCTGCTCATCTATATTTTCCAGAATAGGTGCTCTTCACAAATAAAGCCTCTTTGACACATGAAGCAGTGTTTAATGAGCATAATGGCACACCAACCCCTACTTACCAATCGACCGCAGTAACTATTTTCTGTCAATGCTTCAGATGGTAAATTCTTTTTAATTGGGCCATACATTCTGTCATCTTAACTCAACGAAAATATTTACAACATATTTCTGGAAGAAACGTTTCCAGAAATAATTAACGATATTCCTGTGTATGTTCGTCGTCGAATTTGGTTTCTTTTGAGACGTTGGATTGGCGGAGGGAATAGGTCGATTGCCTACCATATTCACATGATCTTGATTGATCTGTCTTGATTTAGTGGTATAAGAAATTATTCCTTTTTATTACTTACTTTCTATAACTGAAGAAGCTCGCATCGAGACTCCTTGCCTTTTTATACAATTACCAAACCATACGCGCAATCCCCTCACTCTCTAGGTAGTCTTCGACGATGCCAGCTCTATGGGGACGTGCATTATCATCCATTAAAACGAAAGAAGGACCAACTGCTGCAGCGTACAATCTCACAATGGGTTCTAGGACTTCATCCCGATACCGGACAGCTGTCACACAACCCCGTCTATAGAAGTGCAGGTCGGTGCGATATCCCAATGAAATCCCGGCTCACACCATGATGCTTCCACCTCGGAATGCGTGATGCTCGAAGATATTCTGGGGCCGATTACGTGTGCCTTGTTCTCTCCAGACCCTTATAATTTTGTCACCTGGTTTCAAGGCAAATCTCGACTCCTCTGTGAACATAACGTTAGCCCAATAAGACACAGACCAATTCACATGCTGCCGACACTATTTTAATCTTGCTCCTCTGGATTCTACGGATAGAGGAACACAGACTCGTGGTACCCGGGCGTAAAGTCCATTCATGTGTAGCCTTCGGTGAACAGTAGTGACAGATATCGTCTTACCAATGGACGCTGCAACCAAATATATCACACGTGTGGAGGTCGCTCTTCGATTCCGTATCTATACAACAGCAATATATTGACCTTCCGAGGGAGTCGTAACCCTTGGGTGGCCGGCCACAGGTCTTCGGACAACTGTTTGCCCTGTTTGGAATTGTTTCCACAATCGTGAAATGACGGAATGATGAACACCGAAGAAAGGAGCAACATCAGTGATTAACTTCCCTGCTTCAAGGCGACCCACAAAACGTCAGCTATCACTACTATCTGGCATTCGTCTTATTCAAGCCATAGAAACACGTCTGTCTTGAAAACTAATCGTACGAAAGGTCTAAACACTTTTTATCAGCACTTACATGCAACTCCTCTAACCCTTCACAATGCTGTCTTCTTATACGACTGCCTTGTTTTGCATATTTCTCGACACGAAACCGTCATTGGCTGTTACATAACACTTTTTCATACTTCCATATACCTCTGCAGCAAATTGCAGCCTCTCAAATTAAGATTGGGTTCTGGAAATTAACATTTTGCTCTCCGTGCTTAAATTTTGGCCGTGAGTGTAGCTTTATATACTGTTTATGAAATAGTATTTATACGCGTATTATTATACTACTATAAACAAACAAACACACTATGATAATATTATGAATATATAATAGTATTATATAAATATAATAGCAAGTAGAATTATAAAAACACTACATAGAGATCAATCATGTATTATAAGATGTTAGATTTATGTTATCATTTATATAACGTTTAGTTATATGCATAGTATTTAATAGGTTGAAAACCAATACCTATTTTTTACAGAAAAATCTATTTTTAAAGCATTTATTATCTTGTTTTACGGTCACAGAAATAAAAAAATTATGTAGTTATCTTTATAATACGAATTTTTAAGCGACATTAAAGCAGAAATTTTATATAAAATGAAAAATGATTTGGAAATTGCATGAAAAGTGAAAATGAGAAAATTTGTGTTTCGTTTTCTTTTTAGATGAGTTCTATTATAAACGAGTGCTCGAAATCAGTAGCAGATAATTTAGGGGAAAAGTCTGAAACAGGAGAGGCCGTCGACTTAAAAATGTGAGCCTTCTCTTTTACCACTTTTAAAGCTTTCTCATTTTGAAAGGTTTCTTAACTCATGAGGATTCATTAGTAGCAAATAGGAATCTACTAAGTTAAATAAATTTATAATTATTAATTTATGACAGGGAGTACATAGTCTGATAAAAAAACTAAAGATATTACACACATTGGTCAATGAATTATAAACCTTTGAATATTTATGTAAATGTTCGTTCCGGGGTCGTTATGTAAAATCTGTCTATAATGTGGGTGACAAGTAATCAAATTGACTGTATAAGTATGCTGTGTATGTTAATTTCACGAGTAACGAAGCAGAATGGGAAAAATAACATACCTTTTACCACTTGAAAAAGGACTTATAGTTGGGGCCCGTTCACAGCAGAAGCCACGATTGCGATGACAGTACTAACTGGGTTCTGGAAAGCTGCGATTTCGAAGTTTTTTAAAAGGTGGAAACAGAACCGACAGTCCTTATTCAAAAGAAGTAACTTTGGGTCTAAAATAAGTAATCAAGACCCTCATCAGAGTCGTCTGAGACGGTTTGTACCGCAGCAGTGCTGTAACTGACAGAAACCCGACAACCACTAACCAAATGATAACAGCAATGAGTAAAATAAAATGGCAGTAAATTGAGGGGTTCGAAACAAAGACTATCAGTTGAATTTTAAAAAGTAGAATTTAATCTCGAAAATTTTAAGGGATGTATTCAAATTGAATATAAATTATTAAGGGGTCAAATTTAGTAATATTCCATCCATATCTGTCTTTACATATCATGAGCCTGCCCACGTGTTATTTTTTGGTGTAGATCGTTCAATATATATTTCTAACATTTGAATTCTTGAATTTTCTCCAGGTTGTTCGGAGCTTTTACAACGGACGTGATAGCATCTTCAGCTTTTGGAACAAAAATTGATGTTTATAGTGATCCAAATAATAGTTTCATACAGCAGGTCAAGGAGAATTTTATAGAGCTAAATACTTGGAAGATCCTTTTGTTTCGTAAGTATGACGTGTCAAATAGGAAATTCTGTAAACAACCTTATAAAAGTTTGGTATTTTCGAGCTATTTTCTTCTGGATTAATTAATATTAGTTAGTAAATTGCTTCATTATTCAATCGATAACGCATATATTTCCAGATTCAGTTCACGTATTACTCTGTTCAACTCTAGAAGTATTGCAATTTAGCAACATCTTTGATGGTTTGGACCTTGGGATTTTAATTTTTTTTTAATTATTAATTTTCGGATTTTAAACAATGACCTTTCGTTTCTTTAACCCTCCAAGAAATTATGACCAATTTTGCTTATTACACTAATTTCCGATGTTTATTATGATGATGAGATCAAGATCCGGATAGATGTTTTTATAATGATGGTATATTTCATCCGTCAAGATCCGGACAGATGTTCTTATAATGGTGATATATCCATCCGTCATCAAGATCTGGTTAGTTTTGCTAATGACGAGATTCCTCGTTGAGACAACCATAAGGAGGGTTGACGCAATTCTTATTTTAATATAATGAGGAATCCAATGCCATCAGTTTCCAGATCAAATCAGTATAACTTTTAAAATTTTTAAAATTTGTTATATTAGAAGACACATTAGAAAACATTAGGAAATATTCAGCGTATTTCTTTTACGTTACAGTACAATCACTCTTATAAAAATATGGACTATAATTCCTCGTATAAAAATGTAAGTTTTCAATAAATCAAAAATATTTACATTAAATAACTGATATGCAAATTTGCTTTCGCCCTACAAAATTTGTTAGTTTATTAGTGCATTTCCTTTTGTTTTCAGTCATAGTTCCTTTCCGGATGTTACGATTTTTTGGCGTCAGTATATTTATGTCAAACAGTTTCTTTAAAGATGTTATAATGAAAGTGATTGAAACTAGAAAAGAACAGAAAAAGGTTAGTATAACATTATGCACTAGGAGATACGGAAAAGTATTTTTGTGAATCTGTTGTAGAAAATTAAAAGCATGTTCTGTATTCTATTAAGATGAGCATGTTTTATTTTCCAGAGGTACAATGATGTTTTACAAATCTTAATGGATGCTGTAGATGAACAAGCGCTTCGGGATAATTCAGATTTGAATATCGATGAGGAAGATCGATACGGAAGTATCATCAATAACGGGTTGCAGGCACAGCTTCAGTACAAAAGTAAAACATACTTTTTTAGGACAGTAAAATATGTAAAACCATTTAATCTCATTCACATATTTCAAAAGTTGCCAACCATTTCGGATTTTCTGTAATTTTTGTAGATTTTCACCTTTAATTAGGCATTACGGTGAATATCACGAAATTATTACACAAAATCTCACTTGATACAGCTGGGCGATCGCCCAAAGTCACCAAGTTGGCGTCATTTAACAGATGGTATGGTGACAAAAAATTGAAATCGTATGAAGGCTTTAACTTTAGATAGGGTTGTTTGGTTGCTTTGGAATCTATATACTCGAGGTCCGATAGTAGACTAACTGCGTCAAATAACGAGGGGTTAATACAATTCCTACACAAGTTATTTTTAAATAACAAATAAATAACGAATCCCACATAAAAATGTGGGAAAACATTTGAATGCATAACACGAAAAACAAAATAAAACTGCTCAAAATATGAAAATGTTAAATGCAATCAAACATGTGAACAACAGAGAATTTAATGGGAGTTATAACAAAGATGGGGGGAAATGATGAAAACTTAACTTGAAAAGGCGAGGGTAAAACGAAAGCGTGGACTCAATATTAAGGTACCTCATGATAGTGAATCCCGTGCTTGATTGGAGAACGAATATCCCCTGAACACAAACTGAGATTTTACAAAATCCAAGCTTAAAAAGCGAAAAGTAACATCTACAAGCGGATTGAGTAAAATATTTTTTTTTTCGTTTTAACCGATGGCGTAACCGACTTTTGTATTCAGAAGTAAAATACATACTGAAACTGCTGCAATTGCAATATGAAAATAGCCTTCCACAATCTTTATACAAATGAATATTTTCCCAGTTACTTATTTCGTTACAAGAGAAATGTACCATAAAGAGAATTCTGTCTTATTTCTAACAGGGAACACAATGTATTGACAGCAAATACTAGTCTTGCTTTACGTGTTTGAATGCAATAAATGTCATAAGTTCTTCTCTTAATTTTTAGTTTCTCACAAACGTCATTTTCTTTACCAATTATGATATAAAAACCTGTTCTTAAATATAAGTGGTGAAAACTAATTTTGGAGTTGGATGAGAATTACAGTAACCAAACATCATTACTGGTTTTATAAATCCCACAATTTGTTTATTTTCTTTGTGCCTTCAGGGATTAATTTGTACAACTGCGGCAAATCTGGCAGTTTGGAACATAATGTTGCCAGCAACATCAATTTTTGCTGTGAGGTGTAAAAACTTAAAAACGTTGAGGAAATGGCGCACCCACAAAAGTGATTATCTTGTTATGGATTGTTTTCGTGATTTCATGTGAGAAAAATTACTATTTCAGGTTTTAAAAATTATTTCAGTTTTCTTTTTGTGTAGTTTGTACACATACTTTTAGAAAAGAAATGGATTTCAACTTCATGACCCTGTAAAAATGTCATAATAATACTCCTGCAGTCAGTATACACAGTAAACTTTGAGATTATTATTTCCGTATATACTCAAATTAATTTTGTTCAGTGATTTGTAATACAAACCTTATACCCAATTTAGGATTTGCACTGACACCCAGTGAGATCCTCTTTCTACGAATAATAATGTAGCCCAAAAATAGGGAATTCAGAAGTTTAATACGTAATTTACCAGTTTTGAGAATTTCTATAATTTGCAAATCCTTATTGTAACCTAAGAACGATCAACAAGACATACCTGAAAAATTGTTGGCCTAAGTTGTTAACCCTCCATGTGGTTTGACGAAATATCTCGTCTATCAAGATCTTATCATTTTTTGTAAATAGGAGATACTTCGTCATCATAATACTACCGATTTTGTATGACTATGAGATAAATATCCTCGTCTGATGAGATATCTCGTACGTAAGAATCTGGCAATTCAACAAATGACGAGATAGCTAGTCAAGACAACCACCAGGAGGGCTAAGTTTTATCGTAAAAATTACCATACTCGCTGTCAGTGTGATATTATTTAGTTAGGGTAAATGAGTACTGCGAAGTTAAACAACTTATATGAAAATAACTGAGTGAATCTAAAGTCTTCAGGAATTTTTAAACACTTTTTGATGCATTTTTTATTGTCTTTCAGAACTTTCTCAAAATGAACTTTTGGCCCAGTGCATATTGTTTTTCTTTGTGGGCTACGAAACAAGTGCTTCCACTCTAACGTTCATGGCCTATTCTCTTGCCACCAATCCTGAATGGCAAGAAAAGCTGATTGCGGAGGTAGACGATGCATTCGAAAAGCACGTAAGTCATCAGGAATTTATTCTAATACTGCTTTGCACTGTCAATTTCTAACTTGCTTTTTGAGTAGTAACCCCTAATTAAATTGCACATCGAGGTGCAATTCAATCTAAGTGCTCCTGTATTTAGTCAACTAATTTCCTGAATTTTGAATACACCAATGTTTAAGTTAACAACGAAGAAACGAGCGTAAGCCACGGGCAACTAATGCAACTTTAAAATTAAAATCGATCAAGAAAAATCACATATCATTGCAGAACGTCTATATATGACAAAATTTACAACTGTTAAAGGAAAAGTAATGCCACCAAGAGAATCACTCGTGATTAGATGGGCATATTTTAATCAATGAAACACAGAAAGTTTCCTTGGAATGTGCACTTTAATTACATAACTTCATTTTTCAACATAGTTGCCATATAACTTAGTACACTTCCGCCAACGATGAACAAATTTAGTGAAGCCATCACAAAATAACTCCACTTTCTTTTTCCACAAACCAGCTCTCGGCCGATGTCTGAATTTCATCACCGGAGTTGAAATTTCCTGGAATGTTTTCCTTCACTTTAGGGTAAGGATGAAAACCACATGGACAGCCAAGACTGGGCTTTTTTGTAGATGCGGTATTGTGTCGAGTTTCAGCTTCCTTAGCTTTTCCATGGTGTCATGACAAATGTGTTACCTAGTATTGTCACGTTACAGCAAAACATTTTATTTCTTCCAACGAATTCTCCTTAAGGTGTTTTTAGAGACAGCTTGTTCTCTAGAAACATTTTGAACACTTATTTTTTGTGAAACTCATCAGTTTCTGACAGAGGTCGACCAACTCTTTGACACACAATTCCAGTGTTCCAGCGTCGCCATAGTGCTAATATTAACACATTCATTACCATAAACGACTAACATTCTTCTAAAAATTTCCACTGAAGGAACACCGTCTGTTGAAAAGGGCTCAATGACAGCACGTTGCTTATAATATAGTGACGAGCTTACTTCACAAAGCTCCATTCTTGACACAATAACAGAGCAATAGTGATAGCTTGCCACTAGATTGAATTGGGACCACTACAGAACGTATGCAAAGCTATTTCCCGACTGTGCTGTTACATGTTGTCGGGAAACGTACTCGATGGTATTACTTTTCATTCAACCTTCGTATCAGAAAACCTGGTCTGTTGCTTCCTGTTGCTTATTTTCTCAAGTAAAAAGTCGTGATTTTTAAGGATGTTTTTGGACCCTGAAAGGTGTAGAAAAAGTACTATGATCATTTAGTTAGTTCCACAGTAATATATATATATATATGTTACAAAAATAAAGCTTTCTTTAATTTAGTCTGAGATGAGCTACGATACTGTTCGAGGCATGAAGATCTTGGACGCTGTGATATCCGAAACTCTTCGTATGTATCCCCCACTAGCGGTGTAAGTATATTTGATATGTACGGACACGTAATGTTAATATGCAGAACACTTATTATAAAAAGTGGGTAGTTTAATTTTAATACAACCGGGTAGTCGTATTGAACGACTCATTGCTATATTACAAAGGATTGAAAAGTCCTCGTTCATTCTGCAGGTGTAGCGACTCTAACTGCATGCCTCACCAACATAGCCGAAACAGGTTCCGCATTGATTGCTAACTTCAGTGTATAACAGGCCTAATGTTACTTTTTATCATTGGTGTTACAGTCGCTAACGGTATTTTTCTTTGGAAAAAGCTGAAACAGTGATCTAACTCATAAAAATGGGCATACTCATGTCATGAGGTGAAATTTCTTTTGCCTTCGAACTTCACTTTCCCTTCAATCAATCCCTTGATTCAATTGTCTATTTAAGCCAAGGTGGATATCTTGGGAAAAGTTAAAAATAAAACTTTGATTTGTGATTCCACATCATGCCAACGTGAAATAGGTATGTAGTTGAATTTGCGTCACACTGAAACAACACAACGGATTGTTAAATAATTATTAATAAAAATCCGATGCTTTGTAGAATTGTTTCTTGAGACTGGTAATTCGAAGAGTAAATCAAAAATTAATAGTTGTAATGGAGCTCAAGACTGTTTAGGAGCCTATAGATGACAGGGGGAAAATGTACCTAGTAGAAAATAGTTTGAGAATTGACAATTTTTTAATCCTTACAAACCAGCAACTGGGTGTCAGAAGGACTATTGGAGACGGAATCAATTTCTACGGGAAAGATTCTATACCACTACCTCGTAATTTTGAAATACGGTCAGATGGCAACGTACATTAGATAAATTTTTAACTTCCATTTTATTAAGAGATCAATTTACAGTCGCGAATATAATTGTGGGTTCATGCCCGTTTCTGTTAAACAGCTCCGCTTTAAGCTCCTTGCCTGATGATGGTCACGGTCAGAAGTGCT
The DNA here is from genome assembly GCA_947359465.1 of Metellina segmentata. Lineage (NCBI taxonomy): Eukaryota > Metazoa > Arthropoda > Arachnida > Araneae > Tetragnathidae > Metellina > Metellina segmentata. Next base: position 48,938,127 of record OX375872.1, on the reverse strand, counting down.
ATCTTCAGGGTATATCTACCGGGCTGAGGTTTAAATGAAGAGATCGTAGGAAAATATTTGCAACTAACGCTCAGACAGCAATATTCAAAGGGAGCGTGATGAAGAGGAGATGAAGGAAAAACCAATATAATACTAAGTAAATTTCGTTGAAATAAAGGGTCAAGATTTTAAGTATGGAATATTCACAGGGTTTTTTAAATTTTTCTCTAAATTGTAAAAGGTGGTAGAGATGTCCAAAATAAAAAAAATTATCAAAGAATTTGTGTTCAAAAATATTATATTTCGGTGGTAGATGGCTCTGTTTAGGTCACTCGGTTGCACAGTTTCTGTGGCACAAGGTGACATTCCTTCTCGGATTTTCAACGGCATGCATATATGCATCTGATGTATGTAACTGCGAACAGAAATGGACGATTGTTAATTATTTTTTTCAAATGTTTTTAAAATAAAAAATATTATTTTTAAATTTATTAAGATGTTTGTTTTTTGCCACTCTACCACCCTTTACAATTTGGCCAGATATATTCGAAGCACCCTGTGTATGTGTGGCATATATATTTTAAGACTTTGTGTTTATTTCTCAGGTCGGAGAGAACTGCTACAGAAGAGTACAAACTCGGAGACACAGGAATAATTGTCGAAAAGGGGATGCGGGTTTCTTTCCCTATATATGCTTTACACTTTGACCCCAAATACTTCGAAGAACCTGATAAATTTGACCCAGAAAGGTATGAAACATTTTCTTTGAACATATCAAGTTGTACATGTACAGCAGCGGGAAAATATCAAACCATCCTCTTTATACACTCCTTGTTCGTAGTAGAGAAAATTCAAAGTTACCATTCGATAGGTAACTATGCCTTCTATGAGTTTCTGTGCATAAAATTTACATTAAAGGACCTTCACATTGAGTTGGGCATAAACTTCATAATCTCCGATAAGACACTGGAATTTCAAATTCATATAAAAACTTAACCTTGGATAATTTCAAGTCATTTGGTCCAGCCATTTCTGGATTGTCATGGAAAGTGTTGAGCTCCTAATGTTAAATTGGTTTTTCAGACTTATAGCTTCCGAAAACTTTCTTACCTGCTGTATAGTTTTACTATGTTGCTTGCAAAAGGATAGTAGATTTTAGTAGAGGGGGTAGTCTAAAAATCGATTGTTTAATTTTGGCGTTAAAACATTAATTGATATCAAACTCTGGATAGCAAAATGGTTTTTTTGACGGAGTTACATTAATATGATATATAGGTTTAGTAAGTCTACCACAAAACATGTTATTTTTAGATTGAGATTTTGTGATACACTAATTTCCAAATGTTCCCTGCGCAACAGGTGTCAATTGATTTCATTGAAGGTTTGGATAATTCTTGTAATCTTGTTTTTATGTCCAAGTGAAAATGAGAAATTTATCATGGTTTCAAATTTTGAAATTTTGTTATAAAATGTTTAAACTATGCTCTTTTGGAAGACTAGATGAATAAAAACAAAATTAGTCTTCATTACAATTCTGTGATATATTTGTCAATGAATGTCACTTGCAATTTTGACAGTGGAAGAAACATTAGTGCGTCCAGTATCTATCAGGTTTTAATATTTTATCCAACTTTTTTAACTTCTTTTATGTAATAACTTCCGCACATTTTAACATTATTTGGATCAATATATTATAAACAGTTCTATTTATGCATTTTAGCAGAAAACAGTCAGCAAATTTTACAACAATAGGATAAAACTGTAAAAGTTTATTTTGAAAGTACACTATTCCTTTAAAGAATCCAAACATAGACAGCGTTTCAATTTTAAGTAAATTTTTAATATGCAATATTAATTACGAAATTAATATTTGAGAAATTAAGTAGAAATATCCGTATAGTTTGATAAAAATCAATTCAGGACATTTCATATATTAATGCAAAATTTTACCGTTTCCTCCCATTATTTTTTATACTGTTTAAAAGAAATGTTTGTTTGTCTGTGTGTACACTCTGTCCTGACGAATCTATGGCACTTACAATAATGAGATTTAGCACACAGGTAATCCAATTTTTTTGCAATTTTCGTGCGAGCCCTAAATTTCAAATTCAATCGAGAACATTTTAAAATTAATTTCATGGTATTTAATATTATTATTGTTTTTTTTTTAGAATCGCAACAGCATAAAGAGATGACAGATTCTAAATTTATTTTTTCCCTGTTTCCGTTTGAACGCTTTCCAGCCGAAGAACTAAACAAAAAAGTTTTAACAGGATTATGTAGTTATTTTTTCTATCTCCTAGATCGTTAAAGATAGAGTAAAAATTTCAACGGATTTGAAATCTGTGGAAAACTTGCTGTTAGTTTAATACCTAAAATATCATTTTCTTTAAAAGAATAATTTTTAAATTGTACCTTTAAATTTTTTTTCCATACGAATTTGACCTTCGCTGAAGAGAAATCAAGATTCCATTTCCGGAGCTCAAACAATTCCAGAGAAGGAAAGCAAAACAAATAAAAAAATTTTGACTGGCATTGTTTAGTTCTTTTTTGTTAAATCGGTATCGTTAAAGATAGATTGAAAAGTTCAACGAATTTCAAATCTGCGGAAAATTTTACACCAGATACACTACCCTACAATAATGGACCGGACAGCAAGATGTGATGGTAAAATTACTGGGATACTTAATTAATACGATATTATTCTGTTCATGTAACTTTACCATACTTCTACTTTATAAATATACACTCTATAACAAAAAAATCGACGCACCAAGAAGGAATCATCCGATTGCTTTGAAGTTTCGTATGAAAAATGTTTTGACCAAATATATAATGATTAAAATTTGGTGTCCAATGAATGAATAGTGCGATCTCCAGCGCATCGGAACTGCGCATCCAGCAGATGTATATAAGGAGTTGTTCTTGAACTGTTGTTAAAAATTTCTGCTGCATTGCGATTTAGCATACTTTTCAAAGACTGAAAAAATGCCTCGCCGCAGGATTCGAGCTCATTACCAGCAACTTTCAGAGTTTGAAAGAGGCAGGTTGGGCAAATCGGAGAATCGCTCGTCATGTGAGTCGAAGCGATGCGGCGATTAGAAGATGCTGGCAAGAGTGGGTGGACAATGGCAGATTTCAGTGCCATGATGGTAGCGGTCGATGTAGGGCCACAACAGATCGCGAGGACAGAGTGATTGACAGATCAGCTGTCACAGAGCCTGATTTATCGCTATCAACCATCAGTCGTGCGACCCACACACGAGTGTCCACCATGACCATTCACAGACGGCTGAGAGAGCGAAATCTGTGCTCGTACCGACCGTTACGCCACCTGCCACTCACGCCTGCACACTGTCGAGCCAGATTACAGTGGCGCTTGGCTCGATCAGGCTGGAATGATGCTGACTGGGGACGTATAGTCTTTAGCGACGAATCCCGCTTCCAACTGTGTCCTGACGATCATCGAAGACGTTTCTGGAGACGCCCAGGGCAGCGTGCCGATCCTGCTTTCAATATTGCACGACACACGGGCCCTCAACAAGAAGTTATGGTCTGGTGTGCCATTTCCCTTGATAGCCGGACCCCTTTGGTCGTCATTAGAGATACACTTACTGCACAGCGGTACGTTGACGACATTCTGAGACCTGTTTTGCTACCGTTCCTTTCGCAGTACCCTGGGCTTATTTTTCAGCAAGACAATGCCAGACCACATACGTCACGTGTTGCTATGAACTGTCTTCAAGCTTGTCAAACACTTCCTTGGCCAGCCAGATCACCAGATCTCTCTCCTATCGAGCATGTCTGGGATATGATGGGAAGTCGACTGCATCCGGTAGGGAATGTTGATGACGTAGTCCGACAATTGGAGCAAATTTGGCAAGAAATACCGCAGGAGACTATCCGGGAGCTTTATCGGTCTATGCCACGCCGTGTGGCAGCTTGCATCATGGCTAGAGGCGGGTCAACACCTTATTGAGCTCGTTATTGTAACTCTGAAATGAATCATTCAATTCTTCAAAAATTTTAATCATTTTCTATTCTGTACATAATTTTCCTATCCACCAATTTTTGTCTCCATCGGACAACTCCTTCTTGGTGCATCGATTTTTTTGCTATAGAGTGTATAAAATAAAATAAACCGTATCATTATTACTTTTTCACAACTACCTATTATCTACGGCCCGCGACTTCATAAAAATCCTAAAATTTTTCCGGCAACTTTCCAAGGGTTGCCCATACCTGATATAAGGAAAAGAATACACGCTTTAATAAATGTATGGTCCCCCACGTGCTGCATCTACACTAGCAACCCTTCTGTGAATATTTCTACAAGGTTTTGATACACAACTATGGATATTTGTCAACATTCCTGCTGCAAGAATATCGCCAGCCCAGCTGTAGACTTCGGCTGTGGTTCCCTAGTCCGTAAGCGTCGCACTAACCCGTCCCATAAATGCTCTATGGGCTTATGTCGGGACTCTGAGGAGGCCAGGGAATACGTTTTACCTCCATATCTTGATACCACTGCTTGACAAAGGCTGCAACATGACATGGAACGTTGTCCTCCTTGAAGTAACATTCGTCCATTCCATAAAATTGCCATAGCGTAGGAAAAATCTGATGGTCCAAACTTTTTATGTAGGCGTCGAGGTCCAATTTACCAGGAACAACATGATGGGTCCCAGGCCATACCACGAAAAACACCCCCAAACAATTAGTCGGTCAGTTACATAGGTATTCTAAATTTCAGCACATCACGTGCATAATTAGTAGCGCAGTGAGACTGTTTGCAAAACTTGATGATTATTATCGTTAATAGGGATTGTTCACAAAGTAAAAACAGAAATTTTTGCCAACAGATTCTGAGATTCAATCAGAATGGATTCTGACTTTGTCATCATCTAAATGAACTCCATACCAAGGCGCTTGTAACAGGTCAATGACTGCGACAGCCAATCTACACGTCTTTATTAATATTTATAATGTGATTGAACTCAGAAAATTTATACACTCCCTCAATTGTTTTTATGGATTTTTTCGGTCAATTTTACGCCGTTTAACATTATTTTTTCATCAAATCCGCCTGAAATTTTGTGTAGAATTCAAATCTTTGATAAAAGATGGGGGTTCGTATTGAAATTATCGGAGCAAGCACTCAATTTGATATGAAGACGGACCCTTAGATAAATTTTAAACATTGATATTTAGAGAAAACATTAATCCCTATCGATTGCTACCATCCGTCTTGTTCTGCGATATAAATTGTGCAATTGCGATCGGGTGAGTCGTTTTTTATTTTGACGACTGTACATACAGAAATTGTTAAATGTCACATGTAGGGGATTTATTTTTATTATGCATGGACGTGAGCGAAATTTTTATCTCTTGCTTTTCAGGTTCCTGGACCCCAGTAAATCAACATTTCCCCAGTACGCCTATCTACCATTTGGTGCTGGCCCAAGAAACTGCCTGGGCATGCGGTTCGCACTGTTGGAAATCAAATTATGTATTACAAATTTACTTCGGCGTTACAGATTCCGGACACATTCCTCAACAAAGGTAAAAACAATAATACGAGGCGAAGTAACGAGAAATTGTGAGGGCTTTAAAAAAATTTCATACCCAAACAACGAAAATTACTAGTCAATAATTTGTAACTGAAGCTTAATTATTAATAGATGGTCCCCACCCTTGGGTTTTCATTTCAAAGAGAGTATTATTTGATACACTTTTTTCCGGAATCTAACTATTATGAGCACCAATAGCGCAGCGTAGCATTTACAACTGGGGATGCTGAGATTGAATTCGCTTTACTATGAATTATGCGTAGATGAAAGGGAGTCAATTTTTTCAAAATACTCTTGATGACACGAGAATAAATGCCAAATTGATGTAAATTGAGGTTTTTAAGCCCAAAAGTATAAAATCGTAGACCGGTTTAAATGTATAGCAAATACACACTTAGTGTTCACCTGTCAGAGAAATTTGTAGACAAACCAGGGGTCCCATTAAATGCCAGCTAAACAAATCCATATCATTACAGCCTGTACAGCCCACTAACAGTTTATACAATCAATCCATTGTTGAAATACGAAATTCGTGGCTTAGTGGGGTTTTGTCCCCACTCAGATCCTTCCGTCAGTCCAAAACAGTTCGAATCGTGGTTTGTCAGATCAGACTATTCATTTCCAGTCGTTAAGTGTCTAATGGTTGTGTTCCCAAGCCCAGGCGAGGTGAATAGTTGTGTGTCGAGTATCGAGTGTGTTAAGTGCATCAGGTGTGCTCGAGTTAAGCGTTGATTCCGAAAGCCCATATCTTTGAGGGAACTTTGTACACCCCTCACGCTGATGTTTATTGAGGACCCAGTACTGAATTCGGATGTTATTTGAGGCAGTGTTGTACACCTATAGCGTGAAACGATCTTTTCCAGCCGACGATAATGACGTTCACCCAGCATTTCTATGGCCACACTGCTATCATAAGTTACAGGTATTGCCAAAATTCCTGTAGTCACAAATGCCCTTGAAATGGTAGTATGTGAAAACTCGCATAAATTGGTGATAACTGGACATACTCACAATGGAATCAGTTGAAGATGCTTTGAGAGATGTCTATCGTATTATATATGCACTGTCAGACACAACCAATGACGTTGCTATGTTTTACGCATAATTTTTTTTATGGCACTTCAGAATATATTTACAAACGAAATGCTCATGTAGTATTCAGTTGCATGAGCAAGTGAAGAATCCGTTTATGTGCTAAGTGAGTGCCCGAATGGGAATATATAAAATGTTGAAGAACAATCACAATCACACATTAAATAGTACACCGTAAATAGAAATTTTGTTTATCACGCAGTTAAAATGCACACAGATATTGCTTAAAGCAGTCCAAAATTCATTAAACGAAATGATCATTCGACCTTTCTGCCTTTCGATTGGAAAGCTGCGGTTACCTGGCTGTATGAATAGTGGATTAACAATCAGGAGGTTTCGAATTCGAAACTGTATCCAAACAATGAACTTCGTTACGTGGAGTCTTGTACATGTTAAATCTGTCGTGGTCTCAAATGTTGCCTGCTCAGACGTTGTTCTCGGATCATGATTCAAAATTACAGGGTGTTGTCCTCGGATCTTTCCTTTCGGGATTGATCTAGGATCGTCGCCAATAGCCTTTTGTGTTGCTCTAGTGTGAAGTTAATTCAACTACCTACCGACCTTTCGATTGGAATAAAAAACCGGGAGAGAATGTTATGAGCCCTTAAAATTATTTTTTGTACTCTTTCCCGACCATCATTATAATCTTCAAGGTGGTAAACTGTGTTTAGTAAAAATATAACCTAATGTGTATCTTTTTAGGTTCCCGTGGAGTTTAAAAAAGCTTACTCGTTTTTATCAGTGTCAGAAATGCCTTTGTGTGTGGAGAAGAGGACAAATGTTTAAAGTGGATAGTTCTATGAAAAAATAGAAAACCAGTAAAACAGAGACCCATTTTGGATTGAGAAATTTTAGTTTCAGAAGTGGAATGAACTGATCTGATATCTTTTTAATATTGTACAAAAGGATAGTAATTTCTTATGTAAATAAATTTACTTTTGAAATAATTGATAATTTTTGTTTCCCAAGCACATAACACTAAACCGATAATTTTGGAATGTGAATTTCTCTATGGGTGTATCTTTTTTTAGATAATTATATTTAGAAAAGGCAAAATATTTAATAGATACGTATATGTATGTATTTATTAGCGGTATCAAAGTGCAACTATGAGCCATAAAGTAACAAGTTCTAACCTGTCGTTGAGTAGCTAGCATGTCCGAAAAGGAACACACACAGCTCCCAATCAATTTTTAATCCCTGTAGAGCAAGAAACATTTTCACATCACTCTAGCAGTTGACTCGTGTGTATAACCTTTTTAGTGAAGATTTCTGTGTTAGTCACACACATATTTAAAACTTCGGAAGATAATATCGAGTGTTGTGGTTGTGTAGTGCTTTTATGTGACAGAAAACAAAAATGGTTAAGAGTAAGTATCTAGACAGTCCAAATTATTTTTGTTATTTCTGTGGAAACATTGTTATCCAGAAGCAGAGGCTGAACATAACCGAGTTTGTAAAGAAGAATTACTCTGCTATTTCGCTGTGAAAACTCGGTGATCTAGATAAACAGTACGTTTTACATAAAATCCGGCACTGTTTGCATCGAAGAATTATTTCTTTTGGTATTCAAATGATTCGGAGAGAAACTAAGAAACGCAGAGATGACTGCTATGTTTGCTTTTACACAATACACTGCTATCGTAAAAAGGAAGAATAGCATTTTCTTACGCAATCTGCAGTCTGCTATTAGACCTGTGCTGCATGAACTAGGTGCTTCAATCCCCCACAAATCAGGATGATTCATTGTTAGCGACTTAAAAAAGATTTCTGAAAGGGATGATGAAGTCATACCTGAGCACTCAAGTAATGATACACACAACCCTGAATTAAAAGCTAACTAAATGGTTTAGTAAGAGACATTGGACTTCCTAAAGACTTAGCTGTGCTTTCGGGTTCTCAATACAAAGTATTCGTGTTTGCTCTACCGAATGGACATCCGAGTAAATAATTAATGTTCTGTTCAAAAGGAATGTCTACTCAAGCAAGACTTACAACCTCGTACCAAAAATGTAATATAAGCGAGCTAGGTAACACAGAGAAAGTGTAATTAACACCCCTTCATAACAAGCTTGGACTGATGAAACAGTTCAAGGTCTTATCTAAAGATCAAAACTTCTTTGTGTACCTAATTAGTAAGTTTTCAGCCTTTTCTGACACAAAATTGGGGGAATGTTTACTGAATTAAATCTTAGAAAACTTATATCTGATTCAGAGTTCGAAGCTATTTAAAGGGGGAACGTCAGAGAGCCGTCACACTTGGAATTCATTCAAAGTGAGCTATGAGAGAGGATGAGGGCGAAAGGTTTCATCAAGAAATTTAGGACATGTTAAGGAGTCACAGGAAAGGAGATACTAGTAGCACTAGCATTATGGCGGATTACAGTTGATTGATTCACAGTAATGGACCTGTAGCCACTACAAATGTCGTGCCACTAAAAGCTGTTTTAGATACAAAAATCAAGACAAATAGCACGTTTCATGCAATATATTAATCAATTTATAATGTTTTTCTTTTAGGTATAAAAAAAGCAATAGTGTTATTGACAGAAAGAGAACAAAGAAATTTTATTTTGAAATATATTTTACATTCTTTCCTTCTATACATTGAATACCATGTAACTTGATTAGTTGGTTGGGTATTTTGACGCAATGGCCATATTTGGACACCAAATTCAAGACAACGTTAAGTTGCTAGTGCAATTGGCAAACCAACTGAGCCCTGAACATGCAACTTGAATCCTGTTTTGAGAAGAAAATGTGACGTGAAATATTTCAAAAAGTTTTTTAGTCTGTTTATGCGTAAGTAAAAATATCCAATAATTTTCAAACTTTTCTGAAGTTGTAGTTTGAAGACCTATTTATTCACTTCTCTTAGCAAAGTAGTTTCGTATGAAAACTATTTGAGTGAGAAAATATGTAAAATAATAAAATTGGCATAACAAAAATGAGTGGAAGCTTATTAAGTTCATGTTTATTGTGATTAAGGGTTAATAACTTAACAGTAACCAACACATACATTTCGAATGAAACTTGGAAACATAATACACAATAATAATACTGAGTGAACGTTTTACAACACAAAATTTAATAGAAGTTATCGAAAAAGACAGAACGCATGAATACTTAGTACATTCGGTTAAACAGTATCCAAACATCGCTTGTTATTCCTTTCCCTGGAGTTTTACAGTCCAACAAAATGTGTGTCATTGTCTTAGAATAATGCCTACTATTAGTTTATTTTTGAGTAACGGTCCACCTTCAAATTTATTAAGGTATTATTTCCAAAATTCAAACAAAGTATTTAAAAATTTCAAAGTAGTGGTATACAAACGCTGTATGCTAGCTTTCACACTCCAGAATTCCGAATTCTTACTAATGCTTTCTTTTTACGTACGTTAATACGCGATCCACATTTTTTTAGCTCAATGAATACGAACGTTTTATTACTTTGTAACAAAATCGGGCAGTCTGTCATAAAAGTATTTTAACACCTTTTGTTACTCCCATCCTTGGAGTATCACAAACCAAAAGTGTTATCGGACTTTTTTTTGCACAAGAATCCGTCATCAAATCCATTTAATTATAATTTCCAAATTTCAAACTGTAACACCCACTTTAATGTCGTTAACAGATTTCCGATATCATACTTACAGTAGATGTAGTAGAACCACTATTCACGGTCTTTGATTACGTGTAAAAATGGTAAATAAAAGTCGCCTATGCAGAATATTTTAGCTTACTACCTAATATTCTCTCACTTATCTAGTTTCTGACTTTTAAGTGATATTTTCAAATGTCTTTTTCAACAAAACATTGAGCGATGCTTCACAAAATGCCTGGATTTATATTACTTTAAATTATTAGCAAAATAATTGTAGCAAAAATGCTTAGCAATAAAAAGTTCAAATTAATTTACTTTGATAGTAAATTCTAAGTACGACCGATCAAAAAAGTACCCGAACAGCTCTTGTTATTCCGTCTCTGTAATCACACAGTCAAACAAAAAGTGTTGTTAGACTTAGAATAATGTGTAATTCAGTTTTTTAAAAGCAGATGAAGATGTTGCTACATGGCATTCCAGGAGTAGCTGTGTTATTGGATGACGGCATCATCACTGGAAAAACTAGACTAACACATAGCAGGGCTAACGGAAGTGATTAAGCGTTTGCACAAAGCGGGGCTGAGACAAAGAGGAAGCGTGAATTTTTCTGTAACAAGACTAATAATTCGTGGTCATGTATATTGTTTCTGATGCCATTTATCCTACAGATAAAAAATTCAATAAAGAACGCACCTGAACCTATGAATTTAACAAAACTTCGTTCCTTTCTAGGGTTATTAACATATCATACAAAGTTTATGCCGAACATGAGTATAAAGTTGGTACCACTCTTCAAATTACTACAAAAGAATACACCTTTCCGTGATCAGTCTCGAAGTTAAAGATCCTAGGTCAACACCTCTTCATTTTCAACCACTATTAGATGACTAGGCTTGCACTCTCAAAAAACTTTCACACCATGCTAACATGAGGATATTTGAGGCCACGACAGATTTGACGTGCACCAGCTGTAGTGTACACGATGGTCATTCTTTGTACCAAGTTTTGAACTCATAGTCATCCGGTTGCTAATAAGTAACTTTTGCAAACCGAGCTACCACGGCCCCGCTTATTCAGGATCTCTACTGCGAGTATGAGTGATTGCATACAAAGAATATTAGTATTATGCGACTGCGATTTCAAGTTCGTATTTTCTTACTGAACCAATTTTTTTTCTGCTTTTGGGGTACTGAAAAAAAAATTGAGAATTGTTTCGTTTTGACGTGAATTGTATGCGAGCAGTTCTGTGAAAGTTAGCTATAGAACACGTTATTCATGTCAACTTGAGACGCTTGATTTTCTATTAGATCCGAGTGAATCAAAGGCGATATATTTTTCCGAAACAGTAATACCCCGATTTACGCTTATCGACATACGCGAACTCGGAGTTACGCGGTTCTTGATATTTTTCGTTTGGCAACACGCCCGCTATCTTCAGTATTTCTCTTGCTGTGATACGCATTGGATGTGTTTCGCGCAAACTCTACGTACACAAATACGATTCTACGATAGACGAAAGTTAAGATTGTTTTGTTATACGTTTTCTATACTTTTAAAAAACTATGTTGTCCAAACGAAGTAAATCTGATTTTCCTGCACCTTGTAAGAGAAGAAAAACGATATATTTTGAAAGTAAAAACTTAACATTATCAAGGATTTTGATAGCAGAATGAAATTTTATGAACTGGCAAAGAGATTGAAAAGCTTGACAGAAGGTCTCAGCTGAATTAAAAAGGGCTTAAAACGCGATTACCAACGAATAACATCATATCTTTCCTTTGGGGTTTGATCCCGGACGCATATTACCAACCTTTACTGGAGTAGAAGACATGGGGAAATTTTAAGCCTGCTGATTCGTTTCCAATGGTAATTTTAAGTTAACGTCGTACTAGAGCAACAAAACGGGCTATTGACGACGGTCCGGGATCAGTCCCTTAAGGGAAAGATCTGAGGACATCATCTCGTAATTTTGAACCACTGTCAGATGACGAAGCAACACCTGAACTGGCACCCCACCCTCCAAACTTCCACACCAACCCAACGTGAGGACATTCAGCCACGACAGATTTAAGGTGCGCCAGCCGCAAACCGTTGAACTATCGCTTGGTATAATCATCTAAAAGCTATCGCTTTCTTTTTTATTAGTATTCTATATTCGGTAGAAGCAGTTTCAACTTTTTTTTCACAAACATTGCAAATAAATATTGATACTTCTCACGCATGCGCACAATGAATGCCTGACGTCATAGGACACGGGGTGAGAAACCAACGAAACAGCGAGCTTAAAATTTAAACCAACGAATCAGCGGGCTTAAAATTTCCCCATGTCTTCTATTCCAGTAAAGTTTGGTAATATGCATCCCGGGCCGTCGTCAGTAGCGCGTTGTGTTTCTCCATTACGACGTTAATTAAAATACGTACCTACCTAACAACAAAGAACGCAAGCAAGGAATGAAAAAATTTAACTTGTTACACGAAATACTGCGTGAAAAAATGACGCATTGTGTCTTCAGGCGAATTTATTAGATTTATGAAACCATCGACGTCGAAATACTTGTTGGAGTGACTCATTTATTTTGTTAATATTTTGTCTTAATATATCTAAACAACTGAAATTTCATAAAATATTTTTCTTCAAACTAGTGTTTTTGTTAGTCCTTAGTTTTAATTAAACAAAATTTATACGTATGTATATGCCAACTTGTACCCCGACTTTTGCAACTTAAGCAATTTTCGTCGGAACCACCAATCGCATAACTTCGGGGTATTACTGGACATAAATAAACATATCAGAACTTTGTAACAATAGTAAACATTTACAGATCAACCCATGGTAGAACCGAAAACTATATAGTATAGCATGGAAAGTGTTTGAAGTACGGCGTTATTCAGTCTCCACACAAAATATTACGAATGTTAGCTTTATAATTTCAGTTCCAAGTTGTTTAATTCCAAACTAGATTTTAGAATACAAAACCACATAAAATTTTGGTGAAATTCCAAAATTATGTGCACATCTACAATTGCAATTTACTATAAGTTGAGATAATTTTTCAGAGGGGGAGCTAAAAAATGTTCTTCGAAGTAGGGACTATAAAGTTTTGGAAACTGTTTTTTTTTATTGATTTCGAAGTCAAAAAGCCACTGAGGAAACTACAAAATTAGTAGTCGGATCACACAAAACAGTTTTTTTGGGGTAAAAAGCGTCAGTTTTTTTTTTTAAGTTAAAAAAAACCCCGCTGTTTTCGGAAAAAAAAAGTTCTTTTAAAAAAACGTTAAACTTTTTCAGAAAAACGTTAGTTTAAAAAGAAAAATCTTTTTCTTTAAAAAAAAAAGAAAGAACCGTTGTTTTTCAATGTTTTGTGCAATACAACCGTTTTAATGTTTCGTGATCCTGTGTCTCGGAGCCACGTGAGAAAAAAACGAACTTTTTTCTTCCAAACGGACGAAACCGTTGCACGTGCAATAATAGCAATGAACAGCCGCGGTGGTGAAACACTATCAAATGGACGAATTCGTGAGGTCAAGCGAATGTTTACAATTTCATGCTCTCGCCTCCCGAAGTTCTTAATCTGACGCAATGCAAAGAAATAATACTGACGTTACCTGCTATCTATAAAAAGAGATCAATTTAACTTGTATGTAAGCAATACCAATAGATTGGTAAACATCTCACGAGCATAATGCAGCAATCTGATATTTGTTGCAAGTGAAATCAATAACTGGTATTTCATCAAGCAAAACTATCCGGGAAAGAGAGATTACCGTTGTCGCTTGAAGTAATTTTTTGTCACTCGCATTATGCGAATGTTCCCTTTTTTAGAACAAAAATGTACATCATTCTGCTTTTTTTTATCAATTTTCAAACTAAAATGTTTTTTTTTTTTTTTTTCTAATGGCGGGCACATTTTGACCGAAGTCATTGGCCACTACAAGGCCGGAGGTGATGGCCACTTGTGAAGGAGCACCATCATTGCTCCTAACAATTGCTTCGTAATTTTGCACCATGTTCAGATGACGAAGCAACACCTGAGCTGGTATACGCTTACAAACATCCATGCCCGAATCCGGATTCTAACCGGGGACCTTCCGATCTAGAGGCTAACACCTTAACCACTATACCGGTTGGTCGGCTCTCAAACTAAAATTAAAACTAAGGAATTCATTACACTGAATTGATTTTTTTTTACAATTAGTAAAATAAATCTAATTTTAACTTAGTTTGAATGTTTGTAGAAAATGTTTAACAATTAAGTAAGGGCTTATGGTACCCATTGTCTGATTGTAATTTTGGCCCACATTTTCTGTTTTTGGATAAAAAACAGGATATAATAAAATGTAGCGACGCCATCGTATTGTGTTACAAAACCGCACGAATGGGAAGTCAGCTGGTACTGGATGCTTGGTTTCCATGACAACGGACTAATTTTGTATAATTGATTCATAAAAATCAGACATAATGCTTCGTCACATACATTTTGTATTGTTGCTTGCTGTGAATTAGATATACAAGTCATAATAACAAAAATTATCAGCCTGCAGTCGTAACAGAGTGGTATAAGGCAATCGGATCCATTGGTGTGGAGTGTAATGTTGATTCCATAGATGGAGAGGCAGAAAAAGTTCCATAACAATTCTTTTTTACATCAATAACAAACTACGTAATAACATCATAAGGCGTGGAGGTTGTTGAGGGTTGGGGGTTTGGGATGGCTCTGAGAACTCCTTAGCCCAAGGAGCTCGTGAAAGAAATGAATAGTTTGCAATGAATTCGCCAGGTGGTTAAGGATTAAAAGAAAGACTATAGAACAAGGGGATCTATCAAGAAGATTAATTGATTCACAAAAATCAGACATAATGCTTCACATACATTTTGTATTGTTGCAATAAACTCATCAGGAGGTTAAGGATTAAAAGAAAGACTATAGGACCATGGGATCTATCAAGAAAATTCATTGGTAGAAGCTGGTGGTTTACCGAAGGAATAATTTGATCTTACACAGGCGATTTGAAAGGAAAAGAGTTTGTGGGAGGTCAAAGTATGAGATGGCTTGAGTCCATAGGTAAAAGGGAAGGGAAGATATATTGACCACATAACAAAGATTGGAAGAAAAGGGGAACGTTAAAGGATTGATATCTGGTGAGAATTGTACTTAGGTAGTTATTTTTAGTCAACATTTCATACATATTATTAACTATCGTTTTGCTATCTTTTGTATATAATTCATTTTATTCTTTACCGAACAGGTAGCAATTATACAAAATTCAGAATCGGAATGCTAAAATTTGAACAGAACTGTCGATATAATTTGGTGGTCATGACCAGTGATGGTGAATCTCTTGAGCTCGGTGAGTCAAAAATCTCGCTTAACTTAGGTCCGTGTCACATCTAGAAATATTCATAATTTTTTGATATTTTCAGTCCTAGCAAAAGAAGTTATATTTTTATATATTTATTTATTATAATAGTAAAAAAAATTATTCATTACATTAGTGACTGTTTCGTTGTTTAACTGCATTTGCTAAATCTTCAATTGAAGATTGGTATTTCGTGCACTTCAAACCCAAGCAAGCGCTACTAACTTCATCTGTCAGTCGTTTTCTTTTATTAGTTTCTTGGGGCCACCACCTTTGGTGGTTCCGACTCTGGCTTTAGTAAGGAGGACCCCAACTGTAATGCTGGCTAGCAACAATTAGTTATTCGCTGCTATTCCAACATATTATCAACTGAGCGAAGAATACCCATACCAGGAAAACACAATTTATTCAAACCTAAAATTAACAAAGATAAAAAATAAAATCTAAAAGGTCTGGTATTCAGACTTTTGAGAAAAGATATCTAGAACTGAAATTACAATTTCGAGTGGGTGAGTAAGATAATAGCACGTGCGACTTTATACTTGGTTTCACAGCAGCGTTCGAACGTGCTTTAAATTTGCCTAGTGATTGTTGTCACAGATTTAAAATTATTTAACGCCGAGAATAAGGTCTCATCGAAGTGCGTGGAGGGGAAAAATTGTGAGTAAAGCCATCGCTAGATTTTCCAGTGTGTTAAAAGTGTCAGATAATCGGTTACAAGCACTCTACATTTCCTGTTTGTAGTGGTTCTCTTCTTCATTCTCTAAACAATTTATTTCGAGATTTTCAAGTTCGCTGCTTACTACCGTTTCATTACATAGTAGGCACAGTGATCTGTTGTCTCTGTCTATAACGCCACAAATCTCGGTCCATATGTCCTGAAAGAGTCGCTGCTACTCAAACAAAAAGTTTTAAATATTCTATTTGTTTATTATTTTAATTTTATTTTAAGTTTCATAACCCGTTTAGTAGTTATAAGATACCGAATTAAGTGAAAAAGCGTTTAGTTTTTATGACATATCTGCTGATTTTTAATTAACTGCGAATATTTCTTGTGCCCCAATACTTTTTGAGTCACCGTAGGTCTACAAGGACGAGACGATTGGCCCATATCCTTCCATATAATGGGAATGTGAACATTTTATCCTGAATTTTTAAAAATATAAAATTTAACCTGTTAATAGCCCTACTACCGTCCATTAATTGAACGTTGGTTACTTAAAATTACTACTGCTTTCCATTTTATAGTGAGCTTGAGTTGAGTCCTAAATCCTCAACTTTACATTCATAGTAATTATCGGCTGTATATCTGAAACCATTGATTGTGAACCTAATGAACTTCAACGGTTTCTCGCTTCAAGTTACGATCCTAAAATATTTACTAAACCATGAAACTTAAAAACTGTAAAACTTTCACAGTTAAGTACTATATTTTATCTTGATTAGAAAACAACAACTCAAATGGTTGCATGAAAGATGCTGATCTCTAGAGGATAGGAAAAGATTTATTTTGCTTGCGGCAACAGCAATTTTTTAAATAAGTATATGGAAACACGAAATTATTTTGCCACTGAGGACAAATTAGTGTTTTAACCTGTTTCGAAAGAAATCATCATCTCAGTTTTGTGTGTTTGACTATTTCTTATCTAACCTACTTATCATCTGATCCAGAGCATCCATACTTTAAGAAAGATTTTTATTAGCAAATATAAATTGGGTTCTCGAGCAAACGGTGAAAATATATACCCAAAATCATTTTTGATACATTTAACTTAAATTTATTTTCAACATATTTTTAACACATATTGCAACCTCAACATTCAACCAATAAAAAACTCATATAAAAATTACATTTATAAATCAGATGATTAATTAAAAACTCCTAATTTAACAGGATATCTGTTTCTGATTTGCTTACGATTAAATACAGGATGATAGACTTATCACCACATCGATAAAAAAAAGGCAACTGTTGATAGCGACCGAAAGTAACTTATTGTATCTCTTGCATCATGCCAAAGAGGATGTAGATTATTATTTAAGATTAAGTGCGATCCCGTAGATACTTAGTGTATGCAGCTATCATTTCTGTTCGACAGATAGAAACTAGAGTGCTCTCGTTGTGAGTGAAGAATTTTTATAGGTATCAAATATGTTTAGTGCAGCCTTTTTGTTGTGGATAGCTAAAGTGTCAGCAATAGCTTGTGCACTCGGCTTCCTGCTTTGGAAGTAAGTTGTAAAATTTTAAATTGCTCAAACTTACTACTACTTCCCAATTTATCGTGATCTTGTTTCCCAAGTCCCTACATTTGTTGTATTCATATCGACTGCACTTCTCATTTTATTCAATGTAAATTTAATGAAATTTACTCTTCATTTGTAGTATGAAACTATGAATCATCCTTACGTATTATCTTGTTTTCTGCTTCTTTAGTAAATACTAAACTATGAAACTCAAACAATTAACTTATTTCAGTTAAATCATTTGATTCGAAACCAATTAATGGAATGGGTATATGTAGAATTATGAGTATTAAATGCGAAATGAAATAATATTTTAACGCATTGCACACAAAATAATCTTCTAAATTTCTTTAATTTCTGTCAAGTAGTACTAATAATTTCAAATTTTTAATCTAGCAAAATATTTTCATTTTACGAGTGTATAATAAACAAGGTGATCTCAAAGGATTTCATTGTCTAAAAACGAGCAGGATTTTTAACTTTAAACTTTTATTTTAACCCACATTTTACCATAGTCCAGTAAATATTATTTTTAGTGCACCTTTCTACATTATACTAAAAAATAATGCTCTGTAATTGCTTGGTATCATATAGTTAATAATCAATCTATACGCCGGTTTATATAAAAAATATTTATATTCTTACATTTTTTAATCGTTCTCAATTTCATACTTTTAATTTTATTTGACAACTTAAAAACATTTTAATACAAATACTGTCTTATTTGAAATAAAGTAGACTTTCAACAATGTAGAGACTGAAATCAAAAAATTTCACCTCATGTTGGAAGCATCTTACAAGTAATGTAAAGGTGGTCTAAGTGTGAACTTCACTAAGTCCAAAAGACCATTCTATTCAAGTCGGGTAGCGATCTATTTCTCATCATCCAGAAGGGTCCAGAAACACCAATATATTCTATAATATGGTAAGGTGGTGGGTTATTAATTAACGTCGCACCGAAGAAAGACAATTGGCTATTGGCGACGATCCGCGATCAATCCCCAAAGGAAAGATCAAGGACAATGCCTCGTAATTGCAAACTATGGTCACATTACGAGAACAACAACTGAGCTGGCAACCCACTCTCCAAGCTTCCCCACAACGCCACTTGAGGGTATACACAACGACGGTCTTTGGCTGGATCGAGTTTCGAACTCGCAACCTTCCGATTGCTAATCTGTTGATCTTCTAACTGGGGGTTTGTTATAATTCAAGAGCGAATTGCCGTCCCTAAAGGAATTTGCTGATTTCTGGTATATTGGTCGCAATCAAGCATACAAGAAGACATTTAAATTTCTGCTAATTAGCAAAACTCGTATCTCTTTTGTTAAAGTATAGGAGTTACGAGATATGTTAATTAATATGACGATATATTGAATCATAAATGATTCTTTTATTTACAGTTAGATAAAGACTAAAAACAATTTAATTTTAATTACGTTGTTGTTTTGGTTTGTAGTTCTAGACATTTTTGTAGCACTAGTGCTAATTAGATCATTTAGTTACAGCGTGTATTATAGGTTGTAAACGATATTTATATATAAAGGATTAATTTCCTCTTTAATAATTTTATCAACTTATGAATTATGTTACTATGACTGAGTGACCTATTTACATACAAAACTAAAATCCCGAAGCCACATCATTCAAGTTTAAATACCAGAGATTCCTTTAACATATTTCTACATTGGAACTCTGAAGTTCCTAAAAGTAAAAATTTGTCTGATTTATGTGTTGGTCATATTTTTAAAGCACATATCGTAATCCTTGTTGTCCCAATTTTTAGACTGTCGGAAAGCTTTAAAATAGTAATCAAATTTAAATGAGTATACGATACTTTCAATTATTTTAATAATTAAAATTTGTACTATTTATGAACCTTGTGTGTGCTGATAAAGTAGATTCAAATAATGGTATTATAGGCAGGTGTACTAAATTTAATTAATTCATTCTAAGTAGTTTGCTTCGACGTTGTCTTGTGTTTTGCGCCAGATGAGCCAAATATGGTCCTTGCGCACAAGGCACACAACAAACCAGTCATTCTAAGTAGTTCTTGGTTACATAAATATAAAGCCCTAGAAGATTTCAAAAAATGTGTCTAGAAAAACTTATTTAGTTTTTAAGTCTAAAAATGCTTAGTGATTGAACTGATAAAATTATAGATATAATGCATTCTGTCAAAACAATCAAACACCCGAAAATATTTATTCATATACATTGGAATGTATTTTCATTTGTACCAGACATGCAAATTATTAGTTCGGGCTCTCATGTGAGAACATGCTTTCCTAGCACATGTAAAGTTCGTATACTGAGGCTTAATTAAGCCATGCCAGACTTCAAATGAATATTCAGTTTTCAAGTCGCCATAGATTTGCCATCAGTTTGGGACCAAGAATACCTGGTCGTCATACTCAAACACAGTATACTTTTCAGAAAGATGGTAATTTCGACGAGATAGCTCGTTCATCAATATATGACCAATTTTGTTTATGACGAGATAACTCGTCATCAAGATTTTACTAATTTTTTGATGATGACAAGATTAATATCTGGTCAATTTTCTTTTAATGACGAGATATCTCGTCTATCAAGATTGGTCCGTTTTCTTCTAATGACGAGATACATCGTCGAGATAACCACCTGTAGGGTTAAGAGTGCTCATTGTGAGTCTGATAAGCAGGCTCTCGTCTTATAGGACTTGACACCATTTTTGATCCGTTGATTAAAAAAAAAACAATTTAGCTAAACAAGTTACATGAGTTGAAATATTATAGTTTGAATTTTTGTAGAGTGCCTATATAATAGGTGGCGACAAGGGACCAAATTTGGCCCAATGCACATGCGCGGCAACCATTTTTCTACCAGAATCGTCTCAAAGGTTGCTGGGCGAATTAATATACCATTTCAAGGAGAACAAAAAGCATATGATTGGTATAATATGGATATATTCGGTATAAATGAATCATATAAACGCTCAATTACATGCGTAATTGATGAGATGGATTACACAACGCACTAACTTAGATTACGGGAAACACCACGTTGTTCAAAAAAGCTATTTACTTAAAAAGTCTTCCAATTTATAGTGACAAAACACTAAAATAATAATAAATAAACATTCTAGAACACGAAATGGAACATGAATAAGCTATATTTTCTTTTTTATTTGATGTACACACGTTTTTCTCGAACACACAAAAAGTTCCTATGTTAAGTCTACGGGAGCTAGGAAAAGACGGTCTCGGGCAGTAGAAAAGGTCTCTAAGCCAATCAGAAAATGTTTCCCGTACGTCGCAACTCTTATTATATAGGCACTCTAAAGTTTTGAGCTTTCATTTTCCAATAAATGGAAATAAGATCTATAAATATCCAATGTCCAATCTGTTAAATATATGCTCAAGTCTTGGAATCAAACGTCAATTGTGTATAGGTGCCAGACATTTGATCTGAGCAATTGTTTATCGGTGAAAATTCGAATAGAACCGTCTCATTTTTAAACGACAAGCGATGTAATCTATTCTGAATGATTTATGTTTTTTATACAACTTTATCTAATTATTAATCAAATATTTCTTCTAATACATATGGTAATGGGGACGTGGTTTTGAAAATACTGGTTTTGCATCTACGCGTTATTTAAGAGAACATACTCACGAAATTCACGAGAACAACGATGTGACTACAAAATCAGTTTTTTGCACGAGTGGCATCATTTAAAAGTAACATAATATGCTATTATTAATTCCATTTTCATTCCCATTAGTTTCTCACACGTTGTAAATAATATTAATCATGCGTTCTTATTTTTTTTTTCTTAATAAATTCATGAATTCCACTGACGTCATTACTTTTTTGGAACAACGCCCGGTATTTAACCTATTTTCTATTCGAAAACATAAGACTATTCCTTTAGAATTTTTGCAATGGGTGTATTTATAGAATAAATGACATTTGTTGAACATCCAAAATTTGGTTTTCCTCACGGGCTTAAAAAGTTCGCCAGTGTATCTTCTAAACTGTATATATAGGTTTTTAAAAAGGATCTATTTGCATTTAAAGACTTTAAATCATCTCATTTATGATTCTGACAAGACTATTGAACTCGCATTCAAAAGAAAATATTTCACCCTCTGATATTAATACAATTAATCTGTCCTTTTTAGTAGAATTCATGTATGCATCTAAAACATGATTTATTGTGTAATCATTATTTTCGCCATAAGGTATTAGATGAACGTTAACTGTTTTTGAATTTTTCTATGTTAAAAACATTTCTAAAGGCACACTTCTCTAACATGCCCATTTTATGGCAATGGAGACATTTTATTTTAACAGTGCATCGACTTGATTATTCATGACTATTTTTGCCTCAATGTAAGTATAAACCTTTTATTCCAAGATGTTTAAAATCAATATATTTTCGATTTAAAATTGATATTCATTTTTATTGATCGACCAATCAATTAATCAAATAGATTATTTTGAAGTAGATGTAGAACATGTTTTACTTTTACTGCTCAATGCTTCACTTTTTTGTTTTATTGTAGAAGTTCCTTCATAATTTCGAATTTTGATGACATTACTTGAAATAGAATTCTTGTTTCTCTCGAATTTGTTGCCAGATTAGTTAGAAGTTCGTTAAATACACAATATCTAATTTGGAAGTTTCGGGGCAATATCTAACAAATTTGGGGGTTGCTCTCTTCCTCAAACACATTATCATTTCTTAAAATGTTCTTTTTCAATGCCTGTACAACTGACATTAGTCATCATGGCACTACAAAGATGGAGTGGTGAACAACTTGGCGTTATACTGGAGTACCACGGAGGGTGGGTTGGCGTTACACCTCACGCACCATACATTCTAGGCACAACCACGATTATAGAGGCCACATATTTACTCCAAACGGACAAACATCCATACATCTGAACCAGAAATCGTACCATCTAGGAGCCCTGACTTCTAGACGTAATAATCGGCTTGCTTAAAATGTAAAGCTGTGTGTAACGAATAACTTCAAATTATATTTCCAAACACTGTACTAAAGATGCGATCGTTATCTGTATTAGTGCTACACAAAACATAGATAAACAATTTCCTGAAAAGAAACACATCTACATCTATTCCAAAAGATTCTTTTATTAACTTCATAGTAAATTGGTGGAATAGAGAATTTTCGAAGTAACTGACGATTTATGAACTTACACAACTACGTTTGAGATTAAATGCTTCGTTACTGTGCACCTTCAACAAATTAATATGATTCCGTTTATTTTCAGATATATGTCAAGAAATGACGATTACTGGAAAATACGGGGTCTTCCATATTCACCCCGAGTAAACGCTTTTACTGCAGTGAGGTCGCTGAAAAATAAGGTAACACTATTTTTGTGCTATTGGAGTTGATTTCATCTTTGAAAAAAATTGTATTCTAGTTTGTATTTTCAAATGCATTTTCTGGAAACGCTAAAAATTTTAAGGATTTTCCTTTAAACGAATTCTGAACCACAAGAATATACGAATAGATTCTGAAGGAAAGTGAGAGACACGTTTGAGGTTAAAATTACAGATAACGAAGCACATTTACTGGGAAAATTCTGTTGACCGAATTAAAATAAAATTGAAATAAGGTTTATAAGCAATTGGAGACTCACGTAATTTATATACACTGACGAGCCAAAACATTAACCATCCCCACATTTTTCAATGAACTCCTCTGGATGACGTGGAGGGCATGGGATTAAGTGAGAATAGTATTGCTGCTGCTGGAGAAAGTAAGTAATCATACTTGCGCTTACTTTTACGAGTGATGGGAAAGGCGGCTGATATAAGCGAATTCGATAAAGGACAGATCGTAATGGCCCGAAGACTCGGAACGAGTATCACCGAAACTGCACGACTGGTAGGTTGTTCACAATCTGCCGTTGTTAGTATTCATGCAAAGTGGATGAATAATGGTGATCCCAGCAGTAGACGCCAAGGTGTTGATCGTCCACGCGTCATCAAAGAAAAAGGACGTCGGAGACTGTACCGCTTGGTAAAGCAAAATCGGCTCGAGACAGTGGCTGAGCTAACAGTCCAATACAATGTAGGGCCAAGCGCAAGTGTTTCGGAACACACAGTTCAGCGGACACTGTTGGATATCGGACTGTGCAGCAGACAACCCACTCGTGTGCCTTTGTTGACCAAGCGCCAACGTCAACTACGCCTACAGTGGGCCCGGGAACATCGAGACTGGACCATGGATGAGTGGAAGAGAGTTGCCTGGTCAGATAAATCCCGATTTCTTATTCATCACGTCGAAAGTCGTGTCAGGGTACGCCGTCTGCCAGGCGAACAGTTGCTCCCCTCATGTACAGCAGGTCATACACAGGCTAGTGGTGGGGGTATTATGCTTTAAGGGACGTTCTCATGGGCGACTCTGGGACCCGTAGTTGTGGTAGAACAGACCATGAACGCTGCGAACTATTTGAACATCATTGCGGATCAGTTGCACCCTTACATAGTGTTTGTCTTCCCAACTCGATATGGAATCTTCCAGCAGGACAACGCCCCATGCCACAAGGCTCGGATTGTGTTGGAGTGGTTCCAGGAGCATACTGATGAATTCCATTTATTGTCCTGGCCACCTAACTCGCCATAATAGAGCACATTTGAGGTGTCATGGAGCGGCAGCTCAGAGCTCAAACACCACCATGTCCGAATATCTCGACTTTGCGTGACCGCTGCTTATACATTTGGTACAACCTGTTTCCAGTAATGTACCAAGAACTTGTGGCATCTATGCCCAGGCGAGTTGCAGCTGTTTTGCAGGCCAAAGGAGGCGCAGCGAGTGATTGAGTAGGTGGTCATAATGTTTTGGCTCTTCAGTGTATATCACACGTAACTTCAAATGACTAATGTTTACTCTTTTTGATGTGCATTAAGTTAACTTCTACGGCTTTGCAGTTATTGGTAAAAGGTTTGACTGAAGATCGGCGTTTTCGGTGAAAACTGTTTCGTGTATCTTTCCCTTTGATTTCACAGTGTTATATTAGTGATACTTAACTGTCGGTAATTAAATAACGGTATAGTAAAAATACCTTGTCTTTAAAAACCTCTATAAGTGATTAAAAAAGTTATTTATTTTTGTTTCAGCGCTTCAACGAACTACTTATGGAAAATTATAGGAAATATGGAAACCTATTTGGGTAAGTGACATATCTTGTATCTCATTCAATTTTTTTGCGTAATATTCATTCAAAGTACACATTTAACAAACCATTCCAAAAGGATACCAAGTATCTCTATTTTTGATTAAAGTAGTATTTATTACTACTTAAAAATATTGGAACTTCTAAACTTAAAATGATCGAATCAAGATCTTTTATAATGAGTGTAATGATCCAAATCACCTATATCATTCAATCAAGTTCATGCCTCAATATTTGACATATATTTTGCTTCATATTATGGGATTAAATAGAGAACTGATAATTAAGACCTGGACAATTTATTATTTAAAAAGGACATGGGACAAAACATTAACAGTTAAAACAATGAGGGGAAAACATCAGCGTCGAATTGAGATTCAACAGAGGTCGTCATTAAAGAGCGAAGCTCTTGCTTCTGCGGCTTACAAATATCGTCTGCCTAGTAATAATGTGATGCGGCGCGTCACCGAGAGTGTTGTAACGTCGTGGGTATAGTTTGCGTGGCGAGTGGCTTGAAGATAATTAAAACGACATTTAGAATTACAGCACATTTAATTATATAAAGAAGAATACATATATGTTAAAACTATTTCGAGGCTAATAGATACTGTACAATTTTGGGTTTCAGTCCCGCGGCCTCAATCCGGAGCAGAGTCGTCCTGCGTCCGCTAACGTTTCGGTTTTTTCACGATTCTCCTTTCCTCGAGAGAAGACCCCACACGTTCTTCCGAAGCCGCTAACGACCAAAGAGAAGGGGATACCCCCATCCGGCCATAAATTCATAGACCACCATGAAAGCTGTGGTCAGAGGGACCTCCCAGCTTTGACGTTACAGTGTATACATCCTCGCGTGGGATGGGAACCGAGGGTACTATATTTTCCCACAGTATGAAGATCACAATAATAACTCATACATAACAAATTACTCGTATCATATAGTTTTAGAATCAATAAAAGATTAAATGACTCCATACTTTTCAGTGCATTTGAGGGGTCCTCTCCAATTCTCACCGTTGCAGATCCAGAACTTTTGAGAGACATACTGGTTAAAGACTTTCATGTTTTTTCAAGTAGGCGGGTAAGTAAGAATATTTTCTGTTAGATGAGATTTTTCATCGAACAAAATATTATTTTTTTATTTCGTCCTTTTTTACTCATTATGCAAAATTTTCGTTAGTTTCAAGGTATTTTGGTATAATAGTCATAAATTAGTATACTGTAATTCTCCTCTAGCGTTGATACATATTGATATTGGCTTGGCATGGAGTCAATTAAATTCCTCATAGTATTCTGTATGCCAAGCATTCACCAGCTGCTGCTCCAGATCACTTATATACATGTGACGGCATAGTATATATATATATATATATATATATATATATATATATATATATATATATATATATATATATATATATATATATAAGACATCTTTAATAGGATACAAATGTGTTTATCAATTTGGGAAGAGAAGGGTGTCAACAAAACAATGGTTTTTCTACGAAATGCGACTGGTGCTGGTAAATAGCCTCTCGGACAAGTGTCATGAGAGGCAAAACAATAGGTTGTAGGAACGCAGGACGTATCAATGTGATGTCAAATAACCTTATTAAAAGGGACCAGATGACGTAAGTGATGGCTCCCCACACCATTACACTAGGAGATACAACGGGGTGCCACTTGACAGCAATTTAATAATGGATTCTCTGGTCGGATCTCTGGCGCACGCGAATATGGTCATCATCTGTACCTAGGCAGAAACGTGATTGGTTACTAAACATGACGCGTTGCCATTCCATTTCTGTCCACTACTCTCGTGCACAGCTCCACTCCAAATACAGCCGTTCGTTCGTCAAAGAAAAACGTTTTAAAGGGCAATGTGCCTGCAGTCTGTTCCTCACCAGGCATCTGACAATGGATACTTATTGCTATAGTTTGGCTGTATAGCGCGCGCGGACGATATGCATAATTGAATGGTCAGTAAGGTAGCTGTTGCATCAGTATCAGCTTGTATCACATTCGGCCTATCTTCTTTCATATTTGTCCTGGACTGACTGGTGTCTTCATGAGATGAATGTCTAGCTTCATTGACCCACTGCACCTTGTCATAATAGATGACGGGCGATTTTTCGACAAGATTTATCTGCTTCACACAGTTCCATAACTTATCCGCTCTCTGTATCATTCAGTTGAGTACACTACGTTAACGGTAGTATCAAGTCATCACGAGTCCCTGAAACATCTTCAATAATCATCAAGTTTCCCACTTTACATGTGCCAAGGAACGCCCTCAACTGTAGTCATTTCATATCTGGTACAGTAGATTTTGGATACCAAATTCTATAGTTATTGTATGAACGTTTCTGGGTGTTTCAATTTTTTGCACAGAGTTTATAATTGGTATATATTTTGACAATGAGAGACTTGTAAACTTTCAATATGAAATTTTTTATCACAGTTAAAAACTGAGATATAGAAAAAAATGAAAATAGGTCTTCATGTTTGTTTTCTTGGGGTATTAAACTTATTAAGAGTTTTATTTGTGATCCTAAAAATGAAAAAAGTGTATCGACTTAGACATAACTGGCCAAATATGGCCCTTGTGCCATAAGTTTCAACCCCTCAACTAACCTTAGACATAAAACTTCTAGTTCCTGTTATAGAACTTAAATTCCTGGAGTGTAAAATTTAATGAAAAATGTAAAAGGTTACTTAATTTTACTTTATTTTTTTAATTCAACTTGAAACGTAATTAATAAATGCATCATTCATTACTGCAGGACTTTAAGTTTGGAGATCCAGTCACTGACAATGTTGTAGTTTTTCTAAACGGAGAGACTTGGAAGCGTGTGCGCACCATCATAACACCAGCTTTTACGTCTAAAAGGATGAGACAGGTATGATAACTTTTTTTGCTTTTATCAATATTTAGTTATATTCCTTCAGGTGAACTTAACAAATATCTTCGCGGAATTTTGAAATATTTTATATAAATTTTTTTCGATAGAAATTTCCATTGATTAAATACTGTTTATGTAAAAACCCGACCTTTTTATGATTGTAAATAGAGGGCGGATCGTAATGATAGGGTGGACCAAAAAATACACACTTTTTGACAAACGGTATGCCTTTAATTGTTGCGTGTAAGTGTTAAAGGGCAGTTATCGATCCCAAATTATTCTTTTTTAACTTCGTCCTTTTCAACGTAGATTTTAGGTGTAATGAAGGATTATATGATTTCCAAGATGGCTTATATATATATATATATATATATATATATATATATATATATATATATATATATATATATATATATATATATATATATATATATATATATATATATATATATATATATATATATATATATATATATATATATATATATATATATATATATACAAGCATCTTAAGTAGGGAGCTGCCAATAAATACAGAAGAGTTTCTCGAAAATTGTACCGTAATTGCTTTCCAAATAGATGGGTGCCGAATAATCAAATATTTGAGCTTTAGCATCACCAGTTGTGTGAAACCTCAACATTGCATGTCAGCAGGCATTATGCCAGTTTGTCGAGAAATATGAGCGCTAGTTGAAAGAAATTTGGGTTACTATCTTGCAGATCTAGATTATGGAGAGTTTTAGTTATAGAGAGTCATGTGGAGAGTTTTTGAGTTATTGAGAGTCATATGGAGAATTTTTCAAGAAGAGTAATTTCATCCCTTCCATTTAAGTGGTTCAGACTTTGAAAACCGAGTATTATTCTCCGTGCGTAAAATTCTCCCTTCTGCAGAAGTGCACAGAACAACCAGATTTTCCAGAATACATAATTTTCACAGATGAAGCCTCTTTAACACGCAAGATAGTGTTTAACCCTCCAAGTGGTTTCGACGAGATTATCTCGTCCATCAAAGTTTGACCAATTTATACCTAAGATATTTCTTCATCAAGATATTGCCAATTTTTTAATGACTACGAGATGTTTGGGTGCTTGCCAATCGGTTGTTGCCGTAATGATGCATTGGCACTGTCAGGCATGTATTGACTGCTAGCATCGCTTCTTTAAACAACTACTGCAAAATAAAGTAAATATGGATAAAAACTACATTCACTGATCTTCCAATTTGCTAGAATGTAACATATGCGACACTTAAACAAATTTTGACTACTTTTTAAAATATTCTTCCATGATTAACCTAGCACACTAAAACTTGTGTTAAGAATGTGGAAATATTGTATCAAGGCTCCGTAGGAGAATTTAATCGGGACAGGTACATACGATTCACTCTCGTTTCACGAGACCTCATGTCCGAAATGGACTTCAAATTTGACTAACTTCTCATATGATAAGCACGTTCCACAAATCTTTGAGAGCGGATGTTTAAGACTCGTTATCTAGCCACCTCACTGTAGGAAGTCCTGAGGTTGTTTCCGAAAAGTACAGGAACAAGTCTTACAAAACACATTAAATAATAGGAAACTTTAAAAAAATCAGATAAAAACTTTTATAGACGCATATTAGTCCTACTAAGTCGGCCTCAAGGAAATCCACGGTATTAGGCCATTTATGTGGAAATTAGGCATAATTTGGTTTTAAAGTTTGACGCGGATTGAAATTCCAATAACGTTATAAGATTGAAAACCATTGTTTTAGGCCAATTTAATCCTCCTGTTGGTTTATCTTTTCATCGTAAACTGCACTGTAGCCCTGCTTCTGTTCCAAAAACCTGTTCCAAACTCACCAGTTCTAAGCAAGTGGCAATTTGATTTTCCTACTTGAATCTTCGTCCCCCTTAGAGTAATAGGGTAATCTTGTCTTAACGAGGTATTTCATTATTAGCATAACTGATCAGATCTACAACGAGATATTTCGTCGCAACACTTGGAGGGTTAATACTGTCTATGTTTGAAAAATGCCTGGCTGGGGGATTTCCTGAGGTTTCTTGGGAGATAGTTATCATTTTTTCAAATAGTTGTAATTCGAGAACTTCGAACTGCCGGTATCATCACTAAGATATTTTTAATTTAAAAAATTATTATTTTGTTTTGTAAAGGTATACTTTTTACAATAAAATATGCATGATGTGTGTGTGTGTGTATACCTACAAAAACTAAACTAATATTACTCTTTTGTATTACTTTTTAAGCGGGGTTACGATGCAATTTTAATTAATACGAAACGTTTTGAAAAGTACATGAAAAGTCCAATGTTAAATGTCCGATTCGTTTTAATTTTAGATGAGTTCTATTATAAACGGGTGTTCGAAATCAGTAACAGATAATTTGGAAGAAAGTTCTGAAACAGGAGATGCAGTCGACATTAAACAGTGAGTATTTTCTTTTATCACACTTGTGAAAGTTTTCTCTCTTCATAAACTCTCTATGCTTTAGTACGGAGAAGAATCTATTGAATCAAACCAAATTTT
Organism: Metellina segmentata; assembly: GCA_947359465.1. Taxonomy (NCBI): domain Eukaryota; kingdom Metazoa; phylum Arthropoda; class Arachnida; order Araneae; family Tetragnathidae; genus Metellina; species Metellina segmentata. Next base: position 48,907,659 of record OX375872.1, on the reverse strand, counting down.
TTTTTACCTATTTTGAAACGCTGTTTAGTCTCTTATAAAACTAAAAATGTACTTTAAGTAATGTTAATATACATGTTAAGATGCTGTCTACTCACATATAGAATTCAAATATTTTGAATCGCGATTTGAAGAGCAGCGCTACCCTGTATGAAAGCAGCAAATTATAAATATATTCACCTAGCAGGTCGCGCTACTCAAGTTGCTCGTGTGTCACACAGGATGGTGACACACGGGGCTGTTTGGAAAGCTCGACCACAGGCTCGCGATCTGGTGGGTGAATACATTTCTACTGCTACTGTCACCCGGTATAAAGTTGCTTAGCAAATCGAACTTGATGGTCGATCATGTGCGATCACGCCACCTTCCCAAACTATTATTTTTCTAGGTGGCTGACACACGATGCAACATGTGCAACGCGACTCGGGTTCGCTTTTTCTTTCTGACCGGGAAGAAAATTGGTTGAACCGTTTCGAAACACGCAACCCAGGTTACGAGCCAAATCGCGACGAAAAGAAATGCAACACGGGTCGTACTTCGCAAACCACCCTGTATATCACCACCTATAGGGAGTTTGTGGGAGAAATTTGAACCAACAATTTGATTCGCCAGGGGGCAAGGATTTGGAGAACGATTATTGTAGAGAGGGTGTTTAATTAAGATGCCTGATTGACGGAAAAGGCGGGCCTATTAAGTTCGAATGTGCGGAAATATGGTGGTATGCGCAAGATGATCGGAAAGGGAAATGAATATCATTAGTGTGAGCGCGCTGTGTGCCGCCACGCTTAGCAATGGTTAGCTGAGTCAGCAAGCTCAGTAGGTCAACCCGAAATAGTATAAATTTATGAACAAAATGACTACATCAAAGTGAAAAAAAAAATCAAATGGCAGTGAAATTAAGGGTTAGAAACGATGATTAGAGGATGAACTGAGCAACATAGGAAAGCTTATCTGGAAACGGTGTTCAATTTAACAATGTTCAATCAACATTTATAAAAAAAATGCTTGTCAGCGGATTTGCTCCATGCGCTAGCTTCCCATGGACAGCGGGGTTCCAGATAAGGTGTTGACCTCGTCATCTGACCATGGTTCAAAATGACGAGGTGTTATCATAAGTGTTACCTTGCGGAATTGATCCCGGTCCGTCAGCAATAGCTTGCTGTGATGCTCCAGTGTAATTTCACTTATGTACCTACCTTTGATACATACCTATCTATCAAAGCTTTGAATTCTTGAATTTTTCTCCAGGATGTTCGGTGCTTTTACAATGGACGTAATAGCATCTTCAGCTTTTGGAACAAAGATTGATGCGTATAATGATCCCAATAATATCTTCGTAGAAGAGGCCAGGAAGAATTTTTCCGAGATGAGTACTTGGAAGATTATGATGTTTCGTAAGTGCCATAGAAAGTGATTCTATAAACACCGGTATAAAATTTTAGTAACATTAAAAAATTTTCGAGTATTCATAAACAATAAAAACGAGTTCTTACAACTACTTTTTTGTTTCTTTAACCCTCTTTGTGGTTGCCTGGCGTGGTATCTCGTCATTAGTAATAGTGACCAGATCTAGATGGACGAGATATCTCATCATTAGGAGAAAACTGACAGTATCTTGATCTCTTCATCATAAAAAGTAGTCAATATCTTGATGACGAGATATCTCGGCATTGGCAAGATTGGCCAGATCTTTACAGACGAGATATCTCATTGGAACCAATTGGAGGGTAAAGCAAACTCATATTTTAATAGAATTATGAATACAATGTCATCAATTTGTAGACCAATTTACTATAACTGAACGCTATTCTCTATAGAACATTAATTTCTGTCTGTTGCCAATTTGATAGTGAATTCAAATTAATTTAAGAAGGTATTTTCGTATAGTGTTTAATAGGTAGCAACAGTGTTACTTTTACGCTTACATAACAATCCCTTAATATAACATTAATAATGATTCCTTAAATAAGAATGAATAGTTTTATTCCGACAAAATCAAGAAATAAAAATATACATTTCTGTAAAAAATTTTCTTTATCCGTAAGAAATGCGTCACTGTTTCAAACCCTCCTGGTAGTTGTATCCAATGTTGATATCTCATCAACAGTAAAATTGACGAGATATTGTTGGACAAGATATAACATCATAAGAACAAACTAACCAGATCTTGATTATCAAAAAGAGACAATAGATCTTTTCAAAATAGATGCTATCATCAAAGAATGGATAGTATTTTAATGACGAGATATCTCATCATTAGCTAAATTGGTAAGATCTTGATGAACGAGATATCCGTCGAAACCACTTGAGGCGTTAATGTATTTCCTTTTCCTTCCAGTGATCTGTCCCATGTGGATGTTACCATACCTTAACATCCGTATATTTCCGGCAACTGATTTCTTTAAAGATATTGTGTTGAACGTCATTCAAAAGAGAAAAGAACAGAAAAAGGTGAGTATAACATCAATACGCAAAGCGTTTAGGAAAAGGTTTGTTTATCTGAATCTCAGGTCAGAAATCGGAGAAAGTTTCTTTTTATATACAATAAGGCTTTTTTTTTTCCAGAGATACAATGATGTTTTACAAATCTTTATGGATGCCGTAGATCAGGACTCCCTGACTGCAAATTCCGACCTGAATGTTGATGAAGAAGATCGATATGGAAGTATCATCAACAAAGAGTTAGAGCCTCAGCTTCATTATAAAAGTAAAATTTGCTGTTTTATGTCCATCAAAAATACAAAACCGTTTGAATGCATTTATATCTCTTGCGCAAATAACCAAATATAACAACTATTATCTTTTTCTATATTGTTAGAAATTTCCACCTTTTATTAGACATTACAGTGAATGTTGAAATTATTACTAGAAATTTCACTTAATAAATTCATTGACAGCGTATGAGATCAGTTTTGTAATGAAAATGAATTACTTATCTTAGGTTGACGATTTCTCATGCATATCTCATAAAATCTTACGTTTAGTTGCAATTAAGGGTTGTAAATTACCGAAATTAAGTTTTGATGCATAAATTATTTTTCTTCTTTTTCAGAACTCACTCAAGATGAACTTTTGGCCCAGTGCATATTGTTTTTCTTCGTGGGCTACGAAACAAGTGCTGCTACTCTTACGTTCATGGCATATTCTCTAGCCACCAATCCTATATGGCAAGAAAAGCTTATTGCGGAGGTAGACAGTACATTCGAAAAGCATGTAGGTCCTTAGAAATTTGCTTTGAAAATAACGCATTTCACTCATTTTCTAGGCAGCATTTTGACATATCAAGTAGTTTTGACGAGATATCTCATATATCAAGATCTGGTCATTTTTATTAAAAGCAAGATATCTCGTCATCAAGATATTACTGATTTTACAATAATGACGAGAACAAGATATGATCAGTTTTTTTTTTAACGACGAATAATCTAACCGTCAAGATTTGGTCAGTTTTGTCCGTTTGACGAAATACCTCTTAGAGGCAACCACCAAGAGGTTAAGTACATTGATCCCTCATTACATCACGTCTTGATACATAATGCATTAGGTTACATCGGTCAATTTTTACTTGTTCCACGATGGAAATTTGACTAGTAAACCAAACTTAAAAATTTACGAATATTTGGTGTTATTTATTCTGGAATTCAAAAGACCTCGGAACATGTTTTCTTAAAATTTGAAACTAAACGTTACAAGCAGTAATCCTAAACTAATTGGTAAAAATATTTTGTTGCCTCGAAAGCGTGACTAAGAAGGAATTTCTGGAAAGGAATTGAAAGCCGTAATTTTAAAGTTTACGTTTTGGAAAAAGAGCTCGAATGTAATACTGCGATCATTTAGATGTTCCACAGGAATTTTTTAAGTAATTAATATAGCTATTCATTAAAGATTTTTAATTCATCGTTTAGGTTAAATTTTGGTACTTAGTCCCTTTAAAATGACTTACTTTATTTACTTTTATTTACTATTGATTTTACTTACTTTTTATTTTACTTTAATTTAGTCTGAGATGAGCTACGATTCTGTACGAGGCATGAAAATCTTGGACGCTGTGATATCCGAAACACTTCGTATGTATCCGTCACTTATGACGTAAGTATATTTCATGTGTACTGGCACTCAAATTCTATATATAGATTACAGATTGTAAAAAGTAGAAAGTGTAATTTTAATACAGCCCTAAAGCGACCCTCTATTGAATGACTCTTTGCTATTGCAATTGAAAAGTCCTCGTTCATTCTGCACGTGTAACGACTGTTATTGCATGCATCACCAACACGTATTGGTTTCTAGCTCCAGTGTGTAAACGGCCTAGTGCTATTTATTATCATTGATGTTACTGTCGGTAACGCGATTTTACTTTGGTAAGTGATAAAACAGTGGTAATACTCATGATCATGTACTTATGTAATGGGGTGAAATATCGTTCCCTTCAAACTTAAAAATCGATCATTTGATTCAACAGTCCATTTAAGCCAAGAAGATGGATGTGTTGGGAAAAGTCAAAAATAAAACTTTGATATGTGCATGTGAAATTTGTACAAAAATTAGACACCGGATCCAATGCAGTGAAACATAGCTTCAGTTAACTTTGCCCTGAATACCTTTTGCCGAGTGACCGTATCCCATATATGTTCATTTGGGGATATGTCTGGCGAACGTGGAAGCCTGGGGGAGAATGGTATCTGCTATGCTGAAAAGAAAGCTTTAACATTTCTGGCATTATAATAGCGTCCGTCTTGTATAATAGCGTCAAGAGTGGTCTAAATGAAGGGTATGACTCCCGTGTGTCTCTACAATTTTCCTGATGTAGGTGTTGGGATTACCCTGAATACGTTGCAGCCTAGATGCCATAGGTAGCCAATGGCTCCCTACACCATCTTGCCTTGAATTCGGCCACTGTGACTGGACAATGCATGCTGGAAGATTCCGCTCAACACAATACCATCTTATGAGTATGCGGTCAACATTGTACCCCAAATTGAAGCGGGACTAGTCCGAAAACACGACATATTGTCAGTCAGAGTGCCATTGTAAAGCATTTTTTAAACTACATTGCGATATTGCCTAGAGAATTCCAAGTTGATGGATTATATATTGTTAAAAGTAATATGTCCACGTGTCAATATAATCACCCTTTATTTCAATACATTTTTGGAAAGGCTAATTAACTTTTATATACTAATGACAAAATCAACTAAATTTGTGTCTTTAAAGTGGTCTAAACTTGTAGAAATAGCTTCTTTACTTCTAAACTTCAACCCACACTGATCCTACTACAATTTTGAAAACAAAAATGTTCCATATCTGAACAATCTTGCTGATTACAGGTTATTTCGGCACCAAGGTATAGCCGACATTTTTATTGTAACGATATCAAGATTTGGCCAATTTTCTTCTAATGACGAGATATCTCGTACATCCAGATTTGGTCTTCAAACAACCACTAGGAGTGATAAAATTTTGGACAACAACACTTCTATGTATCTGCGACGCTATCAATAGAGTGCTGTTGATTATAGAAGTCACAAAATTTTAACTGTAGTTAAGCAAAATAAAAGGTGGTGGTTGCTGGAGTTTGTCCTACAAATTCTTGTTCTAACCTGTTTGCTCCAGAAATATTTGAATTTACAAAGTATATCAACGTCTGGTGCCTTTTGCCAAACTACAAATAATGTCGATTTTTGTTTAACGTACATTAAGGAAACATACATTTAGATTTTAAGGCGTCTTTCTTTCTCAGGACTGATAGAACTGCTACAGAAGATTACAAACTTGGAGACACAGGAATAACTATTGAAAAGGGAACGCTTGTTACAATACCTGTATATGCTTTGCACTATGACTCGAAATACTTTGAAGACCCTGAAAAATTTGACCCAGACAGGTATGAAAATTTTTCTTCTAGCATATTCATTCAAGGGAACGAACCACCCCCTCATATTTCAGGCATGATTTGTACCAGGAGAAATTCAAACGTATCATTCAATAAAGAATAACATCATCTAGAAATTCCTACACATAAAAGACATTATATATATATATATATATACCATCTCAAAATATATAATACGTCAAAAACAACTGCAATAACAAGATAACTCCATTTTGTCTATTTTGCGTTAAGTTCACTTTCATACATAATTGTATCTTGTTCGTTCTGCAAAACCAAGGTGATTATAAATTGGACCTATATCACAATTGTAAACTTTTCTTGAAGCCTATTAACTACATGCGCAGCAGAAATAGTTTACAGTTCCTATTACATGTGTGTAAAAGTATACTTAACTCAAAAAAGACGATTGAGTTATCTTGTTTGTGCAGTAACTTGACGATATCTGCCGTATCAACGCTTTAAAAGTAACACGTAGGACCACGGTCAGATGACGATGTCCCACTAAAGTTAGCATCCCACTCTCCGAACGTCCATACCATGCCAACGTGAGGACATTTGAGGGCTATGGCAGATTCAACGTGCACCAGCCCCCTTTTTACACTTTTGTCCATTGCTTGTTTACTACGAAAACTTCTCCTGCCACAAAGTCAGTCCCTGTCTGTCGACGCGAATACGGACCTTATCGTATTTATAGGGATGCTTGAAGTGTATTCAAATGCACTTTGTAAGAAAATAGAAGTATATTTGTGACGATTTGTACTTGTTTACCAAATATTATTTGTAAACTAGATATCTTTTCGCCTCTCCAACATTCGCTAAAAGCAAAACAAAATAAAGTTCTTCATTTCAGAGTCACTCCCCCCTATCTAAAAGGAATGATCCATGTTGCTTTGGCGACCGCTACCACCCAGACTTGGTGGCGGGAGCAGTTCTCGCGGTAGACAGGCATTGTATAGTGAAATATAGCTTGTTGAATGTCACGGGGGGGAGGGGGGGGGAGGCATAAGTTTTCATTTTGCACGTGCATGTGTAAATTTTTATTTCTTGTCTTTTAGGTTCCTGGACCCAAGTAGATCAACTTTTCCCCAGTACGCCTATCTGCCATTTGGTGCTGGCCCCAGAAACTGCCTAGGCATGCGTTTCGCACTGTTGGAAATCAAATTATGTATTACAAATATACTTCGCCGTTACAGATTCCGGACACATTCATCGACAAAGGTAACGAAAATATGCTATACAGAGGCATCACAATGAGAAATTGTTAAGGGCGGTCGGTGGAATTAGTTTATACCCAAACAAACAAAATAATTAGTATCAAGAATTTATAATTAAAAATTAACTAACTGTTAATTTTTCAAAATAAATACATAAGGAAACCCCAAGTTAATCCCCACCAATGGCTTTCCATGTTAAAGAGAGTAATACTTGGTGAACCTATTACTGAAATCTAATTATCATGAGCACCAGTAACGCGTGGTGTTACTATAGACGTGAAATATAAGTAAACTGAGCATTGCTACTGAGAGGACCTTCGAAGAGTGTGATCAACTTGTCAATCAATAGCCACGTGACTGATATGTGAAAAATTACTTGGTTGACCAATTGGGCCTTTTATCACCTTGTTTCGCGATATAACATCTTATGACAGGGTAATAATGTGAATGAGAATTTCTATAGTGGTGACAAAAATAGTTAAACTACCAGTGAGCTACTATGTTGCGATTACCAATTACATAATAAATCAACGGATGTGGACGTCTCACGTCCCCGTGGACCAATCAGATGATGAATGTTCGATTCCACCCAGCCGATGAAAGTAGTGACACACATCTCATCATAGTGATAAAGGGTCACGTGACTACTAGTTTTAGTCATATGATACGGGCACATAAAAATGTTACCATTGCTCACTCTACTTTTATATTTCCTCTAAGAGTGAAAATTTATAGCTGAAGATACCGAGATAGAATTGACTTTAAATTTCCTTAGCCTGAATTGAAGATCTGTTACATCAATATTCTAAGATAGATCTTAGATTAGCTCAAGAGCTTAGCTTATAAGAGCGATTTTTTCAATTTATATACAGTAGAGACGGGCAATTACTCCGATAGCAGTTTAAATAGCAGTGTTACATCAAAGAAACATTTTCATCAACAGTTTTCTATAAATGTTAACATTAATACTAATTTTTAACAATTTATTTCAAATGTTAAATTTAGTTTCTAATTGTTTGATAAACAACGAAACTACTAATATTACCAGTTTATGATAACTGGTATTGTAAAACTTTAGAGTTATGTAGTGTGTGTGTGAACTGTTAACGAGAAATAGCTATAACTGTTAACATTTTTACATTAAAATAACAGTGTTTTCCATCTCTTGAGTAAGAGATGGAGAGAGAGTGAGAGATCTATATTTATAAATGATGTGTGTCACTAACTAAACCTTCAAGATGGTAAACTATGTTTGATAATAATAAAATAATAAATATTTCTTTTCAGATTCCCGTAGAGTATAGGAGAGCAAACCAGTTTTTATCAGTGACTGACATGCCATTGGTTGTGGAGAAGAGGAAAGATGTGTAAACTGGACTTTTTTTCTATACATAAACAGATGACCTGGGCAATTCAACTATTTTTTGTGCTGGGTGAATTCTTATTTTCAGAATTGATAGTGATTGTTCTGGTATTTTTTTTTTAATATTGTATAAAATGTTAGAGTAATTTCTTTCTGTAAATAATTTTTGTAAATAAATTTACTTATGAAAAATCTGATCATTTGAGTCATTTCACAATCATAGAGAAAATCAATAGTTTTCGGGCGTTATCTCTCCAAGGGCGTAACTATTTTTAGCTATTGCCGGATTACCGACCGGAGGTGCACGTTAGGTCTGTAGTGGCCTCAAATGTCCTCACGTTGGAGTGGTGTGAAAGTTTGGAGAGGAGGTGTCAGCTCAGGTGTGACCTCGTAATCTTACCCTATTTCAAAATTACGTAGTGTTGTCCTCGGATCTTTTCCTTTGGGTTGGATCTCGGATAGCCCGTTATAGCCACCAATAGCCCGTTGTATTTCTCGTTGCTTTGATGGGCAGTTTTGTTGGTAGTATTTTACATAGTATTATATAATAGCATGTCTGCTTAGGAATTTATGACTATTAGAGATAGGTTCTAGACTTATATTAAATCCAGCACTTAATCCCCCTCATCATAAACAATTTCAATACAGCTGTTCAAACCAATAACGAAGCAGGACCAAGAACAAATAGAATAAGTGTTTGGCTACAAGGTCTGAATGAGAAAGAGGGGATTACAAAGCAACATATTTTAATTTTGTCATTTTGTCCCTGTGGTTTCTTGTAATAAACAGTTACATTGATGATAACCCATATACATCCCCTGCCTAACATCATCTGACCATTGGTTCAAAATTATGGGGTGTTGTTCATGGATATTTCCCTTGGGGGTTTGGCTCCGCGCGTTGTGTTGCTTCAGTACAGCGATAGTTAACTACCTACGTCTGCTAGAGTTTAATATCTGTGTGATTAAGAAATGGCAAAAAAAAAAATTAATTAAAAGTTGGAATTTTGAGTTGTTTAATGCCATGAGCGATCTTTTTAACTTTTATACATCTCACTCCAAATAGGGGCCGAAAGTGGAGCAGTAGGTATGCCCACTGCGCTAGCAACCTGTTGGATGAGGGCAATTCGATTCTTGTCATGTGAAATTCCTTTCTAGGTGCATTTCTCTATTTGCCAGTAAAAATTTTAATTTGTTTATGTATACATAGTGCTTGTGTGATATTCTATATCTTGTGTCTGGCGTATCATGGTCAAATATGGCCCTTGGGCCATAAAATCACAACCGACCAACCCACTCCAAAAACTTATATTTTGCCAGCTATATCTATATTGCCTCCTCATCAATTTCTACACCACATTTTGGAGGCATGTTGTACATTTTGAAGGCAATTTAATTTGTTAGTCTTTCGTTGTTAAGTTCATACCACCTACCCCTATAACTTGTCACCGATCAGAACATTTGACTGGAGTAGGAAATCGGACCTGCTATTTCCCTCAAGAGGGTAGTTATCCGTAAAATCACATAAAAAAAGGATTAGCTAACAAGTCGATGTAAAATATGCATTTTCAAATTATTTAACATTGTAAACAAGTATTGTAGATTGAGAGAAGGTCGGTATTTAAAGTTAACGTCACACTGGGGCAACACGATGGGCTATTGGTGACGATACGGGATCAATCCTGAAGTATTGAGAGAAGGAAAACACAATCAAGTGAATTTACGAAATGCTTAAAAAAACATTCAGAATGTAAAAACGAAATTTTGACACAAATGCAACTATCCTTAAATGATATTCTTACTTTCTAATTTTTCAAAGATTTGTGAGATGTATAAAAGTAATCTAAAGAAAGTACCTTTTAAAAATTGTGAAAATCCAATATTTCTGGATCACGTGATTTTTATAATCAAAAATAAGACTTGAATCCTCGATCACATTCTGAACCATATTGAAATATATTCCGTTCTTTAATATCTTATACAGAGGCTGTTCACACATTTTTTAGACAATGTATATTGTATTCACAAAACTTTCATTATTTTTTTATTATTTTTTTTTCCTAATGGCGGGCACATTTTGACCGAAGTCATTGGCCACTACAAGGCCGGAAGTGATGGCCACTTGTGAAGGAGCACCCAGTGGGAGGGCCATCATTGCCCCTAACAATTACATAGTAATTTTGAACCATGTTCACATGACGAAGCAACACCTAAGCTGGTATACGCTTACAAACATCCATGCCCTAACCCGGATTCGAACCGAGGACCTTCCGATCTAGAGGCTAACACCTTAACCACTATACCGGTTTTGGTCGGCATTCACAAAACTAAATTACATAAAATTCTTGTGTTTTAAATGTTATATTTCATAGCCCTTATTCTGAACTATCTTTCGACACCGTAATTTCCAGGATAATAATGCCTTTTGAAGTGTCAGAAGAGGTATTCTATCCCATTCCTCCTGAACAAATTTCCAGAGTCCTGTAAGGGTTGTGGAACGACGTTTGAATGATGGAGATTTTAAAAGTCACAAAAATCCATAGGTGATACATCGAGACATTTAGTAGGGATATCAGTGAAGGGTATGGCCTTGATACCGGTTTTTTGTTCCATTTCTTTTAGGAAATTTACAATGGATTTTGATGTGTGACTGCTAGCTTTGTCTTGATAGAGTTCCACAGATTGATGGCACTGTGGGTAAAGCAATGGTATTTCATTCAGAAAAATTGGCTATAAAATATGTTCATGATAGTATTTGGAGTTAATCTTTTTCCACTCTCTTTATTTTTAACTTGCCATTATATGAAAAACCAGCAACAATCACGAATCCCTTAGAAAAACTTTCATTTTGTAAACCATGTACTTAAATTATTTTCTCCCCTTTTATGATAATAAATGGCTCTTTTTTTGATGCAATCATTTAAATACACCCATGATTTATCTATTGTGACAATTTTTTTCCATTTTTGTTTGGATAAGTGTTCCTCATATAGAATTCGGCAGCGTATCCTATGTTCAGCGATATGCTTTGGAGAAAGACGATGCACATTGCATTTTTTCGCTTTCTTAAGATTTAAATCAACGTTTATCATTTTGTTTACAGTGGACACCGAGCATTTGAATGATTTTGCAACTGTCCTTTGACTAGGGGCATTTTCTTTTAACATTAAACAACGTACCTTTGCAATAGTCGAAGATGTCCGTTTCTTTCTTGGATACTTGTTTTGAATTTTTTTCCCACTTGAGGCTCCAATTTGACGTTTTTTTCCTTTCTTGTTGACGATATTACCTATCGACGCTTTAGACATCACAAAACCATGACTTTCACATCGTTTTTGGACAACGGAATATGAATATTTCTCTTCGGAAAAAGCATAAATATAGCCTTCGAACCACTGCTTCGTTAGAAACGCCATTTTGAATAAAAACAAACATCTCAAGCAGCAGACGATAATTTTGACTTTTAAAAACATAGTACAACTGCAATTATTTATTTTGCAGCAAACGATTTTTTATTACCGCTAACCAAAATCGTCTAAAAAATGTGCGAACAGCCTCTGTATTTAGGTAATTCAATATGTATAGGGTCAGGCGGGGTAATTGTAAACAAGCTATACAAGCGCCCAAGTGAAATTCCGAGAAACTAAAAAGTTGTGAAACATGAAAGCTGACAACCCTGAGGATGTAATATGGTGATCCATATTTCTTTGAACCACAGATGATATCAATCTGTATAGTTGAAAAATTGTGGTTGACAAGTTTGGGTTTTAAAGTTTTAATGTGTTGCATTTTCTGCTGCCCTCTATAATATATTGAAAAATATGTTGTTCCAATTCTTTACTACGGTCCGTTATGTTTCCAACGAAAAGAAAATCATTTACTTTTCCTTCTGGGAACTTTAATGCATCTACAGCTGAATTTTTACAATTACCCCATATTTTCAAGGGACGGGGTAATTGTAAACATAACTTTGCCAATAATTTCGTTCAATTTGGAAGGAAAACCAATCTGTTTTTCCCTGTAATTTTGTATTTAATCGTATTTAGTACGTTTGAATTGCATTTTTCGTGTTGTTGGGTAGCAGTAAGACTTATTTACTAAACCTTCACACACGTGGTGAAGTTCTTACAACTGACCAAGTACTGTCGCGCTTGAAGGAGGCAGAAGAGAAAAAGAACAAAAGGAAGTCGAGTGAAAAGAAAGTGAAAGAGACAGGAGGTAAGCACGAAACCAAGATAGGAGCAAATGGAAAGGAAAGCAGAACTCTAGGACAGCGAGGATAAGGAACTAATGAAAGAATTGACAAACATTGACGGTGAAGAGTTTGAAGTTGTACAAACATTCAAGCAAAATATAGAAGACTAGCTTGTAGGGGAAGTTAAATATTTTGGAGCCATTCATGGAAGACATTGAAACGACTACGTTTCTGCTTGTAGGTGTTGAGGGGGGAAAGAGAAAGAAAACACATTTTTCGTATGTATGAAAGGTGGATGTCGTTTCAAAAGAGGAGTTTGAGATCACCTGACACAAATGCATCGACTAAATTCGCTGTGGTTCAAAAGGCAAATTTGATGTTACCAGAGACCATGTCAAAGCAATTTTACCTACACCAACCTGTAGCAAAGAAGGCCGTAAAGAAATTTTCCAATTTGAGGGCACTGTTAATGTGTAAGAAATGTTATGTTTGGTTGTATTATGTACCTATGTTTGTACTTTTCAATTTTTTTTTTTAATTATTATTTTTTTTTTACACTAAATACATTTTCTGTTTAGCAAATGTTTGAATTATTTATTCGTGTGTATTCCTGGAAGTTCACCTCATGATCACTGCAACTTTCAAATGACACTATATTTTGCTGGGGTAAGAAGTGGGAGTATTTGGTAAATGTAAAGATCAAAACGGGTTTGTTGTAAGCATGGTATTAGAATGGTAAAAATACCATTGGAGTTCCTTCTACTGCCATGACTACTCTTCATACTATCACTTGTTCAATATTCAATATCACGAAGAAAATCGCTGTTTACAATTATCCTTACTTTTAGGGGTAGAACAGCTCTACTAGAAGTAAACAAATGGGGTAATTGTAAACAGCCGAGTACGGTGTTAAATTACTTTTCTGTAATCTTCGTACTAATTAAATATCAAAGGAGAATAGTAACAAGTTAGTTTAGTAGGGTAAACAATGTTTAATTAGTTTTCAAGAGTTTGAAAATAGGGATTAAATGAATTTTTCTGGAACAGGGTAATAATTCGTGGTCATGTATTCAGTATTGTTGCTGATGACATTCATCCTACGGATGAAAAATTCAATCAAGGACGCACCTGAACCTGTGAATTTAACAAAACTTAGTTCCTTTCTAGGGTTATTAACATATTATTCAAAGTTCATGCCGAACATGAGTACAACGTTGGTACTACTCTTCAAATTACTACAAAAGAATACAGCTTTCCGTGAACAGTCTCGAAGTTAAAGATCCTAGGTGAACACCTCGCCATTTTCAACCACTATCAGACGACTAGGCTTGCACTCTCAAAAAACTTCCACACCATGCTAACATGAGGACACTTGAAACCACGACGCATTTAACGTGCATCAGCATTAATGTACATGGTAGTCTTTCTTTGGACCTAGTTTCGAACTCATAGCCATTATGTTGCTAATCCCTACTTTTGTAACCGTTGTAACGTTTTGAAGTAGTAGCTGGCCTAGCCTACTTAAAGGAACAACTCTCAGTGTTCTGGGAATTTATTAAGGAAAATTCAAAATAAATTCATGATAGAGTTAGAGTTCGTAATTTTGCACAGGTAGGGTCCGGGTAACAGATGCGCCGAACACGAGGAAGTGTCCACGGGACACGGAATGTCCTCAGTCTCGGGACTCCACGGGGTCTCTCCAGAATACTCTAGGCTGATTATCCGACTCGGATGAGCCCTTCTCCAACAACTCATCGGTCGAGTAAGGTCCGGAGCTCGGGTGAGCTCGAAAATTCGATGACCAAACGGTTGAGCGGGATCCGCAGCTCGGTTGAGCTTTTCCAAAATTCGAACTCGGTTAAGTGATATCCGTAGCTCGGGTGAGTTTTTCCAACGTCCACGTCCACTTCAATCAGTAGGATCAACAGCTCAGGTTTGAGCTTTCCGTACGTCGAGCTCGACGTACTCCTAGGTCGGGATTAAAAGTCAACAAACAGCAGTCGTGACTCTCACACGCTTTCTTCTCACCTTTTCACAGAAGGTAGTCCTTTCTTCGGTTCTCCAGTGCTCGGATGAGCACTTATCCCAATAGATAGGGATATCGACCACAGGGAACGGTTGTTTACCTCAATAGTATCGGTTTGATCCGTCTCGTCTGTTGACCTCTCTCCAAGCACTCTCATTCGCTTCTCTTCGAGTCCGAAAATCAAACGGGGCTGTTCAGACTCCTCTTCGTTTCATTTGTCACACTCGTTCTCTCGTCGTTGGATGGTTCCAAATCGGGATGTCCATTGGTGGTTAATTTACCCCTTTCGACGGCTGAGGCGGGAACTTCATTAGACGGGTCAGCTGGCGCTCCCTTTGATCTGGAAAACGGCGAGCACAAAGGTTTTGCGGGTCCCCATCGACTTCCGACTTCCTCTTTGAACCCTGGAAGCGGCGGAAATCAACTTCGGACCGTCGACTCGTTAACCGAGCTCTGGGAACTGGGTGCTGGGTCACGGCCTCTTTTTCCTTCCCTTCAACTTCACCGCTTCACAGGAAAATTTCTATAGCTTGCCTCAGTCATACCGAGCTACCACTCTCCGTTTATTCAAGATCTCTTCTGCGAGTGTGTGTGCTTGCGTACAAAGAATATAATTACTATAAGACTACTATTTTTTTCAGGCGAGTATTTTTTTACTGTACCAATTTGTTTCTGCTTTCGGGGTTTTGAAAAAAAATTGTGATCAGTTTTGGTTTGATGCGAATTGTATGCGCACAGTTTTGTGAACGTGAGTTTAAAACATGTTCTTCATGGCAACTTGAAACCCTTGATTTCCGATATTTATCTAGGTGAATCAAAGGCTATATAGTTTTTCAATACATAAATAAACCCATCAGAACTTTGTAACTATAATAAGACATTTACAGATAAACCTATGGCGGAAGCGAAAAATGTACAGTGTAATATCGAAAGTTTGAAGAACGGCGTTACTCAGTCTCCTCACTAAACATTACTAATATTAGCTTTGTCATTTCAATTCCAAATTGTTTTATTTCCAAACTAGATTTTAGATACACAGTTGCATAAAAAGTTTGGCGGAATTCCAAAATTATGGGCACAGCTACAGTTGAGTTGCAGTTTATCATTAGTTGAGATAGTTTTCCAGGGGAGCTAAAATATTTTCTTCGGGGAAGGGGCTTTGAACTTAAAAAGTTTTGTAAACTGGTTTATTCTGATCGATTTCGAAGTCAGAACACCAATGAAGAAATTTCAATCTCAGTAGTCGGATCACACACAACGGTTATTGGGGGGAAAAAAGAAAAAACGTCGGTTTTATTAAAAAGTCGTTATTTTTTTTTAACGGGCCTTTTTTTTGGGGGGGGGGTGTGTTTTCAAGGGGGAAAAGGTTTGGGGGGGGGGAGAGAAACGTTTTAAAAAAAAGAAAAACCTTTGTTTTATGAAACGTTTTTGTTAGAAAACGGAACTGTTGTTTTTTAATGTGTCGTGGAAAGCAGCCGTTGCTTGTGATCTGGAGCACGTAACAAAAAACCGGACCTTTTTCTTCCGATAGGACGAAACTATTGCACGTGAAATAGGCCAAGAAAGCAATGAGCTGGTGAAACACTGTCGAATGGATGAATTTGTAAGGTCACACGTGGAACGCTCACTTGTTAGAGCTCTCGCCTCCTGAAGTTTTTAATCTGACGCAGTGCAAAGAAAGTATACTCTTATCTGACGTTACCTCCTATCTATAAAAAAGATCAATTTAGCTTGGATGTTAACAATGTCGTGCATTAATGCGGTAATCTGCGGAGTGAAATCACTCACTGTGGTACTTCATCGGGCAAATCCATCCGAGAAAGAGAGATTACCGTTGTCACTTAGTTATTTTTGTTACTCGCAAACACGAATGTTCCTTTTTTTGGAACAAAAGTACATATTTTCTGCTATTTTTTATCAATTTTTAAACAAAAATTAAATTAAAATTTCGAAATTTATTACACTGTATTGATTTTTTTTTTTTGCATTTAGAAAAATAAATCTTATTTAAACTTAGTTCGAAAGTTTTTAGAAAATGTGGAATAATTAAGTAAGAGCCGATGTTACCCATAATCTGGTTGTAACTTTGGCTCACGTTTTTTATTTTTGAATAAAACCAGAATACGAGTATTATAAAATGTAACGACACAAACTTATTTTGTTACGAAACCGCACGAATAGGATGTCAAGTTGGATCTGAATGCTTGGGTTTCCATGACAAAGGACTAATTTTGTATCGTTGGTTGTGTGTGTATTAGATACACATGTTATTAAAAATCCTTTTGCTATATTTGGAATTAATTTTATACTTTTACGAACTGATAGCAATTGTACTAAATTTAGAATTGGACTGGTAAAATTATAACAGAACTGTCAATATCGTTTGTTGGTGTAATTGCTTATTCGGTGCGTTTGTTTCGTCCAGTGATTGTATACCAGCATTTCTGAATGAGCAACTTTTAACCATTCAGTGCGCCATGGCGATATTTTTTCTTTCAGTTTCGCCAACCAACCGGTCTGGTGGTTAAGGTGCTCTAGATCGGAAGGTTCCTGGTTCGAATCCGGGTCAGTGCATGGTGTAGAGGCGGCTGGTGCCCCTTAAATCTGTCGGATATTATTGGATCTTTGTTTGGATAAAGTTTAAAATGTAACAGTATAACCTTTTTTATTTCTCTCTTTTAACCCTTTTCTTTCAACCACTTTTACAGTCGATCAACTTTGAATTGTAACACCACAAAAGCCTTAATAGAGTCCAGAACCATTTACAACCATTACCATATCGTATTGTAGAAGAAAGAGTTTTCAGTTCATGTATAGTATTGAACTCCATCACATAACCCTCCAAGTGGTTTCGACGAGATATCTCGTAAATCAAGATGGGACCAATTTTGCGAATAACGAGATATTTCATCATCAAGACATTATTGACTCTTTTATGACGACAAGATAAGATCTGTTCAGTTTTCATTCAATGACGAGATATCTTGTCCATCAGAGTTAAAGAGTTCTCGATGTTGAGTGATCTAGGCCCCTTAGCGAATTATCTATTATCTGTGAAAGCCCTTTGATTCCGTTTGTTTGAGTATGGCTTTTAGCTATCTACTCAACCAGAAAAGTTGAATACCATTTCATATTTCTTAGCTTTTCCACAATTCCAGAGAAAAATAATAAGTTTTCTAAGATCGAAAGATAAATCTAATTTTTTTTCGGGTCCATACTTCCAAATTTGTTGTGAATATTTGAAATTATCAGTTACGTTTTTAAAGTATCCCTTAAAATATAGTGTTTTTTATAGTTTTTAGCTATTTGTAGCATTATTTTCAGACTGTCCCAATATTTTTTAACCACTACTTCCATTATCAAACAAAACGTTTAACATACAGGGGTTCATTAAGCCTCTTTACAATTTCAAAAACTTATTACCAAGGCAAATAAAAAGACAGATAAGTGGAAATTATTACAAAATGAGACGTATATTTATATACATTTAAGTTTTTTTTACCTCATACACCTCTATATGGGTACCATTAGTTGCACGAAGCACATCAAGACGGTACACGATTTCTTGCCATGTTCACTGTAGCATACCCTCATCAATAATGGTAATGGCATACACGATATCTTTAACATAACCCCATAGAAAAAAGTCGAGGAGAATGATATCTGGTGAACGAAGTGACCAGGGAATTGGGCCACCCCTTCCAATCCACCGATCTGGAATTGTTTCATTTAGGAACCCACGAACATGCAGTCCCCAATGTTTTGGAGCATCGAACAAAGGTACGGGGCATCACTAATCTAAAGAAGAGGATCTCTGATGCCATTGCCACCATTGATGAGGGTATGCTGCAGCGTACATGGCAAGAAATCGAGTACCGTCTTGATATGCTGGTGCAACTAATTGTACCCATATAGAGGTGTATTAAATTAGGCAAAAAAAAATTAAATAAATACGTCTCATTTTGTAATAATTCCCACTTATCTGTCTTTTTATTTACCTTTGTAATAAATTTTTGAAATTGTAAAGATACTTTATGGACACCTTGCATATTGTATTAGGTTATTATTTTAAGTTTCATAGCCCATTGAGTTCTAATATACCGAATGAAATGAAAAAGCGTTTAGTTTTGGTGATATATCTCCTTATTTTCAATGAAATGCTAATATTTCTTGAGACCTAATATTTTTTGGAGTCACCTTAGGTCTACAAGGACGAGTCGTCTGGCCCATACCCTTCCAGATGATAGGAGTGTGAACATTTTATCCTGAATAAATGTTAAATTTCCCCTGTTAATACCCCTACTTTTGTCCATTAATTGAACTTCGGTTTCTTAAAATTACTATTGTTCCTATTTTATAGTGAGCTTGAGTCCTAAATCTTCAACTTTACATTCATTGCATTTGTAGACTTTATTATATATGAAGCCATTAATTGTGAATCTAATCAACTTTAATGGTTTCTCGTTTGAAGTTATGATCCTGAAGTATTTATTAAACTGTAAACTCGAAAACTGTAATAATCAATTGTAACGATAACTACTATATTTTATACTTGATTTGAAAAATGCAACAGCTCAAATAGATGTACGGAAGATGTTGAGCTCTAAAAGATAGACAAATATATTTTCGCTTCCGGAAACAGCAATTTTTAAAGACGCTTGTGGAAATAGGAAATTATTTTGCCACTGTTGACAAATTATTGTTTTAACTTGTTTCGAAAGATTATAATTATTTCTAAAAAAGAAATTATTTCTAACTTTTGTGGTTCGACTACTTCCTATCTAACCTACCAGGCATCTAATCCAGAGCATCAATTCTTTTTCAAAGATTTTTATAAAAATATAAATTGTTTCAAGAGCAAACGGTGAAAATAACACCCTAAAATAAATTTTTTTTTAATATTTTGAACTTCGACTGATTTTTAACATATTTTTCCATCACATATTGCAACCCCAACATTCAATCAATAAGAAACGAAAATAAAATTCCATTTATGAAACAGGCAAGAAATTGAAAACACATAATGAAACAGGATATGTGTATCTGATTTGTTTACGATTACATACAGGGCGATCGACTTATCACCACATTGATAAAAAGTGTCAACTGGTGATAACGATCGAAATTAAATTGTTGTATCTCTTGCATCATGCCAAAGAGGATGTAGATTACTACTTAAGATTGGGTGTGGAGACAAGAATCATTTCTGTTTGACGGATAAAAACGAGAGAGCTCATTGTGAGTGAAGAATATTTCTGGGTGTCCAATATGTCTAGTTCAGACTTTTTGATGTGGATAGCAGAAGTGACAGTTCTAACATGTGCACTCGGCTTCCTGATTTGGAAGTAAGTTATAAAAATTGAAATTACTCTTAATTACAGCTTCTTCCCAATTTATCGTGAGCTTGTTTCCGAAGTCCCTACATTTGCTGTATTCATATCGACAGTACTTCTAATTTTATTCATTTTAAATTTGATGAAATTTACTCTTAATTTGTTGTGTGAAATTATGAATCATCTTTACTTATTCTCTTGCATTTACTAAGCTATAAAACTCAATCAATTAACTTATTTCAGTTAAATCTCTAATGGATAGGAATCTAATTAATGGAATAGGAATATGAAGAATTTTGAGTATTAAAAAAATACGTAGTGGAATAGATATTTTAACGGATTGCACACAAAACAATATTCTAAAGTTACGCAATCTCTGTCAAGTAGTACTAAAAATTTCAATTTTTTAACTCAGCGAAATATTTTCATTTTACGAGTTTATGTAAAACAATGTGATCAAAGGATTTCAATGTATAAGCACAAGCGGGATTTTTAACTGGAAAGTTTAATTTTCACTCACATTTTACCACACATCGTCCAGTAAATATTTTTAGCCCGCTTTTCTAGATTCCTGCCGCATATTCCTAGATGCACTTTCAAAGACAAGGCCTCGCAATTTCGAACCACGGTCAGATGACGAGATCAACACGTGATCTGACACTCCATTCTTCAAACTTACCCACCATACCACACCAACGTGATGGTATACTTATACACGTCGAAGGTCTTTGGCTGGATCGAGTTTCGAACTCGCAAACCACCGGTTGCTAATCCGTAGCTCTTCCTAATTGGGTTTTTGTTACAATTCAAGAGTAAATTGTTTTAACTTCCTCAGTCCCGACAAAAAAAAAACTGATTTTGCTCACAAATGTTTATATAAGTTACTATTCCCATCATTGTAAGTTTTAAAAAAAATTAGTTTTATTTATTTTTTGTTAGAGTGTGGGTTGGGGTATGCAAGTATCACATGTGATACTTCAGGGTTAATCTACAACAAAATCAAAACTTAAAAATTGAAGGATTATATTCAAACTACATTTTATTTTTACAAGCTACACAAATCTTTATACATGAATGAGAAAAAATTCAGAAACATGAGTATCACATGTGATACTTCTGAACTGAGTATGTTATGGAATTTAATGATTTCAAATATATTGTTCGCAACCAAGCGTCCAAAAGGAATTTTAAGCTTCTAATTGTTAAAGATTATTCACGATTCTTAGTTTGTGTAAAAGATTATATTGAATCAGAACTGATTCTTTCATTTACAGTGTGATAAAGACTAAAAACAAAAAATGTTTTTAGTGTTAAATAAATAAATTTTAATGTTTCAGTTAAAGTTATGTTGTTTCTTTTGGTTTGTAGTTCTACAGTCATTTTTTGTTTCACTAGTGCTAACAAAACCATTTATTTGCAGTGGGCACTATATGTTGTAAACAATATTTAAGGGTTTAATTTCCCTTTTTATAATTTCATCAACCTATAAATTATGTGTTACTGTGACTGAGTGACCTATTTATATATAAAACTAAACTCACAAGATTTTTTGTGTAGGCATTTTATTTAAAATTATTACAAACGTTTTGTTCTCTTCATGCCACATGAATCAAGTTTAAATTCCAGATATACGTTTAACATATTTCTACATTTAAACTCTGGAGTTCCTAAAAATTTTAAAAAAATTGATTGTTTTAAATATTGGTCATATTTTCAAAGTACATATCGTAATCTTTGTTTCCTAATATTTTAGACAGTAGGAAAGCTTTAAAAAATTAATAAAAATAAAATGAGTTTACGATAATTTCTTTTAATAGAAATAATGGTTATTATAGTGGAATTTTTTCTTTTAATGGAATTTTAACTGTCTTGTGTTTTGCACCAACTGAGCCAAATATGGTCCTCACGCACAAGACACAACAAACCAGCCATTCGTAAGTAGTTCTTGGTTATATAAATTTAAAGTCCTAGACGGATTTTAAAAAATACGCCTAGAAAAACTTATTCAGTTTTAAAGTCTAAAAATGCTTAGTGATTGAATTGATATAAAATTATTGACTAAATGCATTCTGCCAAAACAATCAAACACCCGAAAACATTTATCCATATCAATTGGAAAGCAAATTCCTCTGTACTAGACATGCAAATTATTAGTTTGTGCGCTCATGTAAGAACATGCTTTCCAAGCACATGTAAAGTTCGCATATGATGGTTAATTAAGACAATCCAGACTTCAAGTGAATATTCTATTTTGATGTAGCTGTTGATTTGAAAACAGTTGAGAACAAGAATTGACTGGTCGTCATACTCAAACACAGTAAACTTTTCTAAAAAAACGAGTAACCCTCCAAATGATTTCGACGAGATAGCTCGTTCATCAAATCTGACCAATTTTGTATGTAACGAGATTTCTCGTCATCAAAATTTTGCCAATATTTTGATTATTACGAGATCAGTTCAGTCAATTTTCTTCTAATAACGAGATTTCTCGTCCTTCAAGATTGGTCCGTTATCTTTTAATGAGATACATCGTCGAGATAACCACCTGTAGGGTTAAGAGTGCTCATTGTTAGACTGATAAGCAGGCTCTCATCTTATTGGACTTGACACCATTTATTTTTAATCCTTTAATTCCAAAAAACAA
This sequence comes from Metellina segmentata, assembly GCA_947359465.1. Classification (NCBI taxonomy): domain Eukaryota; kingdom Metazoa; phylum Arthropoda; class Arachnida; order Araneae; family Tetragnathidae; genus Metellina; species Metellina segmentata. The sequence continues at coordinate 48,884,995 of OX375872.1, read as the reverse complement.
TAATTTAGCCAACTAAGTTACATGATGAAGTGAAATAGTTTGAATTTTTTATCTTTCATCTTCCAACAAATGGAGATAAGATCTATAAATATCCAATGTCCAATAATATGACCCTTCTCGTAATCTGTTAAATATATCCTCGATTCTCGGAAAATCAAATGTCTGGCTTCAATTGTGTATAGCTGCCAGACATTTGAACCGAGCAATTGTTTAGAGGGGCAAGTTCTAATAGAACTATCTGATTTGGAAACGTAAAGCGATGTACCCTAATCTGAATAATTTACTTTTTCTTATACCCTGTTTTTACTAAGTTTATCTAATTATTAATCAACTATTTCTTCTAATACATATGGTACTGTGGACTCGGTTTTGAAAATACTGATTTTGCATCTCACGTAGTTTAAGAGAGCATATTCACGTATCAACAACGCAACTACAAAATTAAGGTGAATTTTTCAAGGTGTAGCTACACGAAAATGGCATTATTTAAAAATGACATAATATGCTATTATTAATTCCATTTTTATCCCCATCAATTTCTCACACGTTGTAAATAATATTCATCATTATTCTTTTTTTTCTGAATAAATTGATGAACTACACTGGGCATCATTATTTTTCTGGAACAATGCCCAGTATTTGACCTAATTTCGGTTCGAAAACACAAGATTTTTTCATTAGAATTATTGTAATTGATGTATTTATAGTATAATTGGGAATAATTTGTTGAACATCCAAAGTTTGAGTTGACCACACGGACTTTAAAAGTTCGTCAGTGTACTCTCTAAACTGTATATATCTGTTTCTAAAATTGGTCGAATTGCATTTAAAGACGTGAAATAATCTCATTTATGATACTGACAGGACTCTTGGATTCGCATTCAAAAGGCAATATTTCATCCTCTAATAATAATGCAAGTATTCTGTCCTTTATAGTGTTTCATTTTATTGTTTTGCTATTGAAGTTATTTCATAATTTTCAATTTTGAAATCAACTCGAATCTGTTGCCTAGAAGTTTCAGAACAATGTCGTGTATATTTGGGGGTTGCTCTCTTTCTGAAACACATTCTCATTTCTTAAAATGTTCTTTTCCAATGTTTGGGCAGGTGAAGATTAGCATCCTGGCACTACAAGAACGGAGTGATATCATGGCACTACATCATGGTTAGTTATCATGGCACTACAAGGACAAGTGAACAACTTGGCGTTATCTTGGTGCACTGCGGAGGGTGGGCTGACGTTACACTTCACGCATCATACATTGAAGGCACAACCACGTTTATAGAGGCCACAGATTTATTCCAGACGGACAAATATCTATTCCTGGCAGGAACTAGGCACCTTTCCATCTAGGAGCCCTGACAAATAGATCTATTGATCAACTTGCTTAAAATATAAAGTTAGGAGTTACAAAGTACTTCACATTTCATTTCCACACAATATACTAACGATGCTAACGTTATTTGTATTAGTACTACGCATAAAATAGAGAAACAATATCGTGAAAAGAAAAACATTCACAGGTATTCCGAAGGGTTCGTTTATTGTGTTCATAGTAAATTGGAGAGATTGAGAATATCATAAGAAATTGACAATTTGTGAACTTTCAGAACTGCTTTTGAGATTGAATGCTTCGTAACTGGGTGCAAATTAATTTTCTTTCGTTTAATTTTAGATATATGTCAAGAAATGACGATTACTGGAAGAAACGGGGTGTTCCATACTCTCCCAGAGTAAACGCCTATACTGCAGTGAGGTCGATGAAAGATAGGGTAACATTATTTTTGTGCGTTTAGAGTTGATTTCACCTCAGAGAAAAATGATTATTAACATACGTAATAACAAAAAATTAATGTTTACTCTTTTGGCAGTCTATTAAGTTAACTTCAAAAACTGTGCAATCATTGGGAAAAGGCCTGACTAAAGGTCAGCGTTTTCAGATAAAAATGTTTCATGTGTCTCTTCTTTTAACTTTACAGGAGTGTTAAATTAGTGAAACTTAATTTGTCGGGATTAGGCCTTTTTCAGAGAGCTTTAAGTTAATGTAATAATTATTATAATAGACATAGTAATATAACCATTTAAAAAATGGATACGTGTTGTTTCGGATGAAGGATGATTTAGGATGACGACTCCATCCCGACTTCAACAAATACAAGATTCGAACACGTACCCAAGCACTTCAGTATATCATTACTTAAGATCGTCACCTCAAATATCACAACTTTAAACACCTAATTTTGTTTTAATATAGACACTCGCTTCGCTATTTAAATTTGATTGATCTTGAACAAATTTAAATAGTAAAGTGAGCAAGCTCTTGAAGTTAATTTTTCAGACTTGTCCATGACTTCTAACTATGGGCTTTTAAAAATTAATTTGCACAGATCCAACTAATTCCACTTTTTATTATTTTAACATCAAATACCTTTCGTATGTGGGGGTGCCTAGGCCTCCTCTCTTTCTCTCTCTCTCTCTCTCTCTCTGAAAACGGCCTACCCATCCAGATTTTAAAAAGATAAGCATTAATTCAAATGAAATGATATAATCACACAATCTTTACTTTTACTTATTGATAAATATGGGATTATATCGTACTAAATTCATATCTGGTTAAATAACGGTGTAGTAAAAATACCTTGTCTCTTTAAAACACCTCTAAAAGTAATTACCAAAGTTGTTTTATGTTTATTTTAGCCCTTCAACGAAGTACTTTTGGAAAACCATACGAAATATGGAAATCTATTTGGGTAAGTGACATATCTTGTTTCTCATTCAATTTTCTTGCGTATTTTTCATTCAAAGTAACAATTGAAAACCATTTCAAAAGGATACCGTATGTCTCTATTTTTATTTAAGTCATATTTATTACTATTTAATAAATATTAGCACTTCTAAACTTGAAATGATCGAATTAAGATCTTTTATAATGAGTGTAAGGATCCAAATCACCTATATCATTCATGCAGGTTCTTTCCTCGTGTATTTCACGTCTCCTGATTCATATGATCAAAATGATAACTCATACATCACAAATTACACTTATCAGTTAGTTTTAGAATTAATAAAAGGTTAAATGACTGGATACTTTTCAGATCTTTTGAGGGGTCCAGTCCAATTATCACCGTTGCAGATCCAGAACTTTTGAGAGACATACTGGTTAAAGACTTTCATGTTTTTTCATCCAAGCGGGTAAGTAATAATCTTCTTTTTTGTAAGATGAGATCTTGCATTGAACAAAATATTTTATTTATCTTTCTTTTTTAAGATTCATCCTTTTTTACACGTTTTGCAAATGTTTTGTTATTTTCTATGAATCTTAGTAAAGTAGTCATAAATTAGAATACTGTAATTCCCCCTCTAGCGTTGATACATGTTGATATTGGCTTGCCATGGAATCAATTAAAATCCTCATAGTATTCTGTATGCCAAGCATTCGCCAGCTGCTGCTGCTCCAGATCCCTTATACATGTAACAGCATAGCATATTTAAGACCTGTTCAATCGGATACAAATGTGTGGATCAGTTTAGGAAAACAAGGGTTTCAACACCACAAAGGTTTTTCTATAAAAGGCGGCTGGTGCTGGTAATTAGCCTCTTGGACAAGTGACATGAGAGGTAAAACAATAGTTGTAGCAAACAATAGGTTGTAGGAACGCTGGACGTATCAATGTGCTGTCAAATAACCTTATTAAAAGGGACCAGTTGACGTAAGTGATGGCTCCCCACACCATTACACCAGGAGATATAATGGTGTGCCGCTTGACAGCAATTTAATAATGGATTCTCTGGTTGGATCTCTGCCGCACGCGAATATAGTTATCATCTGTACCTAGGAAGAAACGTGATTGGTTACTAATCATGACACGTTACCATTCCATTTCTGTCCACTACTCTCGGGCACAGCACCACTCCAAATGCAGCCGTTCGTTCGTCAAAGACAAACGTTTTAAAGGACAAGGAGTCTATCTGCGGTATTTTCCTTACCTGGCATCTGGCAATGGTTCGTATTGCTATACTTGTCTTCATGAGATGAATGTCTAGCTTCACTGACCCACTGCATCTTGTCATAATAGTCGGTGTGCGTCCTAGATGACGGGCGATTTGTCGACAATACTTATCTGCTTCACACAGTTCCATAACGCAACCGCTCTCTGTATCATTCATTTGACTACACTATGATAACGGTAGTATCAAGTCATCACGAGTCACTGAAACATCTTCAATAATCCTCAAGTTTCCCACTTTACATGTGCCAGGGAACGCCCTTGTGTGTCTTGGTATATTAAACTTATTTAGAGATATATTTTCAATTCTAAAAACGTGTATCACCTTAGACATTATTGACAAATATGTCCCTTGTGCCATAAGACCCGACAACCCAACCAACCTTAGACATAAAACCTCGTTCCGTTACAGAACAAAAAAAGTGTGTAAAATGTAATGAAAAATTAAAAAGGTTAGTTATTTTTACTTGATTATTGAATTCATCTTGAAACTTATTAATAAATGCATCATTCATTGCTGCAGGTCTTTAAATTTGGCGATTCTACCACTGACAACATGGTAAATTTTCTAAACGGAGAACCTTGGAAGCGTGTGCGTACCATCATAACGCCAGCTTTTACATCTAAAAGAATGAGGCAGGTATGATAACCCTTTTTCTCTCTTCCTATTTTACTTATATATAATTATTTTCCTTTAAGCGAAGTTCTATTTGACAAATATCATCGTTGAATCTTGAAATATCTAACATAATTTTTTTCGGTAGGAATTTTGATTGATAAATACTGTTCATGTAAAAAATCGACCCTTATTAAAATTGTAAATAGAGGGTGGATCGGATAAAAATGATAGTGTGGACCAAAAAAAAAACATTTTTTGTCAAACTGTATGTCCTTTATTGTTGCGTGTAGGTTCTAGAGGTCGCTTATTGTCCCCAAATCGTTCTTTTTTTAACCTGATCCTTTTCAACGTGGATTTCGGGTGAAGGATTATTTAATTGACAACATCGCTGACAGGCATCTTATACGTATGTAGCTGCTAATAAAGACAGATGAGTTCCTGAAAAATTGTACCGCGAATGCTTCTACAATAGATGGTTTCCGAATAATCAAATATTTGAGCGTTAGCACCACCAGTTGTGTGAAACCTGAACACTGCATGTCAACAGGCATGTTGTGAGTTAGTCGAGAAATCTGAGCACTCCAGAAATTGAAGACATTCTACTGAAAGAAATTTGGGTACAAGTATTCAAGCTGCTGCAGGTAGACTATGGAAGGTTTTTGAGTTATAGAATGTCGTCCCTTCCATTTACGTAGTTCAGACCTCAAAAACTGAGTATTATTCTCCTTGAGTAGATATCTTCGTTTGAGTTCTACAGAAGAGCCGAGAACAGCCGAATTTTCTAGAATACGTGTTTTACGCAGATAAAGCTACTTTCATACGCGAGGTAGTGTTTAACCCTCCAAATGGTTTCGACGAGCTTATCTCGTCCATCAAGATATGAACAATTTATACCTGAGATATGTCTTCATCAAGATATTGCCAATATTTTTATGATGACGAGATCAAGTTTTTTTTAAATGACGAGTTATCTCGTCCATTAAGATGGGGTCAGTTTACTAATGACGAACTGTTCTTGTCAAGACAACCACCAGGAGGGTTAATGATCTTACTGTTCATGTTTTGGTGTTTGCCAATCGGTCGCTGCCGTAATCATGCGTTGGCACTGTCAGGCTCCTAGCATCGCTTCTTTAAACAACTACTGCAAAATAAAGTAAATATGGATAAAAACTGTATTCATTGATCCTCCGATTTTCAACTGTGACATCTGCCACACATAACAAATTTTTATTACTTTTAAAAATATTCTTCCATACTTAACCTAGCACTCTAAAATTGTCATGGCCAAAATTTACAGAAAATTTGTCTAACTTCTCATATGTTATGCACGATCCACAAATGTATGAGAGGGGGTGGGAAAGACTCGATTTCTAGCCACCTCTCCGTAGGATGTCCCTGGGGTTCTATCAAAGATCACCGGTACAAGTCTTGTGTATTATGGTAGGAAACTTTTAAAATCAGATAACAACTTGCATAGGAGCATATTAGTCCTGTTAAGTCGCCCTCAGGGAAACCCATGGTATCAGGTTATTTCTATGAAAATTGGGCATAGTTTGGTTTTAAAGTTTGACGCGAATTTAACAATTTTTAACGAGATATCTCGACGTCTCGTTGGAGGGTTGATACTGTCTATATTTGAGAAAACCCTGGCTGGTTATTTGCTTAGGTTTCTTTTGAGACTTCCCAAAACGCCAGAATTTGAGAACTTCAACTGCAGGTATCTTCACTAAGATATTTTTTAATTAAAAAATATAGTAGTTTTGTTTATCTGAAGTGAATACCAAACCTCTTCCCCGAATTAAATTTCTTCCAGTGAAATTTGATTTTTCTGCCTACCCTTGCTGGTCTAATTAGCCCTAGAGTAACGAAAAATACTCTTGAAGTACCAGGCTTATCCCAAAACGGCTACTTATAAGGCTTAAATTTTTATGGGGTTAAAAAATAGGGCGATTTATATTGTTTGTAGAAGTATAATTTTACAGCATAATGTGCCTGATTTATAGCTATGGAAACAAAACTAATGTTACTCTTGTATTATTTTTAGTGGACTTTACGATGCAATTTTAAATAAGACGAAACGCTTTGAAAAGTACATGAAAGTCCAATATTAAACGTCTGATTCGTTTTCGTTTCAGATGAGTTCTATAATAAACGGGTGCTCAAAATCAATAACAGATAAGTTGGAAGAAAGTTCTAAAACAGGAGATGCAGTCGACTTTAAACAGTGAGTATTTTCTTTTATCACTTATAAAAGCCGTCTTTCTTCATAAGCTATGCATTAGTAGCAGACAAGAATCTATTGAGCCGAATAAATCTTTTATTTCTTTTACTTAACTTGAAAAGGCTATTAATAGTCTGATAAAACTAAAAATGTACCGTAATATATGTTAATTAAAATACACGATAAAATGCTGTCTATTATGAAAAATAATTCAAATATTTTGGATCGCGATTTGATGAGCAGCGCTACCCTGTATGAGAGGAGTAAAGCAGAAATATATTCACCTTGCAGATCGAGCTACTCAGGTCGCCTCGTGTGTCACCCACTTTAGGGTGACGAAACCCGAGGCTATTTACAAAACTCGACCACGGGCACACGATCTCTCTGGTGGGTGCATACATTTCTACTACTACTGTCACACGGGATAATGCTGCTTACTCAGCCACAGTTTGCAAGTAGCACCACCTCGCTAACCTATTGTTTTTGAGGTGGGGGACACACGATGTGACTTGTGTAACGCGACCTGGTTTCGCTTTTTCTTCTTTGGTTTGTTGGAAAATTGGTTGAACCGATCGAAACGCGCAACCCAGGTTACCAGCCAAATCGCGACCGAAAGAAACACAACACGGGTAGCGCTTCACAATCGCCCTGTATATCACAACTCATAGGGGTTTTGTGGAAGAAATTTGAACTAAAAGAGAGAGAGAGAGAGAGAGAGAGAGTTTGATTCGCCAGGGGCAAGGAATTGAAGAACGATTATTGGAGAGTACCGTGCTGATTAAAATGCCTGATTGACGGAAAAGGCGGGTCTATTAAGTTCGAATGTGCGGAAATATGGTGGCATGCGCAAGATGATCGGAAACTGAAAAGACATGATTAGTGTGACGCCACGCCTAGCAATGGTTAGCTGAGTCAGCAAGCTCAGTAGGTCAACCCGAAATGGTGTAAATGCATGAACAAAATCACTACAACAAAGAGAAGAAAATAAAATGGCAGTGAATTTAGTGGTTAGAAACGAAAACACTAGAGGATGAAATGAGCAACATAGGAAAGTTGATCTGGAAACGGTGCTAAACTTAGTAATCTTCTAGCTGTATCAATATTTACTAATAGCGAACGTGTAAGCGGATTTGCTCACTGCGCTAGCTATCGATGAGTTACAGACGCTGCAGGTTTGATTCCTCCCAGGGTGTATTTCTCTCTTCTTCTGTGTCAGTAAAACTTTGATTCTGTTTATATCTATTTACTTGATGTTGCTGGGTCAAACATGGCACTTGCACCATAAAACCCGAACATGTAACGAGCCTGCTTTCTTGGTCCTTTTGGCAGATCATTTAACATCTACTATCCTTAACCTTTGAGTTGGAAGAGTAACAGATTAGTAACCAGAGTGCGAATTCGAATCTCGGCCTAACCACAGACCGTCGTGTTCACGACGACTGATGGACGTTAAATCTCTCCTTTCCACATATATCCTCACGTTGGCGTGGTGTGAAAGTTTGGACAGTGAGGTGCCAGCTCAGGTGTAGACCTCGTCATCTGACCATGGTTCAGAATGGCGATGGATTGTTCTTGCATCTTTCGTTTTGTTGCTCCAGTGCGATTAATTATGTACCTACCTACCTATCAAAGCTTTGAATTCTTGAATTTTTCTCCAGGATGTTCGGAGCTTTTACTATGGACGTAATAGCATCTTCAGCTTTTGGAACAAAGATTGATGCGTATAATGATCCCAGTAATACCTTCGTAGAAGAGGCTAAGAAGAATTTTTCCGAGATGAGTACTTGGAAGATTATGATGTTCAGTAAGTGCCATAGAAAGTGATTCTATAAACACTGTTATAAAATTATAGTAACAGTAAAAAATTTTCAAATCAGGAAAACTTTTCACTGGATTAATAAATATTAGTTTTACTGAATCTTTTCATTATTTAATTAGAATTCTATAATGACAGTTGATACATCAGGATTCTTCGTTTGTATTAGTATCAGTCGAACTCTAGAAGTATTCCTTATTTGCAACATCCTTGCCGGTTTGTATCTTGGAATTTTTTCATTATTTCTTAAATAATAATTTTGTATCACAAATTTGTTTTAGAAGATGGAATAGACAAATAGAAACAATAAAAACTTCGTGTTCTTATAACTACTTTTTCGAGTTCTTAATACTGCCCTCCAAGACTGGTGGTTGCCTGGGCGAGGTATCTCGTCATTAGGAAAATCGACTAGATCTTGATGGACGAGATATCTCACATTATGAGAAAACTGACCGTATCTTGATCTCATCATCATACAAAAAGCGCCACTATCTTGATGACGAATAATATCTCGGCCTTAGCAAAATTGGTCAGGTCTTGACAGACAAGATATCTCGTTGTAAGCACTCGGAGGGTAATGAAACCCATGGGTAATGAAACCCATTTTTAACAGAACCATGAATACATTATCATCAATTTGTAGATTAATTCTATAACTGAACTAATTTAAAATTTTCTATAGAACATTAATTTCTGTCTGTTACCATTTTGACATAGTGAATTCAAATAATTTAAAAAGTTTTTTTCGGAAAGTTTTAATGGATAGCAAGTGTTAATTTTAAGCTTACATAACAATACCTTAGTATAAATACGAATAATATTAGTTCGAATAGGAATAAAAAGTTTATTCAGACCAAATCAAGAAATAAAATATAATTTATCTACAAATTTGTTTTTCCCTAAATAATTGTGTCATTTTTTCAAACCCTCTTGGTAATTGTCTTGACGGTTGATATCTCGTCACTCGAAAAAATGACCAGATCTTGATGGACAAAATATCTCATCATAAGAACAAATTGACCAGATCTTGATCCCATCATCAAAAAATAGGCAATATTTTAATGATAAGATATCTCGTCACATGAGCTAAATTGATAGGGTCTTGATGAGAAATAGATATCGCGTCAAAACCACTTAAGAGGTTAATATATTTCATTTTCCTTCCAGTGATCTTTCCCATGTGGATGTTTCCCTATTTTCACATCAATATATTTCCAGCAAATGATTTCTTTAAAGATGTTGTGTTGAATGTGATTCGAAAGAGAAAAGAACAGAAAAAGGTGAGTATAACATCAATACGCAAAGCGTTTAGGAAAAGGTTTGTTTATCTCAATCTCAGGTCAGAAATCGGAGAAAGTTTCTTTTTATATACAATGAGGCTTTTTTTTTGTTTTCCAGAGATACAATGATGTTTTACAAATCTTTATGGATGCTGTAGATCAGGACTCCTTGACTGCAAATTCCGACCTGAATGTTGATGAAGAAGATCGATATGGAAGTATCATCAACAAGGAGTTACGGCCTCAGCTTCATTATAAAAGTAAAATTTACTGTTTTAGGTCCATACGAAATATAAAACCGTTTGAATGCCATTTATATCTCTTTCTCATATTACCAAATATGCCAACTATTACTAATTTTCTGTATTGTTAGAAATTTTTACCTTTTATTAGATATTACAGAGAATATTGAAATTATTACTAGAAATTTCACTTGATAAAATGGGGTGGTCTCAAGCCACCAAATTGGTGGCTTGTGACCAAAACGATCACCAAGTTGGCGCCATAAAATAATCCAAAAATTCCAATCCGTTCATTATAAATATTAGGTAATGGCCTGGTGACAAAAAATTGAAATCGGAACAAGTACGTAACATTAATTCGAATTTTAGAATAATTCAAGCTTAAAAAAGAAAAGGAAATTCTGCAAGTCAAATTGAGCAAACGAAATTTAAAAAAAAAAAGATGCAAGGGGAACCGATGGTTTAACTGACATCACTGTTCAGGAGATTCATGAAAAAATTCTTGAAGACTTGGGTTTACCCAAATATTACCGTATTAGTAGTTAAATTTCACAAATTAACTCATTTCTCGTGACTAAATTACATTACATCGACAGCGCGTGTGATCATTTTTGTAATAAAAATGAATTTCTTATCTCAAATTGGCAATTTCTCATGTATGTCCCATTAATCTTTCTTAAGTTGCAATTCGGGTTTGTAAATTACCGAAAATAGGTTTCGATGCATAAATAATTTTTTTCTCTTTCAGAACTCTCTCAAGATGAACTTTTGGCCCAGTGCATATTGTTTTTCTTCGTGGGCTACGAAACAAGTGCTTCTACTCTTACGTTCATGGTATATTCTCTAGCTACCAATCCTGAATGGCAAGAAAAGCTTATTGCTGAAGTAGACAGTACATTCGAAAAGCATGTAAGTCCTTAGGAGATTGTTCTGAAAATAACACTCTTTACTTGCATTTTCTAGGTTGTATTTTAACCTTCCAAGTGGTTTTGACGATATATCCCGTCTATCAAGATCTGGTCAATTTTTCTAATAGCAAGATATCTTGTCGTCTAGATACTGTCGATTTTTCGATGGTAGCGATATCAAGATCTGGTCAGTTTTTTGTCACGACGAATAATCTCGTTCCTAAAGATTTGGTCAGTTTTCTCCGTTCGACGAAATACCTCGTAAAGACAACTACCAAGAATTTAAGCACATTGATCCCTCATTATATCACGCTTCGATACATAACGCATTCGGTTTCATTGGTCTTTTTAACTTGTTCCACGATGAATTTTTTATTTCATAGCCAAAATTCAAAATTTACGAATTTTTGGTGTTATTTATTTTGGAATTCAGAAGTCTTCAAAGGATGTTTCTTTGTAATTAGGAGCTCAACGTTCCAAACAGTAATCCTAAACTAATTGGTAAAACAGATTTTGTTGTCTCTAAAGAGTGATTAAGAAGGAATTTTTATTTCAAAATCCGTAATTTGAAAGGTCGTGTTTTGGAAAAAGAGCTTTAAATGATACAGCGATCATTATTTTTAAGTTATTGAAATAGGCATTCATAAAAGTTCTTGTAATTTAACGTTGAAGTTAGTTTTTGGTACTTAGTCCCTTTATTTTTGTTTTTGAAACATTAAAAAGAGAAACTTTTTCTTTAATTTAGTCTGAGATGAGCTACGATTCTGTACGAGGCATGAAGATCTTGGACGCTGTAATATCTGAAACCCTTCGTATGTATCCGTCACTTATGATGTAAGTATATTTCATGTGTACGGGCACTGAATGTCTATATATAGGTACCGATTATAAAAAGTGGACAAGTTTAATTTTAATACAGTCGGTTAGCCCTATAGCGACCCTCGATTGAATGACTCATTGCTATTGCGATTGAAAAGTCCTTGTTTATTCTGCAGGTGTAGCGACTATTATTACATGACTCACCAACACGTATTGATTGCTAGATCCAGTGAGTAAACGGCCTAATGCTACTTTTTATCATTTATGTTACTGTCGCTAACGTGATTCTTCTTTGGGGACTGCTGAAACAGTGATTATACTCATGATCATAATACTTTTGTCATGAGGTGAAATTTGGTTTCACTTCTAACTTAATAATCGATCACTTGATTCAATAGCCATTTAAGGCAAGAAGATGGATGTGTTGAGAAAAGTTAAAAATAAAACTTTAATTTGTGCATGTGAAATTTGTACAGAAATTAGACAACGGATCTAATGCAGTGTAGCTTAAGTTAACTTTTGTCTGAATACCTTTTGCCGAGTGACCATATCCCATAACCTGTTCAGTTGGGGATATATCTGGCGAACGTGGAAGCCTGGAGGGAAATGGTATGTGTTATGATGCGAATAATGCTTTAACATTTCTGACATGGTCTTGTAATATAGCATCAGGAGCGGTCTGAATGAAGTGTACGACTTCTGTCTCTACGATATTCCTGATGTAGCGGTTGCTGTTGGGATTGCCCTGAATATGTTGCAGCTGAGATTGCATAGGTACCCAATGACGTCCCCCACTATCATTCCGGGCATTCGGCCACTGTGACTGGACAATGCATGCTGGAAGTTTGGCGTCAACACAATACCATCTTATGAGTATGAGGTTATCATTGTACTCCAAATTGAAGAGGGACTAGTCCGAAAACATGACATGTTGTCAGTCAGTACGACATTGTAAAGCATATTTAAACTAAGTAGCAATATCGGCTAATGAATTCCACATTGATTGATTCTATATTGTTAACGGTAGTAGGGGTCCAAGTGTAATCACCCTTTATTTCAACACATTTTTAGAAAGGCTAACTAACTTTTATATACTAATGATAAAATGAAATAAATTTGTTTTTAAAGTGGTCTAAACTTGCAGAAATAGCTTCTTTACTTCTAAACTTTATCCCACGCTGATTTTACTTCAATTTTTCAAACACAAATATTAGATTTTAAAAATTTAGACCAACACGCTTTCTCAAATTTAAACATTTAACTTTCCAAGTGGTTTCAAGGAGATATCTCGTTCATACATATCTAAATAATCTTGCTGATGACGAGATATCTTGTCACCAAGATATTGCCAACTTTTTTATGATGACAAGATCAAGATCTGGTCAGTTTTCTTCTAATAACGAGATATTTCGTCAATCCAGTTCTGGTAAGTTCTGCTAATGACAAGATGCCTCGTCGATGCAACCGCCAGGAGGGTTAAAATATTGGAAAACTACACTTCTATCTGCAACGCTAGCTATAGAGTGCTGCTGGTGATAGAGGCCGCAAAACTTTAACAACAGTACAGCCAAATTAATTCTTTTTCTAACATGTTCGGTCCGGAATCATTTGGATTTACTATGTATATCAATGTTTGTTGCCATTGGCCAATAAACAAATTATGTCGATTTCTGTTTAACATACATTAAGGAAATATGTATTTAGATTTTAAGGCGTTGTGTTTCTCTCTCAGGACTGATAGAACTGCTACAGAAGATTACAAACTTGGAGACACAGGAATAACTATTGAAAAGGGAACACTTGTTGCAATCCCTATATTTTCTTTGCACCATGACTCGAAATACTTTGAAGATCCTGAAAAATTTGACCCAGACAGGTATGAAAATTTTTTTTCAGCATATTCATTCGTAATCGTTAAAAAGGAAAAAACAACCCCCTCTAATTTCAGGCATTTTTCATAATAGAACAAATTCAAAGGTATCATTCTATAAGGACTAACATCCTCTATAAATTCATGCACATAAAGTTTGCATAAGGACCATCTTCATATGAAATTTAGTACAAACAACAAAATATCTAATTTTTAAAACTTATATTTAAATTAACTATAACATGATTTTATGATTTAATTTTTTTATGTGATTACATTTTTTTCAAATTTATATTAATGATTTTTGTAATTTAATTAAATTTTAATTAATTCACTGTCATCCTAACAACATTTATCGATAACTGTCAATTTTTTTGTTAAAGGTTCACTGTTAGTCCTTATTAAGAATCTCCTCCGAAAGTACTTGAGGACAATTGAGGATTCGACAGAATTAACGTGCCCCAGCCCCCTTTTTACACAACGGTCTTTGGTTAGAATCTAATACAAAACCCTCTGGTTGGTAATCCGCTTCTCTTCCAACCGATCTACCGCGGCCGCGAAAGTCTAGTAAAAAAACTTACAATACAAGGAAATAAAAAAAAAAATTTTTATTTTAAATTTTAAAATTTTAATAGAAGGTCGAGCTTTGGACCCTCTCCGAAATTAAATTATTGCAACGAAGCTACTGAACCTCACGACTAGCTATCTGCAATAGGAGCAAACTATTGCGCTTAAGTTGGGGGTCTAATCACTCCTGTGGGGTCACCACTGTTCAGTGCTTTAGCCTACTGCGAGATGTAGACTGCGCGGGTTCGATTCCTGCAACTATCCTGAATGACTTTCTCTCTTCTGTGTCAGTAAAAACTTTCCTTGTCTGGGTGTCCTTTTACCACACAGAAAAACACTGCTCGGTGCAACTTGCCCAGATCTGAACCTTGTGCCATAATAAAAACCAACCAATCACTTCTGTCGATTGTTTGTCTCCCACAAAAACTTCGCCGCCACAAAGTCTGTCCCTGTCTGCTGACGCGAAAACGGACCTTATCGAATTCATAGGGAAGCTTGAAGAAGAGCATTCAAATGCACTTTTCAAAAGATATATGCTTGTAAACTAGATCCTTTCGCTTCCAACATTCGCTGAAAACAAAGTGAAATTAAGTTCTTCATTGCAGTCACCCCTATTCAAAATGAATGATCCCTGTTCATATAGCGACCGCAACCACCCAGATTTGGTGGCGGGAGCAGTTCTCGTGATCACATGAAGGGGCGTTTGTCTTCACTTTGCACGTACATGTGTAATTTTTTATCTCTTGTTTTTCAGGTTCCTGGACCCAAGTAAATCAACTTTTCCCCAGTACGCCTATCTGCCATTTGGTGCTGGCCCCAGAAACTGCCTAGGCATGCGTTTCGCACTGTTGGAAATCAAATTATGTATTACAAATATACTTCGCCGTTACAGATTCCGGACACATTCATCGACAAAGGTAACGAAAATATGATATACAGAGGCGTAGCAATGAGAAATCGTTAAGGGCGGTGGAATTAGTTTATACCCAAACAAACAAAATAATCAGTATCATTAATTTGTAGTTAAAATTTAATTAACAGCTAATTTTTCAAAATAAATATATAAGGAAACTCCGAGTTAACCCTACCAATGGCTTTCCATGTTAAAGAGAGCAATACTAGGTGAATCTGTTTCTGAAATCTAATTATCATGGGCACCAGTAGCGCGTAGTGTTACCATAGACGTGAAATATAAGTAAACTGAGCATTGCTACTGATAGGACCTTCGAAGAGTGTGATCCACTTGTCGATCAATAGTCACGGGACTGCTCTGTGAAAAATTGTTTGGTTGGCCATTTAGGCATTTTATCACCTCGTTTCGCCAATTGTGGAATGAGAATTTCTATACTGGTGACAAAAATGGTGAAACCACCAGTCAACTACAATGTCGCAAGAACCAATTAGATAATGAATAAATGGATGTGGGCGTCTTCTCATGTCCCCGTGGAGCAATCAGATGATAAGTGTTCGATTCCACCCAGCTGATGAAAGTATACTAAGGGTCACGTTACTATTAGTTTTAGTCTCATGATACGGGCACATAAAAATGTTACCATTGCTCACTCAACTTTTATATTTCCTCTAGGAATGTAAAATTTCAATGTCATAATAACAGCAGAAATTATAATCCTGCAGTCGTGACGGAGTAGTAAGAGTGGTATAGGGCACGATGAGAGGATGATCCATTAGTGTGGAGTGCACAAACGTAGAGTGGTGGAGGTGGTTCCACAAATGTAGAGGCAGAAATTGTATAACCAAATCTTTATAATAGTAACATTGCAAAGGCATACACACATTGTAAGGCGTAGAGGTTGTTGAGTGGACGGGGATTAGAACGTCTCTGATAATTCCCTATTCCAAGGGGCTCATGGAAAAAGTGCATAGTTCATAATGAACTCGCCAGAGGGATGGGAATTAAAACACGACCATTGGATCAGTGAATCTTGCAAGAAATTTCATCACATAGATATATTGACACACACACACACATTGGAAAAAGACTGAGAGGAAAGTGAAATGTTAGGGGACTGGTCTCTGGTGAGAATTGTATTAAGGGGGTTATTTTTAGGTAAAGTTTCATACATATATACACAAGGTGTTTTTAAACTCATGGGCAAAAATGTAAGGGGTGATAGAAAACATCTAAACAAGCAATCGTCACCATACAATGCATGGGCGGAGAGCAAGCGGTGAACCGCTAGGAGGTATCCGCCGTTACTGCCACATGAAAGAACGAAACACCAAACGGATAGAGGTGGAACTAAATAACTTTATTTACAGTATGTGAGGCAAAATTACAGAAACTGCTCAAAAGAGCAACCGCCTGCGGTAATGCAGGCCTTACACCTCCGACGTAGCGATCGGCGCACTTTTTCAAACACACCCGGCATGTCTCGGACGGCACCGGCAGCAACAGAAATCGTGGCAACTAGGTCCTCGTCGATGGGGCTTTCGTAGACGAGACTTTTCAAATGGTCCCACAGGAAAAGTCCAGACAGGAGAGATCGGCCAAGGTGTGTACCACCCCGACCTATCCATCGCTCTGGGAATTTAGCTTTTAAAACACTCCGCACATCGAAGCTGAAATGGAGTGGTGCTCCGTCATGCTCGAACCCCATACGTGCTTGTATGTTGGCTGCAAAAGGTTGAAGTAAGTCTGGCAATACCTGTTGTAAAAATGTGAGGTATGTTCTGCCGTCCAGTCGGAATGGCAGAATGTATGGGCCAATCAAATGATCACCCACAATTCCAGCCCAAACATTTACGCCGAAACGCTTCTTATGCGCATGAGGACGTGTGTCGTCCAGATTGTTAGATGTCCACATATGAAGGTTGTGCGTATTATAAATGCCTTCACTAGTAAAGGGGCATTCATCCGTGAATAAGACATGTGCACTAACATCAGGCTGCGCTACTAGCTGTTTCAAAAACCAACGTGCAAACTCGACACGTGGCTCATGATCTGCAGGTATCAAGGCTTGCACTTTCTGTGTATGATAGGGGTGTAATCCCTCGTCCCGTAGTACTCGCCAAACAATCGAGTGGGGCACGTGAAACCTTTCGCGTGCTAATATCCGGACGATCTTCAACTCTTTGCAGAATGTCCTCTACAACTTGTGGCGTCAGCACACTCCTGCTATGCCCTGTATCATGCAAGCCTGTAACAAAGGATCCCGTTTCTCACAGGCACCCATGCTATATCGCTCGAACATTTATCGGTCTGGCACGTGTCTTCTCGGGAAACGCTGCTCATACAGTCTTTTTGCTTCCAGAGCATTCCCATTCGCAAGACCATACATAAAATGCATGTCCGCCTTTTCCTGATTACCGTACGTCGCCATGACTTCTGAAATAAACGGTAGAAATGTCGATGTGTAAGAATGTGAGCTTTATGCTTTCCATCTAGAGGTTCACCGCTTACTCTCCGCCAATGCATTGTGTGGTGAAAATTGCTTGTTTAGATGTTTCCTATCACCCCTTAAATTTTTGCCCATGAGCCCTATGTATGTATATATGTCTATATGTGTGTGTATGTGTGTCACTAGGACTTCAAGGTGGTAAACTATGTTTGACAATAATAAAATTATTAATATCTCTTTGCAGATTCCATTGGAGTTTAGGAAAGCTATCCAGTTTTCATCAGTGGCTGAAATGCCATTGGTTGTGGAGAAGAGGACAGATGTGTAATCTGGACTTTTTCCTGTACAAAAACTGATGATCTGGGCAATTCAACTATTCTTTTGTGCTGCACGAATTCGTATTTTCAGAATTGATAGTGATTGCTCTGGTATCTTTTTTTAATATTGTATAAAATGTTAGAGTAATTTCTTACTGTAAATAATTTTTGTAAATAAATTTACTGATGAAAATTCTGATCATTTGAGTTATTTCACAATCATAGAGCAAATCGATAATTTTAGGGTTTTATCTCTCTAATGGTGTATCTATTTTTAGCTATTTTGTACATACTTTCGTGTAATATAATATAATATATATATATATATATATATATATATATATATATATATATATATATATATATATATATATATATATATATAATAGGGAAAAAATACATGCTTTAATAGAGGATGGTCTCCCACGTGCTGCAATTACACTACCAACCCTTCTGTGGGCATACTTTCAACAAAAAAATTTTTTGTATACAGCAATGGGTATTTGTGTCCATTCCTGCTGCAAGATTGTCGCCAGCTCAGCTGTAGATTTCGGACGTGGTTCCCTGGTCCCTATGCGCCGCTTTAACTCGTCCCACAAATGTTCTATGGGATTTCAGTCGGGATTCTGAGCAGGCCAGGGAAGGCGTTTTACATCCTTACCTTGATACCACTGCTTGACACAGGCTGCAACATGACATGGAGCGTTGTCGTCCAGTGCGAAGTAAATTTAAGTACCTACTCACCTACCATATCACGTGCCGAACAAACGCAGTGTCTACGTACGTTCTTTAAAGCACGTCCAATTCCTTAAGCCTTAATAAAAGAGGTTGGTCAAGAAATCGACAGGTAGATTAAAGTCAGTTGAAAAACCGCAAAAGGCCGCTCCAATTGTGTTGGTCAAAAAACTGAATGGACGAATACGTTTTATTTCTGTGGACTTTAAACTGACTGTAAATCAGACAGAGAGCTGAGCAGCATGCTCTGCTAAACATCATCTGACCGTGGTTCAAAATTATGTGTTGCTGTTCTTTGATCTTTCCCTAGGGGATTTCTCCGGACCCGTCGCCAATAGTTCAAGTGTTGCTCCAGTGCGACATTAACTAAAATTTTCTACCTACCTACCGAGGACAATACGTAATTTGAGTAAATATTTGGAGTAATCGTAGGTACACAACATATCTGATTGAAACACACAATTCATTCAGACCATTCTCCAAACGATTGGTGCCGACCAACAGGTTCGAATACGGGTCTGGGAATGGGTGCTTATAAGCGTATGATGTAGAGGCGGCTGGTGCACCTTAAATCTATCGTGGACGAAAGTCCTCACGTTGGGTTGGCGTGGAAGTTTGGAAAGTGGGGTGCCAGCTCAGGTCATCTGACCGTGGTTCAAAGTTACGGTAATAGTAATGGTAATTTTAGTTACCGTCGTACTAGAGCAACACAACCGGCTATTGACGACGGTCCGGGATCAATATCTTAAGGGAAAGATACGAATTTTTAACTTTTCAAAATTGCGAGGTGTTGTCCTCGATTCTTTCCCTTAAGGGATTGATCACGGACCGTTGTCAATAGCCCGTTGTGTTGCTCTAGTACTACGTTAATTAAAAATTACTAATTACCAAACGATTGGTTGGTTTTTCTTTTCCGTTTTTTTTTTTTTTTTTTGCAATAAATCTCAGGTGTGACCTCGTCATCTGATCGTGGTTCAAAATTACGTGGTATGTCCTGAAATCTTCCCCTTCGGGTTTGAACTTGTATCGTCGCCAATGGCCCGTATGTTGATCCTGTGGAACGTTAATTAAAATACATACCTACCGCAAATAAATACGCCAAGATAAACGCCAGCTAGAGCTAGCACAAAATGTCTGTGATTTTCCGGTCACGTGATAGTGAGCGCTTTCCTGAAATCTTGCACATCTCGATATCAAAATCAAAACACTGTAGCACATCGCGATCGCGGAAAGAGAAGAGTGTAAATATTTTTAACTCGTCTTTGATCAAACATGTTAGACTTATGTTTTACTATAGTGTAGTATGTATCAATGTTGCTATTCTTCGTTTACGAATTTTATTTGCCCTGCATTTAGCACTGAAAAATAAAAATATATTTTAATTCTTATCCATAAAATGCACGTTAGTTTAAATTGGGAGTGGCTTCACTATTTCTCATTTTGTTTCAAGTGTTAGTATTAAACTAGTCCATCTTTTATCTAATCGCTTGACCGTTTCCAGTTATTACAAATCAAACAAATAGAGAGAAGTGCGTGGAAATAAGTGTTAGTTTCTTGCGTTAAACTCTAAGCATCTCGAACATCTGTGTCAAAAATTTTATTTTGTAACGATTCATGATCGTTAAAATAAAATTGTTAAACCTTATTCATGGAAGAAAAAAAAAATACAATACATGTGGTATGTTGTGCCCTTTGGGCTTTTGCTTCAATATTGCTAAATCCTATGAACCTCAGCTGTACCACAATGTAACAGTTGAAACCATTCGATAAACGAACTCATTAAATAAAGTTTTCACCAAAAGTGGATAAAATATCAATTTATGATAGTGCAATATGTTAGATGAACTGTGTTTTCCCTATTCATTATGTTGATTTAATGGAACTTAATTGGTTTAATTTCAAATATAAATTGGACAAACCTTTTTTTGTAGTATATTATTTAACAGTTTTTTTCTAATAGTTACAAAATATAGAAAATGATTTTTGATTGTTTAAACATTCTTAGATATTTTAGTTACCTTCTTTGTTCTCCAAATTTGTTTTCCACAAAAGAGTTTGAAAATTAATTTTCTTTTTACTGTAGGTAATCATCATTTCCCGATCTCTGCAAGGTATAATTGAAAAGAAACCAACTGGATAATTTTGAGGGTATGGCCAATTTACGTCGCCATTTTAATTTCAGTACAAAATCATCTGTTAATCAAGAGCGTGAAATGCCTTATTCTGCATCATCTTCTAGCAAATCACCTTACCAACATTTTGATAAGACAAGTTTGATGAAAGACATTTGCACCTGTTTAGAACTCTGTAGTTCTTATATACAAGTATGTGAAGAACAGTAATTTTAGATTTATCTTTCTGAATTACATTATATAAATGTGACTGCTGCTGTATTCTAAAATTTCAGATTACCATACAGCTACCTCTATTTGACCATGTTGTATCTACTTTTCAACAAACATAACATTTGATTTTTAGTAAAACTCATCTCTCATAAGTCCACATTAGTGGATTTTGATAAAATTGCTGCTGTGGATATTTAAAATATTGATTTTGCATGTTCTTTTCAAAATAAATACTAATTTTTCTTTTCTTTAAAATTTTGTTTACAAAGTTTGCGGTATGGTTGATGGCATATTTTACTCAAATAAAAATTTGAACACAATCAAATAATTTTATCAGTTGACAAACTTAAAGAAACAGGTTGTCAACACTTTGTCAGACATTTCAATTGAATAGATTCAGTTACTTATATAAGTCTCTAATATTATCAAAGAAAGTGTTTGTCTGTGTTTGTTTTCTGCCCACATAGTCCTGACGAATCTATGATACTTACAGATGATAAAAAACAAATGTATTTTTAACTTGTGTTATTTAGTTCTTTTTACTATCTCCTGTGATGACAAACCTATGACCCGCTGGTCAGACACTGACACACACAGGCTTTTTAAATGAGCCACACATTGGTTTTTATAAGCTTATCATCGTTTCATAAGATACAGAAAGAATTTTAATTATTTTTCGAACCCCTCTTGGATGGTATGTAGTATCCGATACGTTACAACTTTCGAGCGATGTATTGCCAATTGTGGTAACCTTCCCGTTTTCGCGTTTTTCTTAGTTTTAAGGCAACCCTAGATATTTTCTCCTGACGATAATAAACGGGTCTCATGATTGGTTAAGGAAGAAAATACGCTTTTCCACTTTTATTTTTAATGTAGAACGGAATTAAAATTTAGACAGTCTTTGAAATTGTTGGGTGCATAAGAATTTTGCTCTTGATTTATAAAATCGACTTGTTTTATTAATTTTCAAAATTTTTAGGATAAGTTTGGAAAGCAGATTGTAAGTTACAATTTTTTAAATTTGTCACTTTATTTAAATTTCAATTAAAATTTCGAAAAAAAATTTGGATTAAATTTGATTTTTGAAATTGCAGATTGGAATTTAGAATTTTTTTCCCCTTTTGGTTGCTCATTTCCCCTTAGTTGATTTGATATAGCAGTGGATAGTGTTATTGAACGTTAGAAAATGTTTTTTTTTTTTTTTTTTTTTGCAAACATGTAGTAGCTTGATTGGGAAGAAGGTGAAATGTCTTTCATGTGAGAATGATATGATTTTAACATTGAGAAAGGATGCTGGTGATAGGTAGGAGTGGAAATGTAGAAAGATAGGACAAAAATTTGGCAAAAGAAAGTATAACAGGAGTAAGAAATTGGAGGGTAAATGGGTGTTTGGAGGACTTGAACGAGGGACGGATAAATGTTTTATGGTTGAGGTGAAAAATAGGAACCAGAAAGTTTTGGCTGAGGTAATTCAGAGCTGAATTTTGCAAGGAACTACAAAAATTTCTGACTATTGGAAGTCATATGCTGGTATCAATACCCGAAGGACAAAGAGTTCAAGGGTTATCGATTCGAGCATATGACTGTTAACCATTGTCAGAATTTCAAGGACCCGGCTATGAGGGTAAGTTTGATTTTTGTTTAGCTTTTGGTTATATTACAAACACTGGACTATGCTTGGGTGGGCACCCAATACGGTGACTTATACGCATGGAAGCCAACGGTGAAAGGTCCTCGCCGGCAGGCGGGGATCGCGCGTTATACGCTGTGACTTATCTACAAACAAATTTCTCCCGGTATACTGGTTTAAACGCATTGAAACCTTAAGCGCAATGCGCTTTGACTTCTCTAAAAAACAATTTCCTCTTGTAAAGTCATTACAATAAAAATATTTGTCTTGCTTTTCCATATATGGCTCTATAACCTGGAATATCCCCATTGAGTTGCTCACATAATGCTTATTGCTAGAAAAATTGTGAAAAAAATATTTTTTCACACTTTAGGATAGCAGAAGAATTTTTAGATTTTTGGTTTCTCATCAAAAACCTTTGTGTGGATTATGATCACAGAAAAGAACTACCTTATTAAAAAAAGATTTCTTGTTTTGAATTTTCTATGCATTGCAAAGTTTCTAATTCAAAATTGATGAAAATCCGGACGTTTTAAAAAAATCACGTTTTTTTTTTATTATTATTATTATTATTATTTTTTAATTATAATTTTTTTTTTATTTAATATTTTTTTTTAAGTGACATAACTAGGATGAAATTGACGCAAAATTGCGTACATGTTCGGAGAAAACCAGACTGAAATATTAGAAAATTTTCAAGTGAAATTTATATTGCTTTTTTCTTAATTTTTAAACAAATTATTATTATTATTTATGCACTGTATGCAAAGGTTCACGTTGTATATGGCGGCCATCTTGGAATTGCTTACATCGGCCGCCATCTTGATTTGGCGTAAACAATCGCTTTGGCGGCCTAACGTTGCGGATGCTACCACTCCACCCCACTCTTTTCAAAAATGTGAAAAAGATACAAATGTTAACAAAAAACATAAAAATGCATAAATGATTTTCGTAAAATATTTTAGATTTATTGATAAACCATAATGCTGTTTTGAAATTTATATGAATGCCGATTGAGTAGAACATGTAAATTTATAAAATTCTGCTTGATAATGAACAGATGTGGTAAATACTGATAATAAATACATACTTATTAAGGCCTCACACATGAGACGGATTATTTAGAAACTATCTGACAAAAAACAACTGATTTCTCATTAAATATACTTTAACTTTATTGTACATACACATACCTGAAGCTATATTATCTACTAGCCACTGCATGGCTAACCCGGTGTTGCCCATGCATGTGGTGTTTTGTTTTTATCTGGTGTAAAATTTTACGCAGATTTCAAATCCATTGAAATTTTCAATCTGTGTTTAACGATTCCGATTTTACAAAAAAAAAAACTTAACAATCCCAGACAAAATTTTTTTTATAATTCTTTGCTCTCATTCGCTAAAATGAAAATCTGTTTTTGTTTTTATTTTAACGTGAAGGGCAGAAAATGCAATCTGTTTATTTATGGAAAGCGAAAGTTCATGTGACGTCACAATCTCTTGCGAAAATATAAAAGATTAAAAGAAAATCAAATAAATAAGGTATCGATCTGTTGTAAAACTTTCCGCAAGTTTCAAATCCATTAAAATTTTATTCTATCTTTAACGATCGCTGAGATAGAAAAAAACACTGAAGAATGCCAGTGATTACTTTAGTAATCTTTTGCTTTACTGGAATCCGTTATGCAGGAAATCAAAATGAATGAATCTTGAAGGAAGCGAAGGTCATTAGAATGTGTTCTCTCCACGGAGATGAAAAAAATTTGTATGGTTCCAAAGGCTGACATCAAGGTGACACGCGTGAGGGCGAAAAGTCTAAATTTTTATGTTTCTTCATTCCTCGGAATTACCGCGGTGGAATGAAGAATGGTGAAAAAACTATTAAATTCATTTTGAAATGATCTAGATTGAATTTTAAAATTCCCCTTGACCCTAAAATTGCAAAACTTTGCACTACCTGTGTGCCAAATCCCATTACTGAAAGTGCTATAGATTCGTCAGGAAACAAACAGATAAACACTTTGTTTTATAATAGTAGATTAAAATATAGTATTTCATATATATATATATGTTTTTTCACTTGTTCATTAAAAACTCAGTGCATGGGGGCTGGGTATGATTTCTCCCCTTTTATATCGGTATTTTGCTCTTCACTTGCAAAAGTTATAGGTGCAAAACGAAGAGGAATCGTTAACTTTTTTAACGATTAAAAAATTGAGAATAAAAAAATTAATTTTTTGCCATACTCCTTCCCCCTGTCCAAGTGACCCACGAGCTAGTACTAAAAAGATAATATAGAAAATTTGACCCTCTGCTTAAAAAGGTTCGCCATCCCTGTTCTAGACCGTTAAAGATGAAGTAAAAATTCCAACGGATTTGAAATCGGCGGAAAATTTCGCATTAGTTCGATACCTAAAAATATGATTTTCTTTAAATAAATAAAAAAATTTAATTGAATATCTTTCATATTTTCACATGAGATTGTGATGTCATGTGAAACTTCTCTTTCAAATAATAAACAGATTACATTTCCTGCCCTCTTACGATTTCAGCAAAAGAAAGCAAACAAAAATAAAAAAACTTTTTTGGCTGGCATTGTAGTTCTTTTTGTAAAATTGGGATCATTAAAGATATATTACAAATTTTTATGGATTTGTAATCTGCGGAAAATTTGACACCAGATAGATACCTTATACGTTTTATTTTCTTTTAATAAATAATTTTTCAATGCAGTATTTATATTTTCGCAAGAGTTTGTGCTGTCATGCCGAATTCTCATTTACAAACCAACACTATGGGGAACTCCATTATGGCTGTTATCCAATTTGTGAAGCAAACCATGGTTCATAATTTGGTTTGTGAAGAAAACCAAATGGGACTTCCAGGGATCGACGCCATGATGGCTGTTATCCAATAGGCTACAAATTCCCATTTGGTGTGCAAAGCAACTAATGTTTAATTTAAAAAAATTAATTAAACTTGCTGAGTATTTATAAATTCTTTTTGCCTATTTTATAGTGAAAAGCTTTTTTCTTATACTATAATCTTTTTCTAAATTTTCATTTAGTTTACTAACACAGATTGAACTGAAAGTTTGTAATCTAAATTATGAAATTTAATATTTTTTTTATAGGCTTTAAATTCTCTGTGTGGTGCTGGATCATCTTTAGCAAGAAATCTTTTTCATGCAGTACATGAAGTTCCAGCATTTCAGCAAGTATCATTACAATTTATGTGTATATGGGAAGAAGCTAGTAAAGCAACTGCTGGTGCAAGTGCAGCTGTTAAAACAGAAACTCTAATGATGTTACAAGAAATCTTAAACTCCTTAGAAATAGGTAAAAGTGATGATGATACAGATGCTACAATTGCTGAAAGTTTTCAGGTATGTGTATTGCTTGAATGGTTTTTGAGGTTATGCTTTAGAAATTTAATAATTATATATGTTGTTTATAATCAACTATTCTTAATATAGATCAAAATCCAACCAGATCCTTATGCATTCACCATAATACTTCTTGCTATTATATATACAAGATTGGAGGTCTAATAGCTAGATAATATATTTTTTGTTTGGTGTATTAATGTCTCACTATATAGTGCTTTGCTGCATCACTCATTTTTACTTGTCTTCCAAAGAATTTTTGGTTTCTAGAAACAATTATCACACTTTTGTCTGATTAAAATTGAGAACTCAAAGTCAATTGCTTCAAGCAATCAGTAGTAAATTTTGCATGAACATGATGTGAAACCTCAGAAAGTACCTAGAGACATCTTCATGCTATTGAGCTTTAGTTCGTTGAACTTTTTAAAAAATGGTAAAGGACCCATTCAAAACAGCTCTTACGATCTTCCTCACTTCTTGGAGACAAAAGTGTAAATAAATGTATCAAAGAGAGGTGCTGGTAGGGAAGGGTTTAACTGATCTGCCATTGTTCTTTTCAGTTTTATCTCATACAAAAGATCTTGTATTGCTGTTGTGTGTGAGTTACAGGTTAAGCAAAAAAGAGGTAATCAAGAGCTTTAAGACGGACTGTGATGTTTCTTTGTTCTTTTGAAACAAATTTTGTGTAATCTAATTGAAATTATCTACATATCAATTACAGAATACTTGTATTTAATTTTAGGTAATTGGAACATGCCTCTGCTCTTTCATAGAACTGCAAGCACAATTTTCTTTAAGTACTTGGAAATCCTTATCAAAGCTATCCAAGCATTTTACTAGTGATTCAACTAGACATAGTTTGCAGAGGAAGTCACTTGAAAGAACACCTTCAAAAATTGTAATAAATACTGATCTAAATGCTACAATCAAAAAACATTTTTCTCAACTATTTTCAAAGGTTGGTATATCAAAAGTAAATGAACAACACATCGAAATCATTCAAAGTCAATTACACACACCTCCTCATCGACCATCAACAAATGTATCTGTCTATTCTCCCTTTGGAAACCAAAGCGTCTCGGAAAATGCTGCCGAGGAATCTGTTTGGTCACCAACACCAGCAGTATGGACTTCTAATAATCCAACAAGCATGCAATTTCCTGAAAATACCCCACCTCCTGATCAAGGTAAGAATTTAAAATGATGCTTAGTGTGTATTTTTAATATAAAATTTAGCAATTGGTTTTGTATCATAATTAATGCATTTAGTGATAATTTGTATATTTAGGATGTGAGATATTTCTTAGGAGATTTTCAATGTTTAACCACCACACATCTAAGGCTTTTTAACAATGTTATAATGACCACTTTGCCTCATTAAAAAGAAGACACATTTTTATTTTTCAATTCTTGGTAATCTTTTTTTTACTGTCTACATTTATTCCCTCTTGTTGATGTTTCTAATGAGAATCATTTTTGTTTGACTTGAATAAATTTTACTTAAATTTCCGGAGATATAACTTATTTTAGGCATAGGGCTCTTATCAGAACTATTTTTGTTCAAAGGTTCTAAAATGCCAGAATATTTTGGATGCAATAGTGTCTGATTTTAAATATGTATTACTCAATACATATATTTTTATATTGCTCATTCGTTTATGTAATATTCATAAAAGTATTAGATATTGTTTAGAACTTTTCATATAGTTTTATGATTCATGAACTTTTTTCTAAAATGGGTGTCTGAAGACAAGTTTGTCATTTGAGATAAGAAGTGAGATGTTTTGTATGTTATGTTTTGCCTATTTTATACCATATCAATCATGGAAGAGTTTGTATAGTTAACCTGTTTATTAAATATTAGTTACAGTTCACGTATCAATATTAATTATTTATTTTTATGCATACACTAGTCACTATGTCGCCAGCACAGCATTGCCCGTGACAGTTCTTTTCGTGGGGTTAGGTGTGACCACTGACTCGCTAACCTCCGGTGATTCCGACTCATTCCTATTTAGTTTGCTTCGCAAATGAACTCCACAGGCAATGACCTCAAAGTGGCTATTATAAACAACATAAATTAAAACTCATTAGAATTGGAAAACTTGGCATGGTTCCAAAGGTATTAGGATGAAAAACGCTTGTGACGTCATCGGTCGAAAATCGCAAAATCCGCTCCTTCTGCATTCAAGGTAGCTATGACGTCACATTCTGAAAAGGTGAAAAAACTAATAAAATTTTTAATGTTCTAGATTATAAAAAAAAGGCAACACAGAAATCGCAAAAGATTAGGACCTGTGTACCAAATTTCATTATTGTAAGTGCCATAGATTCGTCAGGACACTGATCACAGAGAGATACAGACAAACACTTCCTTTTATAATAGTAGAGATGTATCATTAGAGAAGTACCCATCTAATGATGTTTTGTAGTATCTGAAGTGCAAGTAGTTGTAAGACATTTCAAAACCTGAAATTGATGGGGGTTTTTATCAACACCAATTTTTGTAGAAAAGTAGAACACAAATTATGTGGATATTTATTTTTCAGAACTGATATAGAATCAATTCCAAAAATCGAATTAATTTCAGATTCACAAAATAATGAATTCAAATAGACTGATGTTTTAGAGTTTTTATTTAGTGTTTAATGCACTTCATTATTACTTGTTTTGTAATGAATTTATTATGGTTGAATGAAAAATTAATTTATTCAAAGGTCAGTATTTCATACACAGGATACAATTTAAAAATTTTTATTCATTTTTTATAATTATGACTATTTTCAAACTTTCTAATGGGGGAGTATTTAAGCATTACTCAAAATCTGTAGTTATAGTTACACTGTGGTTAGTAGAATTACTTTCTAAAGCGCAATAAATTAATTTTTAATATTTAAAATGATGAGAACTTTTCATTTTTTTAAATATTTAACTTAAACAGATTGACTTATGAATTCTATTAAGTTTGTTTTTATGTAAACCAATTTGTTACTGTCTAAATAATTGACATTCTCTTGAAAGTAATGACTTCTACATTGTTTCAGAACCTCAAAATCCTCCTGCTACCAATTCAGATTTAGATGAAGTCATTAATCTTTTATCATGTGTGCCTTCTCAGTCATCTACTCGAAAACTAAATGGCCAAAATCAAAATTTTTTTCATTATAATTCAAACAATGAACAGATGTATCATCATCTACCAAAAGTTTCCATTCCACCCGTGTCCAGACGTTTAGGAGGTCAGAGATCTTGGTCTAAAGATACATCCATTAGTTATGATTCATGGCTTTGGAGAACTGATAACATGAACTGTTCTGGATTACCTGGAAGTACAGATGTCATGAACTTGCAATCTCAAAATAACAGTGATCTACAATCTCAGTGGGAAATCAAAGAGCTACAAAAGTATGAATTATCTTCATAATTTTCTTTAATGTTTAAATTTGCTTGTAATCAATAGTTAAAATGCACCTTGGGCAAGACTACATTTTGAAAGATGGTAAACTTACCTGTGGAAAGGGCTACCATTTGCAAAAACATGTATGTTGAACAGCATTCATTTTGTCCCGTGCCACCACGGGCAACACCCTGATGTAAGGTATCAATCTGGTGTACAATTTTACGCAGATTTCAAATCCGTTGAAATTTTCAATCTATCTTTGACGATCCTGATTTAACAAAAAAGAACTGAGCAATGGCAGTCAATGTTTTTTTTTATTGCTTTCATTTGCTGAAATCGTAAGAGGTCAGGAAATGTAATCTGTTTATTTTGGAACGCTGCGGAATGTTTGGTGTGACGTCACATTCTCTTTCAAAAATATAAAAGATATTCAGTTTAAAAAATTTATTTATTTAAAGAAAATCACTATTTTAGGTATCGATCTAATGTGAAATTTTCCACATATTTAAAATCCATTGAAATTTTTACTCTATCTTTAACAGTCTAGGAGATAGAAAAAGAACTAAATAAATAAAGTTAAAACTTTGTTTTTCATCATCTGCTGAAAAATCATTACTCCGCGCAAAATGGGAAAAAAACTAAATTTAGAATCTCTGATGTTTTATGCTGTTGCCATTCCAAAGAAAACAATAATAATTAAATTTAATTTAAGAATGTTTTAGATTGAATTTTAAAATTCGCTGCAACCCAAAAGTTGCAAAAAATTCGAACTACCAGTGTGCCAAATCCCATTACTAGAAGTGCCACAGATTCATCAGGTATTTGCGAGCAGAGAACAAACAGACAAACACTTCCTTTTATAATAGTAGAGATTAAAAAATGTAGATAAAAATGAAAGCACTTCAAACGTCCTCAGGGATGTGACAAGGGGCAGGGGTGCTAAACAAGCCAAGTATTTTTTTACTATATATACTTAGCATGATACAAAATGAATAGGAAAACTTATTAGTTGACTACAAAAACTTTAAAAGGAGCTAAATGTAAAATGTGTGAAGTATTGCATGAGTTTTATGTGAGTTAAGAAGGGATGTAACGTCGTAGCGCTTGAGTGTTTAGGATAACGGGCTCGTGTCTCATAAGTTTCCTGTCCCCCAAGAGGCTTTGATACTTTGCGCCAGCAAACGAAACTGAACTTGGTTAGCTTTAAGAGTGTTTAGTTGAAACGTCAGTTTTGCAGTTTGATTATTTGTCAATGAAATAGCTTAGAATTAATTTGGTATTTTATCTTATACTAAAAATGAAATTGCTGCAAATTAATCTATTTACCTTTGAAATTAAGTCTTTACCATCTAAAAAAAATGTTGAATTAAAAAAATTTGAAGTAGTGGAATTAATGTGTGGTGGCGATAACAGTTGTCGTGGAGGGTTTTGATTTGCTTGGTACAGGTTAGGCCAACCAAACCAATTGTGTTTTGCTTCTGAAAATCTTCCTTCCAAATGCACTAAGCAAAGTTCTTTGAAAAAAAATTTAATTTTGTTTTGTAAAAATGTTTAAAAATAGAGAAATATCATCCAAATATGTACAAAACATGAAAAAAACAATTATGCAAAATGGTCTCAAATATGCAAAAACATGCAAAATAAATTCAGGTTTTTTTTGGTTGCAAATTGCTAAAAAACACTCAATACAGAATTCTATTAATATTAGGGGCTTAAAAAAATATGCAAAATCCGAGCTCTAGCCAAGAAAAATAAACAATTTTCTTATGAAGGTGGAAAAATCAACATGTTAGTGCAGGAAAGACCTCTTTCAAAGTAAACTTCTACATGGTTTTAAACCAAGCAATCAGTTCTTTGTTAGAGAGGTTTGATCAAATGCAGAAGCACATAGTGATAACTTCAAATTTCTCTATGACGTTTATAGCCTTCAGCAATGAGTTAAAATGAACTGAGAGAGTGCTTTTTTTTAAATCTGCAATGTGTGTTTTGACTGACAAAACCGAATGTGATGTAGATGGAAATGACCTGCTGGATGACATCTTACTTTTAGCACTGATGCTGCCTGAAAACACTGTTAGGCTACTTGCACACACATTGATTTTGGTCATGCGATAAAAGGACATGCAATAAATTCTTTTGGTGGCATGAAGAAGAGTATGGGAGCTTGCACACAGTTCAATCTACTAACAACACGACAGGATATCCGTTTTCTCTTCGTTGATTGCCACTACAGTAGACGACTGCCGTTGTTTATTTTATTCGAAAAACAAAACAAAAGGGTCTTTTTAATCTCGAGTTCAAGTTTCTATCTTCGCAATCGTTAAAGATTGAGTGAAAACTTCAACGAATTTGAAAATCTGCAAAAAGTTTTACACCAGATCGATACCTTAAATGCAGTTTTCTTTAAATGAATAATTTTTCAACTGTAATTTTTTTTGGCAATACGAATTTAGCTGAATTTGACGAAGATATCGATTACAAACATAAAAAGGGCTATTTATCTTGATTTATAGAAAATATTTATATAAAGAGCAACTAAAAATAGGATGAATATTTAATCGAATTCGATTTTTTTGAAGAGTTTACCAAAAAGGGGTGATTTTATTTCTGAGATAACGTATACCGACAATGGTACATTTAAGTTTTCATGCGTGGCAAATGTCTTTAAAATAAAGCTAAATTTAAACATCCATTAGAAGTTTTTTTTTTATATCTTAAATATGAAATGTGAAAGATAGGTTTCAATTTTCATTCATTTTTCACATCCTTGTGTTAAAGTGAACTCGATACGACTTTTGAAAATGAACTTATTATCCTGATTTACTGATTTTATTCAGTGTGAGCTTATTTTTGTAGAATTTATGTTTTAATCTTGAAGTTAGTGTTATTACTATTTTTATATTACATTGACAGAAATCATCTTTGCCATCTTCCGGTTTTTGACAAACTGTTTTTTGGTCATTCTTAGATTGTTTTCAGTTTAGCATAATTCTCTCATTTTGTCGTGGGTTTTAATCAAATTTTTGTCGAAATATTTCCCAGTACTTCTCAGCAGACGTCTTCCCGTGCATTTCTGGTAGAAATTTCATCTTTTTGTACTGTTGTAATTTTTTATCCCATAGCACTGGTCTTATTTGTACGAATATCCAAAAATTAAATCGAAATACCTAATTTCCTTGTTGTCTTGAAACTATATTTTCAACATTCAGTTTTGTGAACAAAACTTTAAATCCTTACTTATTCAAGTTTCTGTGTTTGACAGGTCATTTAAAAAGAAATATGATTTTCATGCCATCGATGCTATCTTACAATACAAGGAAATTCCTAATTATTTTCTCTCTTTAATTGTTAAATACAATTCGAAAAAGTGAATAACAAAGACCCTGTGTTATCAGTTCTTCCCAATTTATGGAACTGTATTTTTGTTTCGCATCAGTTTTTATTTCCTAAATTCTATTTTAGGTAATTTACATAATTTTTAAATCTACCTTTTCAAACAAAGAATGTTTTTTTGATACCTTAAACTAATATAATTTTTTTTACCGTTACGTGTTGTCCAAACAATATTGCACTTCTGACCTCAAATTAAATTTTTCTGTGTTTGCTAAACCTTATCTTAATTTTCATCAAGTAACTAGGTGTATTAAGTACCTACTTACCTACCAATAAAATGCATAGATGACAGCACACATCAGTCAATTTAACTACAATTAGACTATCTGAAACGAAGACTAATCCTCCAACCTTCTGATTGACCAAAAAACAGTTTATGTCACAAACCGAAAATTCGCAAAGAGAATTTCTGTCTATATAATATAAAAATAGTAATTACACTAACTTCAAGATTAAAATATAAATTCAACGAAAATAAGCTCACAGTAGTTCAATAAATCAGGCTAATAAGTTCATTTTCAAAAGCCATATCGAGTTCAATTTAACACAAGGATGTGAAAATTGAAACTTATCTTTCACATTTCACGTTAAAGACATTAAAAAATAACTTCAAATTGAATGTTTAAATTTGACTTTATTTTAAAGACATTTGTCATGCATGAAAATTTAAACGGTCCGTTGTCGGTATACATTATCTCAGAAATAAAATAACCTACTATCCCTTTTGGTGTAAACTCTTCGAAACATTGGATACGATGAAATATTCATCCTGTAGTTGCTATTTATATAAAGCTGTAAATTAAGGTAACTAAGTACTCCATTCAAGTTACATTTTTTCTACAAAACGAGTTAAATGGTCCATTTTGTGTTCATAATCAATATCTTTGTCAAATATGGCTAAATTCGTATTGAGAAAATAAAAAAGTTATAATTGAAAAATTATTTGTTAAAGAAAGTTGCGTTTAAGGTAACAATCTGGAGTAAACTTTTCCGCAGATTTCGAATCCATTGAAATTCTTACTCTATCTTTAATGATCGTGAAGATGGAAACTTGGGACTGGAGAATAAAAAAAGCCCTTTTTTTGTTTCTGGAATAAAATAAACCATGACAGTTGTCTGTTGTGTGCAAACAATGCATGATAAAATATCGTTATGTTAGTTTATCAAACGACAGGAAATCGATGTGTGTGCCAGAGAGTAGCCTTACTTAACTACTAATTCTTTCATAGATACATTTCCCAATAATTTTGTGAGTTTAAGAATCGCAACTTACTTACCATTTCTGTGTCAGTTGCTACTGAGGAGAGGAGTTTTTCCAAATTGAAACTAATTTTAAAAAATATCTGTGGTTGATCATTTCCTGAGTGCATCTGAGCGGATTAGTGACCTTGGCTATAGAAAATGAGGTTCTCATTGCCATTGATACAGACACATTCTTAAGAGATTTTGCAAAGCAAAAGACCAGAAAAATACACATTGGATTTTTCTATTTTTGTAGGGTTTTTTTCTTCATTAGTGTTTGAACAAGTGTTTTATAAATCATGTTAATAAGAATATTTTTCAGCACATTTTATTTTCAATAATAAATGAAGGATTTAATATTCAATTGCTAAAATACTAAATACATATTATGCTATAATGTAAATGTAATGTTGACTATACTGTATTAAAGGATTTTGAAATGAAAAGGAGCGACTTTTTTGTCAACCAATTACTTTGGCATAACCATTTTAATGTACCAGGCATGAGAATCTTCCGCGTTTCCGCGGATTTCCGCTTTTTTTGTGTCTTTTCATGTTTTTTCCGTTTTTTAGTAATTTTCCGCGTTTTTCTAACGTGATTTTGTGCGTTTTTAAGAATATGACGTCATTAGTGTTTTTAGCCAATGAGAGCATATTTCAAGCTTTGAAGAATCGTATTTCCTAGTGACGTTTTTATGTACTGGTGGGTAGGCTTGCACGATGTATCGATACATCGTGAAAAACCGGTGTGAGGACGACAACCACATCAGTTTCACGATGGCGATGCATCGTGACATCGCGATTTTTACCGATCTTTCTTAGCGATCCTTTAGCTAGTGCAGATCTCGCGGTCATCCTGACATAGCGATTTTTTCCGATCTTACTCAGGCATCCCTTAGCTAGCGCAGATCTCGCGGTCATTGTGACATCGCGATTTTTTTCGATTTTACTCACTCATCCCTTAGCTAGCGCAGATCTCGCGGTCATCGTGACATCGCGATTTTCCCCGATGTCACGATGTTGTCGCTCAACGCCTAATTAATGAGGAATTTCTCAAAACCATTTATATCCTCCAGATGACTTTCAATTCCAACTTATTTTTTTAACAAAATTAAAATTCAGTATAATTAAAAAATAATAATTTGCAAATTTTAAGTTGAATTCCAAAAACCCATTCTTGTTTCTTGATGTTACAATGAATCCGTTTACATCCTTTTTTATTGTGAACTTCTGTGGCAATCTAGGTCATATATGCCGTCATCATTTCTTAAAGGAATCAAATGCCCCTTTATTTCTATTTATGATGAAGTTTTTCTAAAAAGCTAATTTTTAATCTCTACTTGAGCATATATGGTGTGGGGGGGGGGACACGCATGCACACACACAGATATTATGGTGCATCAAACGCCCCTCTAGAATCAAATCAGTTTGTCCACAATCTCAAAATGTTCCATTACCTGTAAAAAGTTACCATACCAATTCATTTTGTTTTTCGAACAATTTTAGGGGGTCCACCACAACTTTGAAATTTTAGATTTTCTGTATCAGCATCATCATTAATTACAACCAAGATAAAGTTGTTGCTAACACCATGTGGTTACACTGCCTAGACTAGTGACTGCAGCTTTGATTTGTTTACGATAAATAAGATAGTCCGGCATTTCCTGTTTATTTCAACTTGTGGTTTTCATTATGAACTGATTTTCAACTTTTGTTTATTGCTAGTTTGATTCTGATTTGGACAGTGTACACTGGTTTAACTTTAACTGAACTTTTTGTTCTGATTGCCTTATGGAAACCAGACTGAATTCAAATATTTTTGGTCTTGGAAGCATGATAACTTGTGATGATTCAAAAATAAATGGCTCCAAACTTCCAACTAATTTGCAAGTTTTGAGGTGTATGATGTATCATATTGAAGAAGGTGTCCAAGAAAATAGGACTAAATGAGAGTGCCAAAACTAGTCCTTTCTAATACAAAGCTGTTTCATGAAAAAGCAAATATCCCAATAATCAGTGCGATATCCCTTAATCGAAGATCTGCACCAAATACTATAGACAAGGTAAAACAGATGAAATATAAGCTAGCATTAACATTTTTTCTTAATGGCCTGTGAATGTAGAAAAGCAAATACAGAACAAAGAGGACCTTGCCTTCCTTCAGTCAATGCAAAGTGACCGTTTGGCAACATTTGAATCACATGACAAATGTCTTGCGGAAAAACTCAAATGAAAAGAACAGCGTCTACAGCTACAACAAATAAGAAGGGAAAAAGTTAATAGGGAAATGAGTTCCAACTTAATATTACGTGATTCTCAGCTCTATCGATAATGATTGTGATGAACAAAGTGATACAAATGATGTGGAAAATTTCCCTTTTGAAGGACGATCAACAAGTACTCAAAAGTCATAATCAAAATAAAAGAACAGGATCGACATTATTCATTCCACACGACATTACGATGAAAGCTAATCTTGTTTCACTAGCAACACATTTAAACATGAGTCCAGCACAACAAGCAGCATATACAAAATCATTAATTACATAACTAGGAGGAGAGACATCTACAATTGCTGCATCTTATGCAACAGCAGATAGATCAAGAAGGTAAGTTGCAATGAATATTTCAACTACCTGCAAAGAACAGTGATGTCTTCCTAAATATACGACTGCATTTGGATTCAAAACTTTCAACATCATTGTTCAATAAGTACAAAACTGAAGAACGTCCCACCATTGTCATTGGAAACGTTCACCAGCAAAAGATTCTTGATACGATAGTATATTCCCAAGGAACTGATCGTAAATGTGGCCCAATCATTGCTGACTTAATATATGAGCAGCTCACCTCTTGGCAATGCACACATACAATTGTAAACATGACATTTGACACAACTTCTTCCAACACAGGTTCTGTTACTGCTGCCTGCATCAGTGTGCAAAAGAAATTGTTACGTGCGCTCTTTGGTCAGCTTGCCGCCATCATGTTGGAGAAGTCATTTTATCCCACATGTTTGATGACTTAAAGATCGAGGATTCCAAGTCACCAGATATAACCTTGTTTAAACAATTTCGTGACAATTTTGATCATAAATATTTTGATAGTGAATTGGAACCTTTTGACTCAAAGTCAGTGAATGTACAAGCGAGAAACATAGTTGATGGTATTGGAGACAATGCAATCCATACAGCAACATCTGCCATCGATTCAGGAAAAAACAGAGATGACTATGTGGAGTTCATAAAGCTTTGCCTATTGTACCTAGACTTTCCCAATAGTACAGGAGCCTTGTACAAAGCATGTTGGATGGCCAAATTGTTATACACAATTAAAATTTGTCTTCTTGAGAAGCAAATGCAGCAACTACCTGCTGGCACAATAACTGTAAAACAACGGGTTGCCAAACTGTGTGACTTTGCTAACTTTGTCACTCTCATCTACTGCACCTGGTGGATAACCTGCGATTCTGCCATAAATACCCCTTGGAACGACCTACAAATGCTTCATTCTCTTAGTGTACAAGGCTGTCCATCCCATTATATCTAAAAGTGCAATCAGTGCCTTTGAAAACCACTACTGGTATCTTACTGAAGAGATGGTGCTACTTGCCCTTTGGAGCAACAAAGTTCCACCACAAGAACAAAAAGCCATCACTAATGCTATGCTAGCTACAAAACCAAATTCCACCGATACTGCTTTTAAATTGCAAGGTAGATATGGCATGGATATTGGAAAACCCAAATTTCCAAAAAATCTCATTCTAAATACAGTTTTCTGATTTACTTGGAGCAAATTATTGGTTTTTATTTTATCTGCTTGAACTAGACTCAAATTTTTAAATAGAAGATATTTCAGAATGGTTAAGTTCTGCATCCTATACCACATCATTCACAAAGTTACAAGCATTGAATGTTGTCAATGACTGCAGAAAGAGAGGTCAAGCTAAGTACTGATTTCATACAATCAGCAAAATGTAAAGGTCATTACCAAAATGTTCTGCAGGTTGTTCAATAAGATCGACAAAAACTGAGAAATCTGCGAAAAATACCAAAATTGACTGAATCTTAAATTGAGTGTACTTGTATGAATTAAATTGAAATTAGAAAATTAATAGCATAGGATAATATATTATTTTATTGTATCACAAAACAATCTTAATTGTATCATTTCATTAGAATATATGTTGAAAAAAATTTGTTTTACTCACGTTGCTTTGTTTATCAGAATTTCCATTTTTATTGTACATTTCTGGGGCCGGTGGACCATATGGATGTTATTAAATTTTTCAAAACTTTTACTTACATTTATTTATTATTATTATTTTTTTTTTAATTTTTTATTTTTTTTGCATTTTGAACAAAAATAGCAGAGACAGACAATTTCCATGAAATTTTTAAAAAGATGAGATGGGGTGTTTGATGCACCCTAACAGATATATATGGGTCATTCTTGCAAAATAGGCAAAATTCATGTCCTTTCAAAATTTATAGAATTCTATCACTCTGAAGATTTTGTCAACTTTCAAAAATAGTTTAGGATCACTTTTATAATCTACAGAATTAGAAATTTAATGACATATTTTTTTTTTTATACATTTTTAAAACTTTAAAATATCAAATATCATTGTCCTGACATGTCCCTGAGTGAAATTTTACAATTGCTTCATTCATTAGGGTTTTAATATTTATTTATATATTCTTGTAAATAATTTATTCTGCTTCTTTATACATTTGAAATGTTATTAGTTACAATAATGGAAATAATATTGCAAAAATTTCCAAAAGTAACTTCAATAACTATTGTCCCAAGTAATATCATCATTTTCCTGGCATCTCAGATATCATTATGTGGGCAATTAA
The DNA here is from genome assembly GCA_947359465.1 of Metellina segmentata. Taxonomy (NCBI): domain Eukaryota; kingdom Metazoa; phylum Arthropoda; class Arachnida; order Araneae; family Tetragnathidae; genus Metellina; species Metellina segmentata. Next base: position 48,845,978 of record OX375872.1, on the reverse strand, counting down.
TAGATGACAGCACTGAGTTAGAAGAATACTTTTCAAGTAATCTGGGGTTGAGGTTATTTAAATAAATAACTGCAATTTTGAAAAGTTATCAACTTTTTTTTTGGTCAGCACATACAAGTTCAGAGTTCAAGGTTTATGTATATTGAAGATCATTTTCCTGGCTTTGATAAAAATTAACTGTTTGTAGTAAATTTTTAATTTTTTTTATTATCAAGTGTATAAATGATATTTCTTAAATGTGTGTGAAATTCAAACTGAAATTTTTAATTGTTTATCCATTAAGCCCTGAACAAGCCTATTTCATCATTATCCTGGCCATCATTGTCCTGCCTTTAACATACCAAGTCAATGATGTCAAGACAGGAAAATGATGTTTTATGTTCAGTATTTTATAAATATTTAAATTATTAACTGAAGACAAATATATTCTTTACTTTTAACTATAACTTTTGATTATTTATTATCCATTGTAATTTTTTTAATAGTAAAATACCTTATAATTGGCTTGAAATTTTGAATCTTATTTGTTTCTTTTATTTAAAACATAATGTTTTTGTCATTGCACCTAAAAATGTCTAGATATTACTAAAGATCCGTTATTACATGCTCTTTTTTATAAGTTGTAAACAATATATGGACAGATATGAGTGGTAAAAAGAAATAAACATATGAGGAAAGGTTGTTAACGAAAAGATTAGCTGAGAAACGTCGTCAGGAGCATATTAAAAAAAATTCCATAACGTTTGATACAAGATAAATTGAAGAGGCATGTGAAATATATGTTAACCAAAAGAAAAAAGGAGTGGTAAAGCCTATAGCTAAAATGAGTTTGAGGCAGAAAAGGGGAATTATAAAAATAGAAAAGAAAATTCAAAACTCTATCGCTTGAACAAGAAATTGTCATCCCATAGAATTGGCTACCCAAACCAAGTGAAAGTGGTATAGATATTCAACTTTCAGGTTCTTCAAACCCAGACACAACAAGAGATGATAATGTTAAGAACAAAAGTTAATGAAAAAAGTTAGAAGAGATAGAGCAGAGACCTACATTTGTATAAAGAAACGGGAAGAAAAATTTAAAAAATATACAAGGCAAATGGAAAAATACAAAAAGAAATACTACAGATCAACAATAGCTGAGAATTGATTGCAGTAATTTAACACCACACAGCAAAACACATAATCTGTTAAAAAAGCATAAAAGTTGCAGTAATAGCTATCCACAATGTTCCTACTTTCTAATAATATTTAAATATTCGGGAATCCATAATTTCCTGAAGTGTCATGTTCCTAGTAATTTTATTTAATGTATTTAATCAGCTGAATTAAAAATACATGGTCATTCTTAAATATGAAATGTTCAACAAGAAATTTATATATATTTTTCTATTTTCATCATTGTCCTGGCAGGTTCGTCATTGTCCTGCCTTCCAATATTTTGAAATATTTTTTTCCTTAACAAAATGTTAATAATTTAGATTGCTGATATTTTTAATTTACTTAATGAACATGGTAGAAAATTATTAGGCCAAAAAAATAAAGTTTTAAAAACCTTCGATTGAAAAAATTTTATGAAGCCAATTTTTCCTATTTCACAAGAGTGACCCATATGCAAAATCTTGGTTTAAATCATGCATGCTTCTTAAATGTACAACGCATATCTTTACTTGTTATTTTTTCCCCAACACGATTTTTAATAGCCAAGAAAAAAAACAACTTAATAATAATTATATATATGGTGATGTAGGAACAAGGTTTTGCTTTTAATATATATAAAATGCATGGTTGACATCACAATATTGTGAGGCTAGAATGCTGATGTATTGCGATGTAAAAGTTCTAACATCGCCATTTTTTCCCAAATTAAAAAAAAATATATCAAACCAAATTGAAATTTCTAAAAAGACTCAGCGTTGTACAAAAATTTACATATTAGGGGTACTCCTTTAACACTTAATGCACCCTAAACTAATAGCCGCATCGGAAACAAATCTTTTTTATCTCGTTCCTTTTACGATTTTGAACAAACCATGTTAGTTTCGTAATTTTCTTATCCGTACTTTCTCAGGAAACCGTCTAACAATCAAGCGAAAAAAGTAAGTTTTCAACCCTGCAGCGGCTTTAACTTTTTTAATACAGAGACATCTATCTTGAGATGTTGTTATTTCGTATGGCCGATATTTAGCACATGCTCGTAATTCACCGCTTTTTCCGATTTATGGTCTACCATTAATTATTTATAAATTCATAAATCAATTATTATAGATCCGGACTGATGTTAATTTTTACTGTTGCGAAATCATGTGCACACAGACCTGACTCGCATGTATTTAACTTAACATTTTAGTTTTCCTCTTTTTTGAAATTTTGCATTCTCATGCCTGAATGTACAACGGAGGTGTTTAATATCACGAAATGCATTTACTCATGAAGGCCTAGCAGAAAAGAAACTATGGCAATATAAAATATGCATTATATGCAATGAAATAAATAAATTTCACAGTAGACTATTCTAAGGGGTAGCGAAACAATGCAGTTAATCTTTGAAAAGGGGGGGGGGGTGCCAAATCATCATCTCGTATCTGCAATAAATTTCTCTTGGACCAGTCCTGATTTTGTCCTGCCTACTCATAATGATTGCTAGCATCTAAAAATAAACTCAGTCAGAATCCACACTGAAGACACCAATTGGGAAAGGACATTATTTCTATTACATTTAAAACACCCTATTCAAAATTATGATTCAAATTGCAATTCACTAGAGGACCATTGATTTTATCAACTATTTCATATATTCTAAAGAAATTTAGTTTTTATTCCTTATTCTCATTGGGTTGAATTAAAGATTGAGAAATATTTGTTTCAACAGAATAATGTAATTTCTGTTGCTTTAATCAAAGCTAGACTGGCCTTAGCATTATTTAAGCATAACATTTTAATGCTGTAAGATCTAGGTAACAAATATAAACTTAATCCATTTTGCTTATCTACTGAAAAAGTAAACAATTTGTAATCATGTCACTTATAAAATCTACATGTTTCCTTGGTGTTATTGGTATCAATTCTTTTATTATTGAACATTTCAGTTTAACTGCATGTGGTAAGTATAAATGCTTTCTTATCATTTCAACGAAATCGTCATGCCAGCTGCATCAAAATTATTATATCTGAGGTATTACACACACAGATGATCTTCTGTTGAAAGTAAAATATATGAATCAAATTTGTTAGGCATTTAGTTATGTAAAGTATGGAGGAAGGAAACAAACTGATCTTGTGTCTTGTAACACCAATTGTTTATCACTTTTTATGCACATAGGCAGGTGTCACATGAAAAAAAGGTCATCCTGACTATTATAACTATTTGCCTATGTTTTTACCAGTCTTATTCTATAAAAATGACTGTATGTGTTTAATGACTAACATATCAGCTAGGTATTAGGGATGCGACATCGATGTCGATGTTTTCAAAATATCGATGTTTTTTAAAAAACATCGATGTATTGAAGTCGATGTTTTTGTAACATCGATGTTATACTTGTCGATGTTTTATTTTTGAATGAAAAAATACCGTTTTAAAAATTTAAAAACTAACCAAGTAGCATAATTTTTAAATTCAGCAAATCGAACATACTTTTAGACCAAAGTGGCCAAGAGTGAAGGGTCTGAAAAGTAGGGATGCGACATCGACGTCGATGCTTTCACAACATTGATGTATTGGATCCGATGTCCCATCACTAGTTGCTAAACCAGTTTTAAGAAACTAGGGGGCTCCGCCCCCTGCTCGCTTACGCTCGCCAACCCCCGGGGATTGCTACGCAATCCCATTTGGTTTGCTTCGCAAACCAACACTCCTTTTACATATGGCATTTGGTTTGCTTCGCAAACCAACATTCCTTTCGCAGAGTGAAACTATCTGAATAATTTGTATTATCCTGATTTCACTTTACGGTCCATCCCGTCACAGCGAGGGCTTCGCCCCCTGCTCGCCGACCCCCGGGGATTGCTACGCAATCCCGTTTGGTTTGCTTCACAAACCAATACCTCTTACGCAAGTGATATCATTCTTTTTTGCTTTAACACTTAATGCACCCTAAACTAATAGCTGCATGAGTAAAAAATCTTCTGCATCTTGTTCCCTGTACAATTTTAAGTAAACCCTGTTAATCTCCAAACTTTACGATGTGTACTTTGTACTTTCTCGGTAAACCGTGTGGGAACAGAGGGAAAAAAGCGAGCCTTTTTCCTCGCCAAATAAAAATAAATCGCTTTTATGGCAATTGTTGCTACGATAAATTTTATATCTGGCAAATCCGATAGTCAAAAATACAATCCTAAAAAGCTCCGCGAAATAAAAAATACGAAATTTGTGTCACCAACTTTTGATTGCATCGAATTTATTTATGAACCAATTTTAAAAATAATGGTACCGTAAGAAAGAGTACAGTCTGAGGTATACTGCGCTATTTTCAAAATAAAAAACTAATAGTAATACGATTTAGATATGACATTTTTAGTTAACGGTTGTAACAAAAAGTAGCGAAAATATCCAAAGATTCCAATTTTTGTATGACCAACTTTTGATCGCATCCATTTTAATTATTAACCGATTTCAAAAATAATAGTACCGTAAGAAAGAGTACATTCTGAGGTATACTGCTATATTTTAGAAATTAAAAAATAATAGTAATAAAATATAAATACGGCAGTTTTTAAAAAAAGTAACAAAAATGTCCTGATTTTTCTCGAATTTCAAAAAAATATTATCAAGAACCAAATTGGAATTTCAAAAAAAACTCGACGAGGCGCAAAAATTTACGTTGAGAGGTACTCTTTAAAAAAAATTCATGGCTGAAGACTGAAAATATGTATGTGTTTTGCTCACTCGCGGAAGAAATTTCGCTTCTTCAATTTTGACACTTAATAAACCCTAAACTAATAGCCGCATCGGAAAAAAATCTTAATAATTGTCCAGGGAATACGATGAAGAACAAATCATGTTAATTTGGTTTTTTTCTGATCAGTACTTTCTCGGGAAATCGTTTAAGAATCGAGCTAAACAGCACAGTTTTCAATCCTGCGGCGGCGGTAACTTTTTTTTAATATAGAGAGATGGGGAAACAAGTTTAAATACACTGAATTTTAAAATTATCGATGGTTTGTTGACGATATGTATTATCAAAATCGATGTTATAATTTTCAACATCAATGTTTTGCTGTCGATGTCGCATCAATAGTTAGAAAACCAGTTTTAAGAAATGTGGAAACAAGTTTAAATACACTGAATTTTAAAAACATCGATGTTTTGCTGTCGATGTAGCATCACAAGTTGCTAAACCAGTTTTAAGAAATGAGTGGAAATAGTTTAAATACACTGAATTTTAAAAACATCGATGTTTTTGGGTCGATGTACTATCAACATCGATGTTTTAATTTTGAACATCGATGTTTTGCTATCGATGTTGCATCCCTACTAGGTATCAGTTAGGTTGAAGCATTTTGATTCCATGCTTTTTGATGTAGAATGCGCCTTACCTTTTGAAACCAGGGTACTACACTTAATTTTTGAGTGCTTCAAAAAATGTTGGTTACGAAAACTTTAAAAAGTTGATTATACATAAATGAACAATATCGCATTAAATAGAACATTAAACAAAGCGTGTTATAAATACTCATTGATCTTGCAATGATGTCATCCGCTAATGCATTCGCAGCGCAAGGGTAAAAAAAAAAAGTCACTGAAAATGTACACTGCCGCTCACATTAATTTAATCTAGCCTGGTCTCCTTTGTGCAAGCTAGTTTGAAGTGTCATTTGTTTTGTCTATTTATGCTTTATAAATAACAATAGAAATAAAATCAAAATATTTTTTTATTGTTAAGATATCAGACTTCAAAGTATAGAAAATCGCAAAAATTTAAAAATGACCAAATAAATGCATAATAAACACACCAGATCAAGAAAACGTCAACATGAATAAAGATAAAGAGATTCAGAATTCAAGAAGATCTGGGAGTCCGATTCCGAGTGCCAACAGGCTTGGTGGGATGGCTTGAAAGCATAGGTACCATGCTGTCAAGGTGAACAAATGCCTGCTAAGATTTCAATCACTTCCAGGTACTTCCACAGCTCAGTTCTACACAAATATATCTGATAACATAAACGTTGCATTATCGAGTGATGGAGTTCAACCCATGGAGGTTGGTAACAAGCCACAACCATCAACATTAAGTGCACCAATTGTGATATATGTAGAGTGATGAACATTTGATGGTGTGAAATTAAATTCTTAAAACTGTGGTTCTAATTTCTTTCTCTCATTCACCATGTGACTTCACTGACGTGTTCTATGCCTTAAACCTAGTGTTTGACTGTCCCGCCACAACTCCATCCGTTTTATACAAAAATGTTACCTTTCATTTTCCCATGTATTTGTTATCTGCATTAAGCAAAGCTAATGCATGTTTTGTTTAAAATACATTTTAATCTAATTTCATGCTCTTTTATTAGTTGAAAGTCATTCAAATTAAGTAAAACAAAGTATTGCTATCTAATTTGTTTTCTTTTTAGGTGGAATAATTCAATGTGTGAAACTGGAAGCTCTAGTGATGATGGGTCTTCTGTCCATGGCCCAGATGTTGAGTATTTCTCTGGTGCACTTAGTGGATCATATGGAAAACGAAGCATGAGTCCTTTTACAAATAGGTCTGTTCTTAAAATAAATTTGGAATTTGTGTTAAGTTTTTCATTTTTGCCTTTTAAATTTTTGTTTGATACTGGTTAAGTTTTCTATCCTGTAATATATATTTTTTAATTACTACCTAATTTATGCAGTTCCTGATGACTGAGTGTTGTAACTATGATGAGGTATTGTTAAATACAATGTTGAATTTTTCTTAGTGAAATGTGTATGGTTTTTATTTTTATCCGTTTTTAGTTTCTCTTCAATTTTTTCTTTCTTTATTCAATGCAGTGCCTTAAAATATGGAATTAAGTTCCCATTTTGTTTTTTACACTTCTATTTTGTAGGCATTTCTTTTTAAAGTAAATTTTTAATGTTTCTGTTCCTTTTTGTAGGCATTTCTTTTTAAAGTAAATTTTTAATGTTTCTGTTCCTTTTGAACTATTATTTCCTTTGAACTATTTATTTTGTCATTTGTTAAGTTGGTTTCATTTTTATTTATTTTTCTGTAGAGGTTAATGAGTTATAATTTAAATGAGTCATACATTTGAGGTATTCATTCTTAAAACAATGTTTTATCATAAGGGGAAGGTCGCTGTAATTGTGCACGCACATAGTAAATATTATCAGAATTGCATTTATTTATGAGAATTTTTTTTATGTAAAACAGACATTCTTTTCTGTTTCCTCAATTAGATCAATTTTTATAAATTTTGATACATAAAATAAATGACTTTCCTATTTTCCAATTATTTGAATGATAAATTGTGAAAATTTTACTTAACGACTAAGGACTAGGCTGAGAGTTGGCAGATATGTATAATTTAAGTTTTTTGCTTTGTGGTCTCTTTTGTTTTATTAAGTCCAATTGGAGTCGAATCTATGAATTATAAATAGTTTCCTTATACTAAGAAAAATATTTTTAAAAGTTGCAGAAGTTTATAGAAATTTTTCAGAAAGTAAAAACCCTTATAATTTTTCAAACAATTGTAAGCATTTATTTTAAATATTATACAGATCTAAAGTATGGCATATCTTACACTACTTTTATAGCTAATCTCCAATTAAGTTAAAATAATTATTGTATCTTGACACAAATTTTTGTAAACCTTAATCACAGAAGTCTGACATAAGTCCATTTAGCCACTCAAGAACATTTTTTGACTGCATTATTTTTCATCATACACCACCCAAAAACTTCAATGGGATTAAAAGATGGAAGTCGCTTAGTATGTATGATCTGGACTGTATGGTGGGGGTTCGAATGTTTCCTATCCAAAACTGTCAAGAAGTTCACATGTTCTCATTGAAGTTTAAGGACTCAAGCCAAAAAGCCACTAAAACCATTTTGAATTGTTGTTTACTGCAGTTTCTTAAGTGTTGAGCACAAAGAACAACATTGCTTGTTTCGCCCCAAGACATGAATTCACACAGTAAGATCCTGTGATGATTCCAAAATAAAGCATAGGGCATAACTTAGAGAGTTAAAAGCATCTGCTTCACCTTTTTTTTACAAAGAAGGTGACTGAGGAGGATTTCACTCAACAGATAGATGTTTAGTCTCAGGAGTAAAGTGTTGCATGTTTCATCACGTCAAAATCTGATCCACTAGTTAATCCCCTCTTTGTGATATCGTTCAAAAAATGTCTGTGCAGAAAGACATTTATTTTTTGTGATCTGTTAGTATACATAGGATTCCTCATCATGAATGTTTGTTCTACCAGAATTGAGCAATCAATATAATTTTCTTCCATTGCCTTCATTCGTGTCATTTTCTATATTTATTGCTAGAATCTGATGTTGAATTTCTGCCGAGCAGACATTTTGTGCATTTACCAATCGTTTAAGAGCACAAACTTCATGATTGGCTAGATTCTCAATTTCCTGATTTATTACAAATTAGCAATATTATCCCTTTAACCGCTATACGATAAAATAACCTGCCACGGCACTGCCAGAATTGCTACTGATACAGTTAACCTTGAACGAATGTAGAGCAATGACTTGCACGAAAGTGCTGCGTGCATGGATCTTACTTTCTGCACTGTCCACTTACAAATTGAATTGTAATGTTTTGTTTGTTACCCTATTTTTTGTCTTATTAATAAATTTACTTCATTAAATAATCAAAACCATGTAATTCTTGCAATTCACTCTGATCTCTGAGCAACGTTAGTTTTAGGATTTTGTTCAACACCATGAAGAAAGCATCCAAAAGTCATACAATTTGCAGGATGCTAGATCATAGAAGAATATGGAAATGACTAGCATTGCAGCATATATGCAAATAATGGGTTCAGTAATGTCCCCTATACAAAGTTTTTAAAAGAACAGAGCCAGTTTTAATAATTGGTGTTTTCTTTTTGTTTCTGTGTATTGGAAGCTAAAATTTGCCTTGTAAAAAATGTTGTAGTAATTTGAGACTGTGAGTTATCCTTCTGAGAAATAACTGCTCGTGTGGCTAGTTAATAGGAATATAGCATTGTTTTGTGCAGGAGGCAAGAACCGAGTGAGTGAACTACATTGCAGTAGTTTCATCATATTTCCAAATGAGAAGAATCTTATGCACATGGCTATTAAGGATCATACTGTAACATCAAGAACCCTAGCTCAAGAGTTAGGGTGTATTTTATAATAATCTGGTGTCATGTACAATTTATAGTTTGCATCAGAGGGGAAGTTTTTTAGGTGTTCATTGCTGCGACAAGCATCTGTATCTGCAATGGTGCATAGATCCAGCATGTGGATAAATAATAGCATGATATCATCTTTTTAAACAAATCTATCTTCAGCATCATGATGATTGCATCATTGTCTGGCTGCATTACTTGCATAATGCATCACCACACTAGTCCATCATCTGGCACTTTTACCAGCTAAAGGATATAATATTTTGGTCCATATGAGTCGCTGTTGGTTTCTATTCCCACAACTGTCTGCTATGCATTACCAGTGCATTTAACTCTTATACCTCTGAAGTTTTAAAGCCTGTTGTCTTACCTTATCTTCAAGGCTTGCCTGCTGCTAATTTTCAATATAAAATTGAATGGCCACAAAAAAAGTGCAATGCACAATAATTCTTCTATGTACTTCAGGTTTCACTTCATCCATGGCCCACACTTTCACCATTGTTGCTGATTGAACATGTCTTAACAATGATCGGCTAGTGACTGGTACACCACATACCACTCGTGGTTATGCCAGGTGAATTCTGGCAACATGTTGAAGCAGCATGGACGGATGTACCCCAAACACATTTAAAGCTTTCTTACAATGGCAAATCATGTAGCAAGACATATTGCCATTCATGAGGGTGGGCTACACAAATATTGATTTCTTCACATTCAGTGAGTCAAATGGAGCTTTAATTTCAATCACTTTGTCCTTGTGCCTTATGTTATTTATGTAATATGGTTTTGATATCATGTTGTCTAATGTGGTGTTGTATTTCCTGAAGAAACCTTCGGGGGTTGATCCTGGACTGTTGTCAACAGGGCTGTAGTGGAGGGTATACGCGCCGTATACCCTCTGGTTTTTCCAGCAAATTCTGTATACCCGCTGCTTTTTCTTAAAAACTGCATACATGCTTTGCTTTTCATAGAAAGCATCGTGCAAAATATCACACGAAACACAGATAGCTGTATAAGCAAAAGAATAGTTTCTATTTGAAGATATCACCTTGGTACATAATTCCAAAATCGTGCCTAATAATCAAAAGAAATTCATTCAAAGTATTGTCAATAGAATGAAATCCAGACTTTGTTCTGATGTTAATGAAGAAAATTGTCAACTTTTGAAGGATATATCCATGCTTGATCCAGAAAATATAAATACAGGGAATATTCGCCATGGAGAAAAGAAGGTAAAAAAGATCTGTTGACGTTTTGGTATAGATGAAATGTGCGCTAGTCAGGGTTTAAGAGACCAATGAAAACGCACAAATTGTTCCATAAAAACTAAAGCCTCTTTTCAGAACATTTGAAATATTATCATGTTCCACGGCCAAGCGCGGTTTTAGTTTAATGAATAATATGGTGTAAAATATTTGTGATCATATTTATTGATTTCAAACCCCTCCAATCTAATGTTTATTAATGCAAATGGACCACCTATAAAGCACTTTCAACAGGAAAAAATTTGTAAGTTCTTGGTTGTCCAACCATTGCTCTTCAGTAGACAATAAATCAAGGTCTCGTCAATCAGTTAGGAAAATATTTCAATGAAAATGATAGAGAAAGGCCTTAAAATTTGTTTTTAAAAGAATTATATCCTACTTTATATATGTTTGAATATTTTTCTTAACAAGTCCTGTAATTATTTTATATCACATTGTTAAATATTAATAGTGATATTTTCAAATTTGAATATCACTCGATGCTAGTCTGCATGTTTTAAGTAAACTCTCAATAATTTGAATCCTTAAACTCGAAGTTTCTTCAAAGTTCCCCAATTCCCCTTTCCTGTAATATAAAATTAGTATAGGCTTTTTCATCTCACCATAATTTGAACTTCAATTAATTCGAACATATTCCCCAGTCCTTTGAGTTATACCCCATGGGCACTGGGAGGAGGGGGGCGGTCAACCCCCTGGCTTATGGATTTTCTACATGTATACACTAGCCACTGCACAGTGGGCGAGCACAGCATTGTCCATGACAGTTCTTTTCCTGGGGTCATGTGTGACCACTGCTCGCTAACCCCTGGTGATTGCTACGAATTTCCATTTGGTTTGCTTCTCAAACCAAAAGGGAATTCGTAGACTATTGGTTAACAGCCATCACAGCGTTGCCCGTGGTGTTGGTTTGCAAAGCAAATCAACATTCATGAAGGTCATTCTTCACAGCAGCGTTTGCCATTGCCACAAATAAAATTTACAATTTAAAAATTATTTATTTAAAGGAAATCATATTTTTAGGTATCAATCTAATGTGAAATTTTCTGCATATTTCAAATCCGTCGAAATTTTTAGTCTATAGTTAACGGTCTAACAGATTAAAAAAAAAACTATATAACTCCAGTTAAAACTTTGGTTTTTTTTATCATCCACTGAAAAATCGTTCGTAAAATGAAACAACGGAAACGGAAAAAAAATAATTTTAGAATCTCTGATCTTTTATGCTGTTGCCATGCTAAGGAAAACAATAATAATTAACTGTCGTTAAATTAATTTTAAAATGTTCTAGATTGAATTTTAAAATTCGGACTACCAGTGAGCCAAATCCCATTACTGTAATTGTCATAGATTCGTCAGGAACTTGCATATAACAAGAACCAAAGAGACATTCAAACACTTCCTTTTGTAACTGTAGAGATGTATTTCGTGCGTGTACAATTACATGATTTTTTGCACCCCGTAGTAAATGTTTCACCACTCAATGGAAAAAATTCTGTGGGCGACCATGGTATACCCTCTGTTTTTATTACGACTACAACACTGGTTGTCAACGGCCCTTTGAAGGGGTCCAGTGTGACGTTATTAAAATTCTTGCCTACAGAAAGCAATGTATTTTCTTGAATCGCTTCTTAATTGGGGGCACAGCCCTTCTGCCCCAACTGGATGAATCACTACGGATATAGGAAAGGCACTGAGATTTCAGACGGTTGGTCTTGTTTTGTTCAAAAAAAGATTTGCTTTTACAATGGTCATTGCAAAATGAAAAGGCATTGTCAATTAACTTTCTCTGCATCCTTAAGCTCACTCTCGTTCTCTTTACGGCCAGTTTAATCACCTCGCCAGATGCTTCATTTTCTTGGTAGCTAACATGAGCTTTAATCTGAAGCATCTGGGCCCCCTGACTCCCCATAATCTTCCTGTACAGATTTGATATGCTGCACTGCTGGTTGATAGTTATAAGGATCTTTTAGGAAGTCCGAAAAGATATGTGATCTTCTCTTCGTTGTATAGTGGCTTTGACTGACACCATTTGAATGCTTTTTCAATTGTAGACAGTTCTGCCTGGTACACAAAACTATGATCACAAAGTCTGTACATGTACAGTTCAATTACTGTACCAAAGTACAAGACGATAAATGTGGATCCATAGTGACTGTTCATGCCATAGCCATCTGTAAAGATCTGTCTCTGAATCTTCTGGCAGAGAGGCATCAAAGAGGACACTGATGCGTCTACTGGATGAATACGAATCATGTCCACTCTTCTTTCAAAGGATTGCGGTGAGATAGTCTCTCTGTCTCAATTTTTGTAAGGAGGAAGTTTGTGTACAGTCACTGCTCTAAAGTCCAGAGGCATGACACCAGTCAGGAATTATATCGCCCTCGTGGATATATTTCTAAAGCATGTTGGCATTTGTATCAAATGTAAGGTTGCCTTTGGAATCATTTGTGAGGTAGCCGTTGAACATCTCCAAGTTCACACGTTTATGTCAGGATCTAACAGTGATGTTAGTTCAATAACGCTAATGTAGATCCTTTTGAGCAGCCAAAGATGCCGAACGTACAATGTTGTTCGACCCTGTTTAAAGCGAACATCAGTGCTAATGTTTAATGACATCAGTGATAATGTTTATGCTTAATGACACTTTCCAAGGAAATGTGTTTTGAAGCTCAAGTTTTGGTCCCAAATCACACCCAAATACTTAAGCTCACTCAGTACTTCGATCTTGTCCTTGTATTCAAGTATAGGTCTTGAATAGGAACACCTATAGTGTTCTGGAAAAAAATGGTCAGCGATTTAATCTTATTTGGGTTAAAACAGAACTTGATGTTATGGCCATACCTGGTTATGATCCTGATCATCTTGTTCCCTTTCTTTCCATTTTCGTTGAACTTTCCCTAGAAGGTAGAAGCACCAAGTCGTCAGCATTGGCAACAATCTGACACCTTCTTGGAAGAGTCAGTTCCAAGAACACATCTGCAATCAGATTCCACAAGATAGGTTCACTGTAAGAGCCTTGTTAAATCACCTCTAGGCTTGATAACAGCATGTCAAGCCATGTATATTAAATTCAGAACACTGAATGGCTTAGGTTGGGACAGTGGTAACTAGTTGAATATTAAATTCAGACTATATACAAAGGAGAGTTTGATTTCAGACACAAATCATGATGTTCATAGGTTCATAAAGGTTTTTTTTTTACATGTTCTTAATCTTTATTAGTCATATTTTGAAGGTTTTAAATTTGTACTACAAATGCCTTTTGGTTCCAACATTTCAGTATAGTTTTAAGGTCTGGGGTTTTGTTGGTTGATTAATTTGTCCAACCATTTTCCCATCTGTAATAATTTTATAAACATGTTACTCTCGATACTCTAAATTTTATGTAAGAACGTATTTACATTAGATGTTTTAAACCTATGTAAATTGAACATTTTTGCTTTTAGGAAGCACAATAATGGAGAAAGTATGCCTGGTGGGTTAGAAAATATTTCAGAATCCAAAGAAGAATGTCTATGGGTAAATTTATTTTGTTTCATATTTCCATTTTGCTAGTGCAACATTAATTTTGCTACTGTATTATATTGTTATTCAGTTATCATTTATTTCATTTGGTTGCAGACATAGGTACTGATAAATTTAGATTTCATGACTGAGCATATTTGTGTCATGATTTGAAAAGTGATAATTTTTCATCTACATTATTAAACTTTAATGCAGGTGTTGAGATATTTGAAAGATAATAAAAATAAATTTATGGGCTACAAAGCTTTGGTTCTAATTTGATGTAGGGTTCCAATAATGTTGGCACAACAAGCATCTTTAAAAACAATAATTAACTTATTCTTAAAAATATTGGTAAGGTTGATTTTCTATACATTCATTCATTTTTAAGTGATTGCTTAGTTTATTCCATTTTTTTAAAAGTTTTGTCATGTATGCATTTTTGTGTTATATGGCATCTATTTTTCTCCTTTCAGGCAATGCATTCAAAAATAAGTACCTGGCCTTTGAAGCAATCATCATTTAGGAACTCAGATAGTGAATGCCAAGATATATCTGAATGTTCTGAATATTCAAATCATTTCATGTCTTGATAAGAAAATTCTACATTAGTCAAAATGTTTTTGAACTTGTGACCCTAATTCGTGTTATGTAAACAAGTTGTACAGAAATACATATTTTTCTGACGAGTGCAGTCTTTTGCTAATAAATTTGTTTTCAATTGTGAAGATGAAAAAAAAAAAATTTCTATGCTAAAATTATGAATAAAACTCAAGTTTAGTGAAGTGAAATAAGAAATTAGTTTCTAATAAATGTGATTCTGTTATAAATGTCAATAAACAGAAAATTTTAATTTACTTATGTTTTAGAACTTAGAAACATATTTGTGTCATACGTTTTGCTGTATTTTATGTAAAAAAACAGCATGCATTTTCTATTTCTTTTATTTCCTAATATTTGAATAAAATATTTTTACATTTTCATAGTTTATTTTGTTTTTAAGGGGTTTGATGATTATTAGTAGATGATTGTACAGTATTCCTCTTGATAAGCACTTTTATGTTTTTAAAAAACAATTTTGATCTATATTTCTGCATTTACATAGTAGATTCTATACTACTCCCATGACCACAGGAAGTTGAATTGTTTGGATTCGGGCCTGAAGAGTAGCTTAGGGTCTATTGATTTAAGTAATTTAGAAATGTTGAATTTTTATTTAGAACAACTCTGAGCTTAATAATCAGGTACCAAGCTTTTTTCAAGGTATTTTAATTTCGTGGGATGAATCTAATGAAATGTATGAAAGGGTTTGGTTTGGATTTTTAAAAATTACAATTGAAAAAATATTATGTGAATACTCAGACTTCAGACCTTACCAATAGCTAAAATAGTTGTACTAATCTTCCAAAAAAAGGATTTCCAACTTTTTCTAGAGTTTTATATTTATAGATTTCATTTGAATATATATATATATTTGTTTCCATCTTTAATGTGTTACAATAATTCCTTGACAAATGATCAGAAATCTGAATTGTTAAAAGTAGCACTGATCAGCATTAATTCAATTTAAATTCTGATGCCAACTTTAAAAAGGCTTGGAATATCCTCAGGCAGATACTATAACCAAGTAAGAGTTGGTTTTTATTTGTTTGACTGGTGATTGAGATTTTATGGTACTATGTCCAAAAAAGACCAGGCTGTACTGAGAGCAAGATACAACAGTAAAATCTATGTGATATAAAACTTTTAATAGAAAATAAGTAACAGATCACACAAGCTCAAGAATTTTTTAAAACTTTTACTGAGAAAATAGTTTATAAAGAACACTTGGTTAATATGAGATGCCAGTAAACCATTGTATGATTAAAAGGTTGATTTTAATATATAACTGCAGATCAAGAATATGAATATAAAATTGTATTAAAGCATGAATATAATGTATGAGTTGATGGTTTAAGTCAAGTTGACCAGTAACATGATATGTGGTATTAAAAAGGTACGAGAATTATGTATATACACTACCCTACCATAATGGACCAGACAGCAAGATGTGATGGTATAAGCGAAAGAATACATGCTTTAATAGGGGATGGTCCCTCACGTACTGCAGTTACACTTTCAACAAGGTTTTGATACTCAGCTATGGGTATTTGTGTCCATTTCTGCTGCAAGAATGTCTCCAGCTCAGCTATAGATTTCAGACGTGGTTCCCTGGTCCGTAAACGTCGCTCTAACTTGTCCCACAAATGTGCTATGGGGTTTAGGTCGGGACTCTGAGCAGGCCAGGGAAATCATCCATATCTTGATACCACTGCTTGATAGAAGCTGCAACATAACATGGAGCGTTGTCGTCCATTCCATAAAATTGCCAGAGTGTAGGAAGAACCTGACTGTCCAAAATGTTCATGTAGGCTCATCAGCGTTCAATTTACCAGGAACGACATGCAAAGGTCCCACTCCATACCACCCAAACAAGCAGTCGGATTTTAAGCAAATCTGCTGGCGTCCGGTCCATTATTGTAGGGTAGCGTATATGCGTACATATACACACACATACAAATTATAAAAGAATCTTATAAAGCTTAAAATTCGATAATATGAAGAATGGATTGGTTGTATTGACTTTTTACAGTGTAAGACATGCTCATATGACCATGCTGCACCAAACACAAGACAGACAACGTCAAGTAATAGACAAACACGCAATGAGGTTTAATGACACAAGAGAAATGCACCCAGGAACGAATCAAACATGTACTGCTTACAACTCGGGTTACAAGATCACAACAAACCCATTGAGGCCCAACATGAAGTATGAGAGAATTTGATTTAAAACGAATTGATCAACATATACAAAAAAGTATGAGTGATGTGTTTTAAAAAATTAATGAGGTTATTGCTATATTTAAACAATCCAATTAGAATTCAAAATAAAAAAATTGGAATGGTGATTTTCTGACAACCTAATTTTAAGGTGGAATTGTTAGAAAATGAGATACGATGATGGTAAAAACAGAACATGTATTTAAAAAATGGTGAATATCGTTAGTTGAATTAACGTCGTACTGGAGCAAAACAATGGTGGACTTGTTTCGGAGGGTAATTTCCAAAGGGAAATATTGAGAACGTAATTTTTTTAACTACTGTCAGATGACGAGGTCACACCTCAGCTGGCACCCTCTCTCCAAACTTCCACAACCATGCCATCGCGAGGACATCTGAAGTCATGATGGGTTAAACGTACACCAGCCCTTACGTATATGACGGTCTTTGGTCGTATCGAGTTTCTAACTCGCAACCCCCGTTAGTATTCTTCCAACCGGCCTACTACGATCCCCGATCAGTAACAGGAACCTCACGCGTTACACACATGTACTCTTTTAAGCAAAAATGCCTGGTGTTAAAACTCTTGATGCAATTCGAATTTGAAGTTAAAATAGCATCACACTACCGAAATCGTAAGGGGGACGATAAAAAATGACGGGTTGCGTTCCCTTGAGTTTATTGTTGGTTTCTGAACTCCAATCTTGTTACCATTCGTTCCATACAATATCTTGGACATTTTCGTTGTTAAGATAAGTTTATTTAACGTCGTACAAGAGCAACACAACGGACATTTTCGTTTGAGAACGTATGTTCTCATATGAGAACAAACAAAATATACTCAATAGATATTTTATACTCAAATAGATTGCGGCACTCTTTGCTGCTGTGCCAGAACTTATTCATTTCCCACAATCCTGACGTACCCTGATGGTATTTAACACAAGGAGATGCCAAGACCAATCCGGGTAAGATCACGATGAATATTTAACCCGTTAATGCCTGACATTGTTTTTTTCCCGAAGGTATTTTGTATACTGCAACTAAATATCGTGAGATCAACTGGAAAAATATTTAAAAAAAATCCAAATTGAGATTTGAACCTCAAACGTCCCTAAAAAAAAAGGACGCTAGGCACCAGAGGGTACATAGCTTTCCGCATGAAATAATTTGTAATAATGCTTATTTCTATAAAAATGATTTTTTTTTTTTGGTTAAAGCATGTCTAATAAAGCATTTAAAGACATTGAAAATGCCAGTAAAAATGGCAGGTTTTGTTTTGTTTTGTTTGGTATGAAATTCTACAAAGCATGTCATGCAAACCCACCATGCACTTGTTTCATTTCCGAGGGACTTTTTTTTCGCAATTGGCGCATCTCACCTGAGTTTTATTAACAATTACATAATGCGTCATTCACCGTCATATCTAATGACATTTGATACTCTGTATTTTAAAGACTGGTTTCTCTAAAGGTCTTATCGGTTGTAACTTCCTATCTGTAGTATATTTCTTGAAATAGGCAAAACATATCTCGCTTCGGAATTGGAGAAAGTGCAAGGGTTTGTATTTGATGATGCACAAAGACGATATAACTGCCACGCATTTTGTATAGCAGCCTCTAATCCAAATATGAAGAGTCCACAACCATTTCTTACTCCGGATGCAATGTTCTGATCCATTCTGTCAGTACCCCGCAATAATTATATTTATGATTTAAATTCGGTCGATCAATTTCAATTTTTTTCCTACTTCGTTCCACCCAACTAGGATTACGTTGTCTTGCTTTTCATCGTACTTATACTCAGGTATATCTGGTATGTTTTTAAAAAATGAAACATCGCTTATTGGGCATTTTTCAGTGCGATTGGGACACACTGTTCCAGTCACATTAAACCCTTTATTGGACAAATAATCAATTGATACAGACGTGAATAAATTGTCGCAGTATATGTCAATGCTGGAATGTTCAGGTAGTTCTGAAATGAGATCCACGACAGTCGAACCTCACAAACTTAATTTTTCAACAATATTTACAGTTCCTGCCCCATGTGTAGGGCTTAAACTAAACCAAATAACCAAGCCTGGTGTTCAAGCATCAAACCTTGTATCCAAAACGGATTGGTTTCCCGCGTATGAACTGTGTGCAGTGTGGCAGACATAGTACGGCACCATGCTTTCATCAATCGATAGTTGCTGTCCCTGGGGTTGCAAGCATATGGAAATACTGCATGATTTGTTCAAATCGATTTCTGCACATTGCAGAACTCATAGCAGTAATACTACATAAATTTCAGCAGACCAGTGAAGACGTCTATGAGGCAAAATAGCATACCCACTTATTAAAAGAATGCTAAGGAACAAACGGAATTTTAAAGTAATTATTATTATTTTTTTTAAATTTCTATAAAAATCCAATGAGAAGCAGAAGTTAAGTTTTGCAAAAGCATTCTAATGGTTGTTTACATCAAAATATTTATCCCCGACAAGTAACACCAGGATCTTCGCCATGTTTTCGCACGGCAAATATACGTGCCCTCCTGTGCCTAGCGTCTCTCTTTTTAGAGACGTTTCTAAAATGCTAAAAACATCATCAAAATTTGAATACTTACAAAATTCCAAAAATACATAAACTAAAGAATTGCATTTAGTGTCACATTTATCAAATACAGATAAATTGGTTTATAAATTATGAGGAAAAATCTAACCTCTTTTGATTTGACATTGTAAACGATGCGTTTTGCGTATAAAATGAAAATAGAAAGCCCACTTCATCAACTTTACTTCCATCAAATGCTGTCATCAACTGAATATAATCGAAACCAATGCTTAGAAATGCTTCATGATTTTTAAGTTGAAAGCTGCATTTATGTGAAAGTGAGGCTCTTGTTTTTGAAGCGTCCCTAAAAGGGGACGATAGGCATTAATGTGTCAAAGGCTGGTGATAGTCGGATGTTAAAAACTACAGAACACTTTTTGTGTCGATAAATTATAAATAAGCCCATTCTTTGGTAAAAAAATTAATTCTAATGCTTTGTAGATAGCAAACAATTCGGCTCTGAACATGGATGCAGCAGATAGTAATAAATCGCTAACAGTAGTGGATCCGCAAGTAAAAGCAGTCTGTAAATCGACGTATGGTATTAGTAAAACAGGACGATTATATACAAAAAGCTGCGATAGATCAAATATAGTTTGTATTTGACGTTTTAAAGTTACGAAATGGTTTAGGGCATGTTCATCAATGTGATGTAGGGTATTAAAAAGTATGAGAATGGGGGCTATAAATGTACAAGTTCTAAAGAGCAATATATGGAGTAGTGTACTGTTATTGTTTACCAAGTCGGAAATGGGAAATAAAAAACCGCCAGAGACATCGATGGCATTGAAAGATGTTTTACTCGGGACATCCGTAGATCAAAAGTTGGGATACAGAATGAGTGGTATAATAAAAAGGCGATCTAAAGAAGTATCCAGAAGTAGATTTTGGGGTTGATGAGAAGGGTGACATATATATAGCAGTCGGGTAGAAGCCAAAGATATTCATGACATGCCATGCAAGCTCTTGACTGGTGAAGTGCGAAAAGCTCCTGAGCAGATATGAAATGCGATGTTAGATCGCATCGAGCTTTCGCAGAATAGGATATCTAACCTTAGCCTGACTGCTCAAGCATAATCAATTTTAGGAATTATACCTTGGTAATGTGTTGAGCATTGACAGTCGTTTTGCACCTCAGGACGTGTTGGGGAGAACTTTACTACCAAAATTTAAATAATTTTAAACTAATGTTTAGATGGTCACATGTTCGTCTCAATAAGAGAATTTCCTAATTAAATCCTTTTGCAAAACACTTTGAGGCTCTACTATTTTCGTTTGAGAAATTTGTCTGCGAAAGAAAATATTGCTGATCGAAAGAACAATTGAATTATGTAATTATTTTGAAGCATATTTTAGGTCAACAATATGCAGGCCCTGCTGAGTCAACACTTTGACAGACTTGGTGCGAAATTTGACGAAGGGCCCTCACTGTCGGATTTGTTTTTTCTTCACGAAAATAGCAACAGTGGTTACAAAAGGTTTCTTTTGTTTCAGAATGGATATATGTAGGTACAACAGGTTATGTAACATTGAGTTTTTCAATTATTTAATAAATATATCAGCTTTGCAGAAGGTTATTCGGAAGATCTACTATTAGAAGTCTGGAAAAATATTTTATTCCCAGCAACTCAAAAAACTTTACATACTCAAGCCAGAAATGACTGGATCAAATTATTTGAAATTTGGAATCAGATTAAATTTTGTCCCAAAGTTAGGCGTTGTGAGTTTAACATATGAAATTTGAGTTTGTCTTGAAAATTTCCTCTTATGCATGGAAATTTATACTTAATATTTCGTATCGAATGGTTCCTTTGAAAATACTCTATGTACGATGTGGACGAAGAAAGGGGAACAAATCGTTTTTTGACGTAGCTGTATATCGATGTACACTGTGCTCCTTGGGTTGTAATACCAGCGCACTCTTTAGACTCGACATAATCATTGTTAAAGCGACAGATAACGTTACGTTCTTGTTAGATTTTCAGATAAATATATATCGTGAGAAAATTTCTAGCGAATGAATCCCGTTCTAGTTGGTGTCCGTTCTGGTAACCGATGTCATCCCGCACGTAATCAGCAACAGATGACCGTTCTCACTCTGTCAGAAAAAGATTATTCCTGGAATCCAACAAGTTATCGGGATCCAAGGGACCTTTGACCAAGTTGTATTGATATGTGAACCAATTTAAATAGATTCGAAGGCAAATATCTTTACTTGACAGACAAACCGGTAAGTATGCTACCTTAGAATTTCTGTCTTTTGTGTTAGATCCTTGTTTTATTGGTACATTAACTCCTCAATATATATCTCATATAACTTGTCCCCTATGAAATTTAAGTGTTCAAATAGCAGAAATGCAAAAATCTAGATCCTTTTCCTTTAGGAATTGACAGCTCAAAGGTTGTATGTATCAACAGGCTACCTTTCTTTTTTTCTTGAGCCCTATAGTAGAAATGCGAATTTCGTAGGGGCACCTGCAGACATCATTAACCTTAATGGTGGTTGTCTGGACGGAGAATCTCGTCATTAGCAAATCTGACCAGATCTTGATCTCGTCATCATAAGAAAATCGACAGTATCTTGATGACGAGATATATCGTCGTTACCAAAATTGGTCAGATCTTGATAGACGAGATATCGTGCCAAAACCACTTGGAGGATTAAGTTAGAGGGATTGAAGTTCTTCAACGTTCAAATCCCGGAAGGAAGATTGAATATATTGTAAATGATCTGCCGTATATACAATATTCTGCCTATTGTAGTTTTACATAGTTTTAAATAAAAAAAATGCATAATGTAATGCATTATTTGCGCTTTTTTTTTCGCTCGATGTAAATTTTCTCAGTTTTTGTTATCTCGCCCTTATTGCTATTTTCTTGTTCCCCAAGAAGGGTGATATATCGAGGGGTTATTGTATTTAAATATACAGTAGATTATCTTGTAGCGACTATCGATTGAATGACTCACTGTGATTTGTGACTCACTTTTAAATTTACTTATTTTACAACACAGAAAAACAGTTCGTAATTTATTTGGCACCGTTATACATAAATGATCGCTTAAACTAAATATTTTTTGACAGTGCATATATTCTTTTTCTTCGCAATCTAAAAAGCGCTGTATGAATAATAAGAACTATTTTAAAAAACGACTCGTAAAACGTCTACTGTATTTTGTTATCCGTTTACATTTATTTAATTTGCTTGAAGAGTTGAGTAGATTATAATGCAAAATATTATGGTATGAATTATTAGATTATAAATTATATTGTAACGCTTATAAAATAAAAAAGAACGAGAAATTCAAGACTAGATTCTTTTACATTTTTTGAGATATTTCAATTTCTATTTTTCCTTTTTTGAAGCGGGAAGACTTTTTATAACAAACTAGCATAATAACTAGCTGTGTCTGGGTTGAATTAATGTAATATGAATAGAAAAAGTATAAAAAATATCTCACAGAAATATAAAAACATATTTAAGTGTCGGGAAAATTTTCGTGACCCTGATTTCAACCTTTTGAATTGGCCAAATCTGGCCCTTGCGCCTAAAACCCCAAAATGAACCAACTATCCACATGATATATTACTCACTCTTTTGAATTCTCTTGACATCCATAACATTCTCCTGGAGTTAGTAAAAATTTCAGTTCTATAATATCTATTTTTGAAATATTCGTTTTCAAATACTAATCTTTTTCTGGAAGAATACATTAATCAAACTTTTACTGTTCAGTATTTGGTATAGCATGACCAGATCCGGACCTTTCACCATAAAAATTCAGTCAATGAATCAACCAACTGTGGAGTGATCTCCACTTCGAATTTATTCCTTTTACACAATTTATAGTTAATAAATTTAATCAACAAGGCATAATAAATGTTTAAAAAGTGGGAAATAAGAGACTCAACTTTTCAGGTCTATCCCACGTGAGGTATTACAATTGGCTAATGGTCTCACTCCCTCGATTTCTCAGAACAGTTTAAACGAACTTTCAACAGCCAGCTCGTTGTATTTGACCAATGGCCTCATTCAATCCTACATATCGAGATTTCATTCAGAGCTGTATCGCATGTAGGTTTCTGCTGCCCAACAAGCAATTGCCGTTCTTTGACAAATCAGTCTGATATTTCCAATGCTTCGAAGAACACACATGCGAACTATCTGAAATAGAAACTATCCACGATTAGTTTTCTCAATGATTTCTTAGTCGAGATAACATTGAAATTTATATAGATAAAATATCGATTTTCAGAAGTGAACAATCACCTCTTGTCTTGTATCGGGATACTTCTATTGAAGTGTCACATCTGAGTAACAGAGCAATGTAGCCAGAAGGAGGCTCAAAAAACTCCCGAGTCCCCCGAAAATATTGGTTTCTTATTTTTTAATACCTTCAAAAAAATATTACAAATTTTGAAATGTTTTAAATTTTTCAAATAAATAAAAATAGTTATTTAAGAAAAAAACTAGTTATGATTTTTCAGTTTTTATAGTTTAATAACTTAATGTTCATTACGAACTAATGATTAGGTTTTTCGCGGTGTTGACTCTATTTCTCACATATTAACACCCATCTACGAATTGTATCAATCTCAAACAGTGATAAAATAACAAATTAATTTCCAAAAACAAGAGGTTGAATATTTACTTAGTGCTATTCAATGCAACTGATTTTGTAAATATTTCGGAACCATTGTAGTCGTTCCCATGCTTTGATATTCATAGGGGTTCCCATTTTACGAGATTCACGTAAAGTTTAGCCAAACTATCCAATAATTAAAAATATCCAAAACTAGCATAAAAAGATGTTCTTAAAAAATTGATAACCTTAATTTTAAATCAAATACAAATACAAATATTGACGACCAGCTACAGGCTCAAGCCCAACAAGGCTGGTCCTTTGTTTATGAATTCCCCAATTCCCACTGACTATCCAATTGTATCTTAAATTAGTACACTCCCTTTAAATTAACTATATTTTCTGGCAACGCGTTCCGTTTGTCTATTACCCTATTAAAGTAGTAGTTTTTCCTTAAAATCCCGATTAAAATGTGTCTTATTCAATTTATACCCATGGCCCCTAGTTCTGTTATCCCTATTGAAATTTAAGCCCTCTGTGTCCCCTTGTTTTACCAACTTGAAAAGTTGAACTAAATCTCCCTTCTTCCTTCTTCTTTCCAGTGTATACATGTTTAGCTTACTTAAACGTTCATTATAGTCAATATTTGCTCTCCCTGTTATTATTTTTGTAGCTCTGTGCTGAACCCTTTCAATTAATTCTATATCCTTTCTCATATATGGAGCCCAGAATTGTACAGCATATTCTAGATGTGGTCTTACTAAGCCCTTATATAACGGCAAGATTATATTCTTATCTCTTGAAGTTACAGTCTTTTTAATGTACCCCAATAACCTATTACCCTTTTTACCCGCATCTGAACATTGGTGACCCATTTTAAAATCCCTGTGAATTATCAACCCAAGATTCTTGACTGCTT
Organism: Metellina segmentata; assembly: GCA_947359465.1. NCBI lineage: Eukaryota > Metazoa > Arthropoda > Arachnida > Araneae > Tetragnathidae > Metellina > Metellina segmentata. The sequence continues at coordinate 48,820,976 of OX375872.1, read as the reverse complement.
CTCCCTCCTTTACCTTTACTCCCTGCAGACAGTACTCGGTTCCACTGTTCCTGTAACGCATATGCAGAACTTGACATTTCCCTATATTAAATGACGTACCCCATTTTACAGCCCATTCGGATATCTTATCAAAATCCCCTTGTAAATTCTCTATCTGTAACTTGGTATCCACTGTCCCCCATATTTTTAAGTCATCTGCAACATCATCAGGACAAAAGTAAGTCACAAGAGAGAAAAACGAGATTGAGTAAGGCGTTCTAGAATAGTATTGCCATCTCACATTTTTTTCAACTAAACCTTTCCAAGACGAGTGTAAAGGCGAGGAAGCATGCGAAACACGAAGCTTTGATCAAACGCACTAGTGACTGACGATACTGCTTTCCATAGGAGTGACGCATAAGTAGACTGAGCATTGCTATACAGAGGAGCTTCAAAATGTGTGATCAACATGTCCACCAGTAGTCACGTGACTACTCTGAAAAATTGACTAGTTGTCCAATGTGTCATCATGGGGCATCCGAATCGCCTCATTTGGGGGTATAGCGAAAACAAAAGCCCGAATCTTGATCTAAAAATGGCCTTATAAAAATAAAAATGTCCTTTCTATAAAAACCAAACATAAAATTTTAAGTAAAATCTTCCATCTTGAGGATACTGGTGCAGCACCTAGAGCAAATGCATCGGGTTCAATATGAAAATTCCCTTAAAGCACATTTTAAAATGCAATAATTTTATTTTCTGCTTAATTCTGTATTTCTATTTATTTTCTAGAGAACAGCTTGAAAACATGTGGTCCGTGATATTGTGCTCTTTAGCTCTGATTGGTATGACAAAGCATTTTTATTTCTGTTTTCACATATGTATTTAATGTTCCTTTAAATTATTGTTGATTGGACTTTTCTTTTTAAACAAAGCAAAACGAGAATCAAAATCCCTAAAATTCTAACCTAAAACTGGGAGCTCAGTTCATAGATTACAAATTAGAGTGCTTGATTCATACAAAAATGCTAAATACAAACAGTTATTTTTACCTCTTCAATATAATTTCCTCCGTTTGATCTATTTTAATATTTTCTAAGTAATTTAAAAAGTAAATTTTTGATAAAATTTGGATTGCATCATGCACAAATCAAATTGCCAAATTAATAATTGCTTGTAATTTCTTTTCTAACTTTAATGCATATATTTCTACGTTTTGTTGTCGAATATAGTCAATTTCAGCACGAATGACTACTCGATTCCCCACCTTGCAAATTAAATACTCTGGTCCAAAATTATTTTTACATGCATAAAATCACGGTATTCTCCCAAACTGTGAACTATAATTTTATGAATTTGTCTGGAACGAGACATAACATCATAAAACATAAATACAAAGGAAAAAATTTAAGAACACTGCATATGCTATAAAACTGTAGCATGAAACCATAAAAATGGCAATAATATGTGACAAGGAGAGTTCAGAAATTAAATTGAATAACTCAGGAAAAATGTAAGACTTATGAATTTAATATAGAATGTCCACTTGTTTGACCCTGACTTGAACACACATATCCCAACGTGATTTGATGCTGGCAATAATGTTGTTAACTACAGTTTGAGGAATTAAGTTCCACTCCTCCAGCAATGGGGAGTCTTCAGGGCATTTATATCTCTAGGAGGAGGATGTCTGCGTGCAACTGCTGTTCCAAGGTAGTTCCATTAGTTCTCTATCGGGTTCCGATCAGGAGATTTTGCTGGCCACGGTATTCGCTCAATGGTTTCATTTTCAAGGAATTCGTCACCGAGCATTATCGTCCATAAAAAAAATCATATTCATATGCACCTCTGAAAAGTCTTACATATAACTTTCTAAGACCTCATCTTTAGAGCCATAAGGCATCCCGATATCTCTGGCCTGTCACAGATCCTCTGTTGAACTAGGGGCGTACGTCCATTGATTATTATTCCACCCCAAACCATCATACTTGCACTACCAAAACGGTCCCACTCCATAATGTTTGAAGGAAGATTTCGCGTTCCTGACTCCCTCCAGATGTAAAAATGCTTAGAATCAGATGTTAAACTAAACCTCGTCTCATCATTAGAGAACTTGAGTCCATTGGTGTTGTATCCAGTTCGGATGTTCTTTACACCAATTAAAGCAATCCCTCTTGTGTTGTGAAGACAGTGAAACACATACCCTTGGCTTTCTGACATAAAGACGTTTTTCATCAAGCTTTCTGTATACAGTTTGCCGTGATACAACAGTTTCCATGGCGGCTGCAAGCTCTGTACTTAAATGCCGAGCAGTAGACTTCCTGTTACGACGGGCAGTTGTTGGCATATATCGATCTTGAGAAGCAGTTGTTATACGTTTACGACCTTGTCCAGGCATCCTTATAACAGTTCCAGAGTTCTGAAATTATTTTCATAGCTCAGAGACTGTCTTGAAATAATCACACATCTCGCTGCTTCCATGATTGTCTGCCCTGCTTCTAAACGACCGATAATACGCCACTTCAGATTCTTCCAAATGATACTAGCTCAGGTGTTGCTTCGTCATCTGACCGTGGTTCAAAATTACGAGGTGTTGTCCTCGGATCTTTCCCTAAAGGGACTGATCCCGGACCGTCGTCAATAGCCCGTTGTGTTGCTCTAGTACGACGTTAACTAAAAATTACCATTACCATTACCAAATGATACTTCGGAGCCATAACAAACCGTTTCGAGTCTTACACACTGAAATCAAACGCTGTATTGCAGAATTTCACTCAGATATTCACTTTGGACAAAGCGCTTGATTCTCAGCGTCGGATGACGTAACACCTTGATTTGCAACAGAAATCGTTTGAACACTTTTGATTGGATAATTCTAATTAGGCTTATCTTTCACACATTCCCAGTAAAAATGGATTACATCGATTGGATATTTCATGGAATATAATTATTTTTGGGTATGTAAAGATACTTTTGGACATGAGTGTATATGACAAATCTATTTTTAGCTGTAATAATAGGTACAGCTTCGAAAAGAAAACAGTCCATCCCTTTTTATTCGTGCATTGTCCGTAGTAAAGTCAGAGGTATCATTTCATAGGGAATAACGTCTTCCATAAATTTATTTTGGTAAAGATTGCATAACAGGTCATCATCTTCATATAAAATTGAACAATTTTGGAGCTACACCCAATTTTGACGCTATGTTTCAAATTTATATTAAATTTTAATCTCGAATACCAAGTTTTTTTCAAGTAATTTGGTTTTGACATTTCTGGATACACTTTTGAGTTGCTAATGTTAAAATACTTTACGCAGATTTTATTCACATCTTCAAAAATAACCTTTTCTACAAAGCTGATTTTTTAAATATTACTACCAAAGAACACACTCAAGCAAAATCTTTTTTTCTTTAGATTTTAGAGCAAAATATTAATTATGGAATCAAGATAGGTTTTTTGAAAGAAACAATGAACTTCTACTTGAAGAAAATAGTTGCAATTTCAGTCATAAAGAGTTCTGAATTGATTTTCATCAAAATATATAAGTTTTTTTTTTTTTAATTTCGTACTTTAAAAAAAAAAAAAAAAAAAACGTTATTTTGATTAAGTTTGGGTTATTTAACAGTAATAAAATAAATCCCGCCACCATGATGGGAACATTATTTTGGAAGACAAGAATGAAACTTTCCGAGTATAATAAAGTTTCTATACTCGGAAACAGGTGAACCAATTTCCTTGAAACTTGATATGCGAGACTAAATTGATAGATTTGGAATTCGGAAACAAAATTGGGTGCTTCTAGTGGAAATTATGAAGTTGAGTGTTTTGATATGAATAGCAACCAATGGGATATAATTTTATACATATGAATTCAGTAAAAACGTTATTTCCTATCGAATGGTATCTTTGAGTTTGCTATACTATAAACAATGTACAAATAAAGAGTGGTGGTTTTATTTGTTCGCAGCTATGTTTTTAAACAACGTAAATACACTGATGTCCAAAATTAAGGTCACAAACATAACATCTGTGAAAACTGGAGAAATATTTAGTTTATTCCAACGAAATTTGGCATAGAGATATATTATTGTGAGAGAAAGCATGTAAAAACATAACAATGTGAAAAAGAGTTCAATTGTTAGTTCAGATACAGGTTATATCAATAACGGTCAAATCATGATGTATTTATCTCGGGATAGGTCAGTCTAATATGGAGTGTGGCCACCGGGCACTGCTGCTATACAAGTCTCACAACGAGCCCTCATTCTGTTGATGAGGGAGTCGAGAAATGCTTGCGGCTATAAATCGCATTCTTACAAAAGCGCGGCTTTTAACGCCTGGAGGGTCTTGGGAAGGGGTTAACGTCGTGCAATGGCTCTTCTTAGACCATCCCAAACATGTTCTATAGGATTGAGATTCGAAGACTCCGAGGGCCATTTCACATACGGCGAATATCCTCTTCTTCAAGAAAATCATCAACAATGCGAGCTCTGGGTGGCAGCGTATTATCTCTACTATTATAAAAGGAAGTGTTTGTTTGTTTCGCAGAAGCAAAATTCTGACGATCTATGGCGCTTACAGCAATGAGATTTGGCACACAGGTAGTCCAAATTTTTTGCAAATTTTGGGTCGCGGCGAAATTTTAAAATTCAATCTAGAAGATTTTTAAATGAATTTAATAGTTTTATTCTCCATCGCTTTTTCAAACGCGGAGAACTTTTTCTACCCGTGTGACCTTGCAGTCAGGGTTTGGAATCATGCCAAGATCATCACAAGAAGACGTTTTACATCCATATCTTGATATCACTGCTTGACAGGAACACGGAGCGTTGTCGTCCATTCCATAAAATTGCCAGAGCGTAGGAAGAACCCGACTGTCTAAAATGTTCATGTTGGCGTCGGGGATCAATTTATCAGTAACAACATGCAAAGGTTCCAGGCCGTACCACGAAAAACACCCCCGAACAAGTAGTCGGATTTTATGCAAATCCGCTGGCGTCCGGTCCATTATTGTAGGGTAGTGCAGCTATTGTATAACACAGGTGGTGAATGAAATTAATGTACAAATGAGGATGAACTTTTACAGTAACCTGACTTTCATAAAGGAAGTCCTGTGATTTCATCATGTAACGAATATAACTCTAAGAATTTTTTACCATATAAAGTGGCGAATGAAACTGGAAGGTTGTTTCACTAATTCCCAGGTTTACGAACGAAATTGTTTAATTATTAATGATGGTAATGTATTAACGTCGCACTGGAGCAACACAACGGGTTATTTTTAATTATTAATTGAGAACTAAATTAAATGGTTGGTTGCTATATAGCCCTTAATATGTGAAAAGTTTTGAGGAATGTTTACAAGGCCTAAGTACTTTTTAATTTCCACTATCAACGTTACAGCTCCTAAAATAGCCTTGACAAAGTAAGACTACAGATAGATCAATATCAAATATGATTCAGTTGAACAAGTAGTAGGAGTTATGTAAATCGACATAACGATAACCATTCAAGTATAGTATATACTTGATGCTAGATTTAGCCAGATAACTTAGTTTGCATTAAGAGAACACCTGAAAATGTTAAGATTGGAATCAGCTTTTAATACTCCAGAAAGTAATACACTTATTTGCAACTACATGTTTTGCTATGGATGTGGATTTTTTGCTTTTTACGAAAAGTATTCAGGATCATATTTTAAATCAAAATTTAATGCATTTCAGGTGGATCTCTGGGTCTTCCCTCAGCCAACCAATATGTGGATACCGTCATCCACACAACTCTTCAGAATGTCATCCGAAATGAGAAATTAGATCCAACCCATCTTGCCGATTTCACTCAAAACTACAGAGACAAAACCTTCATGGGATACGTGAATGGTAAAGCCGATTATTCTGAGGGACGTTTGAGTGGATTATCCCAAGTGGCTCGAATGGGCGAATGTCAAGGACCCACAAACATCTCAAGCTCCACAGTTATCAACTGCACACTGAGCTTCAACTACTTGAAAACTAGCTACAAGGGGAAAGTGAAGTACGGCGTTCTTCCAAAGGTCTCCATTGAAGCAAATGCTGAAGTTTCTGTTGTAGGCTTAGATATTGGGATCGTGAAAGGCTTCAATGACCGACAGGCAAGATTGGGTTTCTTCAATATCCGAATGTATGGATCTGTCAACACTCACTTCACAGGCTTAGGTCCTTTGAATAAGCACATGAAAGTACTAGAAGAATACTACAGGAGCCATGTCATTCAAGAATTGATAAATGTCATCAATACTAGGTTCCAATACGCTTTGAATTTGGCCGTTCCTCAAGTTCCTATGCCTTTGCGTTAAAATTATGCATCTGCAGAAATATGAAAGGAATTATGGAAACACTGTAGCTCGCTAATCACAGTTCTTTGCTTCATAATTGTATTACTACTTGAGTATAAAATAAATTGAGCATTCTTATATGCGTGTTTTGTTATTTGTGGTTCAACTCATATTTAATCATTCAATTTTATTTTTTTTAAACCAGCATTTAGGATTGCTCTTATTTGTTTAGCAATCAAAATAATAATTCATGATGACAATATCAAATACGGAATACATATTAATGAATTATATTCACTTAAAACAAATTAATCTTACTAGAAATTGCGAAACATTAAAGTGTTCGACATTTTTAATTATTCTCTATTTTTTTTCCCTACCTGTCGGATTCCCCCTCACCTCCCTCCCCTGCGAAAGAAAATAAAACAGAACTCGTGGTCGTATAAAAATGCAGGAGTTCTCTTTAATCGCTCTCTGGTTATTAATTCTAAAATTAAAATTTCTATCAGTTTGACCAACAAATTGAGGTGCTACAACTAATTAAATAAAATTGCGTGTAAAGTACCCTTATTGAAGTTAGCACTGGAGTCTAAACCCCCGCACGTTCTTTAAATTATAGATAGGCTCAGTATAATAAACAAAAAAGAAACATAATTTAGATAGGAATTAAATATGCTTATATATGGCCAGAATTTTATACGAACAAATTTTACTTTTTGAAATGATTTATTCGTTAAGAATTATGTATTTATGAAAAGAAGATTTCAATTTACCAGGTGTAGTTTCAACGTGGAATAGATGTCAAAACATTTAATAAATTTTCGATTAAGCCTTTGAAGTAAATTATGCTAAAAACGTTTTCTGAGAACAAAACTATATATGGGCGAAGATCTATCACCAAAAATGAATGTATTTTGTACATAACAAATATAGTTTCGAAGGGATAATGGAACCCCTTACAGCTCTGTCCATTTAGAGCAATCCCAAACATCATAATATTATATAAGAGAATATTTACTTCCTTGCAAAAACATTTAGAGTTCCATATAATTAAATAGAGGTTTGTATAAAGAGAGAAAATAAGCTTCGATTCTATAAAAATGTATTTCTATAGAATTCTGTGTAGAAATTCTATAGACATTTTCTATAGAGGTTACTTTATAGAGCTCATAAAAAATGGGCCGCAATAATTCTATAGGATAATATATAGACCACATTTTCTAAACAAATTATTCATAAGGGATACCATAGCAGCCGTACTATTCCGTAGAACATTTATATACCATAGCAGCCTTACTATACCTAGGGTATTTATATACCATAGTAACTGAGCATAGGTTTAGCGATTAAATAAGTAGTGGACTATATTAACTATTACATTTATTGGCATGTGCGCATTGCGGGAGCCGACTTGTCTCAAACTCAGACTTCCTTCTTTTATCAAGGTTTCATAAGGTCGCCAAGTGGCGCCACGGAGATGATATTCCGTCGCAAAGGCAGAAGTTACATAAATGCAAAATAACTCTACACTACAATTTACAGAAAGTACTTGATTGTTGAAAACAGGGAGGTAACAAAATCCTGAAATAAGTTCCTTGATATTTTCCTTATAGTGTCACAAAAATTTCACTGATTTTACAATTGCCTTAATAAATGTTGTTATCCGTGATTGGTATTGATTTTCAGTATCCACAAAATATTTTTAAATATTTAGGGTCAGATGGGGTAAAAGGATAATCCTCCACAAATATTTTGTATTTTTTCTCTTCAGATATTTTAATTGTTATTGTAAGGGTTGGAACCCTTAATGGAACTCTTACAATAGCAATTCATAAAACTGGAGAGAAAAAATACAAAATATTTTTATTATAAACTTATTATAACTGATCTTACATTATCATACTATACATAGTGTTGCCAGAAGATAAATCTCAGAAAAGAGAACATTTGTTAAAATTATTTTGAAAAAAAGAGGACTGAAAAGTGAAAATCCATAGAAGTTTTTTAATTACTTCTTAATCGATCAATTGGAAAGCTTGCAGGAAAAATTACTGATAAAATTATGTCTCAAAATACATGGATGAGACTACCTCCTACACAATTCTATATCCAAATGTACAGCCTGTGTAGAATTTCGATTATAAATTAACTGCAACCAATATTATATTCTTTTAACTTTATCACATAAACATACACGATAAATTATAATTTAACAATAGGTAGAACTAATACAAATTCTTTCAAACAACACAAGTAAATAATACACTAACACATAATTATAGATCACCGAATTCTGCGCAGCAATCAGTTGAGTTATCGACTTCGATTTAATGCTAAAAGGAGGCTAAGTTAGCAACGCGATTTCCTTCCAAACTAAAAAAGGCTGCGAATCGTCTGTCTTACTATATATATTCATTCTGATACAATAAGAGCAATATTGCTTATTCATATTATTCTAACACGAATCTAAATTCTCATTGGTTATCTATTTGATCTCCTAATGAGGCGTTTTAACATGGAGCTCTATATACACTAGAAATTGAACTTCCTATTATAAGTTGATGCGTTTTAATAATACGTACGATTTTTGTACAATGTACTAGATCTAGTATGTATTCCGAAAGCTGTGGTTTACATAACGATATAGTAGGCAATGTGAATAGATTAACGTATAAAGTTTGAAATGTGTAATTTAATACAATCCGAAATAATGACCAAAGAGAACGAAAAGTGAACAACAGAAAAAAAGGACATAAAAAAAAAGACCCGGCTTAGAAAAGAATGAAAAAAGATCAGAGTGCAAAAAGAGGACCTGTTCTCTTCAAGAGATGATCTGCCAACCTTATGCCATTAACATCTCTAATATTATAAAAGGAAGTGTTTGTGTTTGTCTGTTTGTTTGTTTCTTGCACGCAAGGTCCTGACGAATCTATGGCATTTACAGTAATGGGATTTGGCACAATGGTAGCACACAGGTAGTGCGAATTTTTTGCAATTTTAGGGTGGCGGCGAATTTTAAAATTTAATCTAGAACATTTTAAAATGAATTTAATGAAATTTAATTATTGTTTTCTTTGGAATGGCAACACTATAAAGAGATGACAGATTCTGAATTTATTTTTCCCGTTAACGATTTCATTTTGCGCGGAGGAATGATTTTCCAGCAGACGACAAAAAACAAAGTTTCAACTTTAGTTATGCAGTACTTCTTTCTATCTCCTAGACCAGGGGTCGGCAACCTGCGGCTCTTTTGATGTAAAGTTGCGGCTCTCCAGTTCCATACGAAAAAATTAATAATTTATCATCAAAACCTTTAAAAAAATAAGAAAATATATTTTTAAGTACCTATTTTCTCCATAGCTTCTTCTATTTTCATAATCGTTAATTACAAATCTCTACGCTTAACATGACAGTAATGAGATAAATTTGAACTATTGTTTTGTTCTTAGAGATGAGACTCCGTGACCATGTTTATCTTTCATCCAGTTGTATTTCATTTCCGTCTCACCCAAACAGCCACCATCTAGAGTCTAGACAATACGTCTAGATGATGAGATGGTGAGTACGTCAAAGATTGTTTTATATGTGCATCTGAAGAACTGTTTTGTTTTTTTAAAAACAAAGCAGAAATCATGAAAAAATTAAAGATTTGCCATTATCTGCTAAAACAGTACAAGATAAAACTGCTAAAATGTCTTCAAATGTAACACATATGCAAGTGGAAGACATTCAACTGGCTTCTGCCTTATCACTTGCTATAGATGAGTCTTGCGACATAAAAGACACGGCACAAGTTACCCTTTACGTCGGGTATATGTCGTCCCAAGGTCCAAAAGAAGAACTGCTAGGATTGCTACCGCTCTCAGGGCAAACTCGTGGAGAAGATATAGCAAATGCTGTGCAAAAATGCCTGGAAGACAATGGAATCGATATAAATAAAATCGTTTATTTTGCAACTGATGAAGCCAGAAGTATGACAGGAATACATAGAGAGGTAACATCAACTCTTCAGAAAAAAATAAACCACGAAATGAAATTCTAACGTTTCACTGCATAATTCATCAAGAAGCGCTATGTGCCCAAACATTTCCGGCCGAAATAGTTGAGGTTATGAACTTGGTAATTAAGATTATTAACAGCATGTTGGCAAAAGCACTCTACCATCGCCAGTTTAAAGATTTCCTTGAAGATATAGATAGCCAGTTTTCTGACCAACTTCTGCACAGTAAAGTGCGATGGCTTTCCAGAGGTAACGTATTGCTTTGTGCTTGATTGAAATAAAAACATTCTTCAATGAAAAAAAGCATTGACCATCTCGAACTGGAAGAAGACAAATGTCTGCAAAAATTCAACTTCATGGTAGATACCACAATGAAACTAAATGAACTAAATCTAAAACTGCAAGGAAAGGGCAACCCAGCCTACGCCTTGCTTGAAGAAGTGGTCAATGAGACCAATGCAACTATTGACACGAATTACTTCAGCATACCTTTAAAAAACATGAAGGGTGAATTCGCTGAGATTCGAGCAATTCAAAACAAACAAAAGTACTCTCGCGTTCATAGTAAATCCTCTCAACACAAATACAAATGAGATCAACATTGAGCCATTTTGAATTGATGCTGGATCGCTTCAAATGCAATTGCTAGATTTGAAAACCAAAGACTTGTGGAGTGGCAAGTTCACAGAACTCAAGAGCAAGTTGGGAATTCCAGAAATGCATGCACATCGCACAGCACAAGTGGACAGCTCTTAAAGAAATTCCAGAAGTTGAGGCCCTCATATTCGGCGCATGGAATAGTCTTCCAGAATGCTACAGCGAGGTGAAGAAGTTGGCATATGGAGTGCTGACGATCTTCGGGTCGACATATTCGTGCGGGCAAGCGTTCTCTTGCATGAATATAATAAAAAGTAAAGTTAGAAGTCAACTAACAAATAAAATCTAGAGTCGTGCTTTAAACTTAAAACAACAAGTTATAAGCCAGATTTAATCAAACTTTCAAAAGGCATGCAAAGCCAATGCTCCCATTGATGTAACTATCTATATTAGTGTTTTTAAATGAATAAATATTATTCCGTGTTTAAAGCCGTTTATTTTAAATCAAAAATAAAAAATATAATATCGAAACGAAAATTTTTAGTGGCTCTTCAAAAACTGGGAAATTTTGTAAATTGCAACTTTTGGCTCTTCCGTTTCAATAGGTTGCCGACCCCTGTCCTAGACCGTTAAAGATAGAGTAAAAATTTAGACGGGTTTGAAATCTGCGGAAAATTTCACATTAGATCGATACTTAAAAATATGATTTTCTTTACACAAATAATTTTTAAATTGAATATATATTTTATATTTTCGCAAGAGATTGTGATGTCAGGTCAACTTTCGCTTTCGAAAAATAAACAGATTGTTCGTTTTTCGTGAAATCGGAATCATTAAAGATTTCCACGGGTTTGCAATTTGCGGTAATATTTACACCAGTTTAATATCTAACACCAAGGGCACGGACAACGCTGGGCTTGCCTGGCTAGTCTCTTATATAAATCAACGTAGTATTTTTCAAAATATGTTTATTATTTCCGTTTTAAAAAAGAGCAAGGTGAGCATATTCTGACACTTTTGTATCGACAGATGCGGGTTTGTTTTGATTTTGTTGTCCTTGATCTTCGACCGACGAAATGTCTGGTTTGGCAAAGCGTCTAACTGACTGGACTTCTGGCGTTAGCGTTTGGGAAGGAATATCTGTACAACAATGTGGTGATTAAATTTTCCACAAACGTAACAAGAATCTTTCGAATTGTATTGAGATAATACATGAAAATCACTTAAACAATTGAAACCAAGTCTGTTTCTTAACTAAATTCATTCTGTCAGACAATTTCATATTTTTAATGTGTCGCAATGATATATTTGATGTGTTTGGGTTTTACAAGCCACGCACATTCTAGGAGTTCTGATGAGATATTTCGATCGTTCTGGATTAAACTTAGATGCAATACCGACATTAATGCTATTTAGAATTTGACATTATCTTTTTAAGAAATCCAAAAAATTCATTAAAACTCTGTACTTCATTATCCTTTAGTGTCAATTCAAATTGCTTTCGGGTTTCGGGTTCTAACATCTCCAGAATGACATTTAATAATATAGCGTTAAAAAATTGGTGTCAATCGAGATCCAAGATTTATAGATATAAGATTCTTTTTTGCAGAATCTAATAAATTCCAAAGATCCCCCCTTGACGGATTCATGTTTGATTGATTATATATTGAGAATACCAATCATACCAATGACCTTTCTCGATTGGAAGCCCGTTGTGTTGCTCTAATATCACTTTAATTAAAAATTACAATTACAATTTGATTGGAGTGAACAGTAGCTAACAGGAATTTACGTCACAGGGTAGGTAGGTATTTTAATTAACGTCGTACTAGAGCAACATAACGGGCTATTGACGACGGTCCGGGATCAATCCCTTAAGGGAAAGATCCGAAGACAACACCTCGTAATTTTGAACCACGGTCAGATGACGAAGCAACACCTGAGCTGGCACCCCACTCTCCAAACTTCCACACCAACCCAACGTGAGGACTTTCGGACCATACGCTTACAAACATCCATGCCCCGACCCGGATTCGAACCAGGAACCTTCCGATATAGAGGCTAACACCTTAACCATTATACCTCCATCTTGCCATAGTAATGGTAATGGTAATGGTAATTTTTAGTTAACGTCGTACTAGAGCAACTCAACGGGCTATTGACGACGGTCCGGAATCAGTCCCTTAAGGGAAAGATTCGAGGACAACACCTCGTAATTTTGAACCACGGTCAGATGACGAAGCAACACCTGAGCTGGCACCCCACTCTCCAAACTTCCACGCCAACCCAACGTGAGGACTTTCGGCCACGACAGATTTAAGGTGCACCAGCCGCCTCTACACCATACGTTTACAAACATCCATGCCCGGACCCGGATTCGAACCAGGAACCTTCCGATCCAGAGGCTAACACCTTAACCACTATACCGGTTGGTCGGCCATCTTGCCATAGAAATTTTCGAATTCAATGTCATACATCACCATTGATGCAAATTGATGCATTTTCAGAAGTCTTCTTGACATAATCATTCGGTGATTATGAAATTCATTATGTGGTATAGTAAAGATATACGAAACGCCAGTGCGAGGTTTATGGATTTTATTTTACTTTGACGTTATATAACAAACAATTAGAACTGTCTATTTTGTCAGAAAATTAAATGAAAATTTAAAACCATTGATATTGGTATGGCTTATACCTCAGCAGATGTTAAATAAGAAAAACTAGAATTGTATATGCTCAAAAAGCTCCTACTTTTACTGTATAAAGGAAATTTTCTAATAGATTTTTACGCATGTAATCAGTAGCATTTCTTAGTTAATCATCTTAAAGCTTCTTTATGTACACGACAATACATCCTCAAGAGAGGTAAAATTTGAACTCAGATGCATCATTGTAGCGTTATCTTATTGAAATATTTACAGAGTAACATGGCTTCTCCCTCTTTGATCCGGAGTTTTTCATAGTTTGACCTTGGGTTTTCCATCTTGAAACCCAACTAGTTGAAAAATTCGTTATTGTAACCCAGGATTAACACATGAAATAAATGTTCAATGCATATTTACATATCCATCGTGGCAAAAACGAACTTTCAGATATGTAATTACATCTGGAAACTTAACTAAGGGTGAAATTTGTTACTTGAACCCCGGATTCACAAGAAAAAAATATTCAATAAATATTTACATAACTAATTATAGACATAATTAATTATAGCATATGTAGACCTTGGGGACAAAGGTTAAATGCATGCAATGGGTCACAAAAGTATTAGGTCCTCTCAGTTTCTAATTCTTTTCCTATATTTTAAAAAGATGTAGTTTAAATTATGATAGAAAACAACAACATAAAATATGTCCTTTTATTTTAGTTTTCCATCGAAATAATCAAAAATTGTGAAACATTTTGTAACAAATATTTAAAACGTAACGCAACTTAGAAAATAATGCACACAAAAGTATTCGGCCACCTCTCGTAAAAACTACAAACGCTAAAAACATGAAAATCAACATCTTCAAGTTTTACAATTTGCCTTAGACTGTTTTAAGTCTAAGTATAATGGTTTGCGCCATAATATTTACTTTGAGTCAATTTCACATTCTACCCTGCTTGAAGACTGATTGATTTTCAAATCATTTCACTGTTTTATTGCGCACTGTGTTTCTTTATTTTTTTCATAACTGTATAATGATAGATGATGATGGTAATTAATTAATGTCGCACTGCAGAAACACAACGGGCCATTGGACTTTAAAAGTAATGATAGGATACATCTTTAAACAGATTTGATTTGAAGTTCTTTTGATCTTTTATACAAGGTGATTCTACGGTAATGAGACAAACTTGGAGGGGTGGTACAGCCTACTAAAACATACCTTTTCGTATAGGAATGTATGGTCGGAAGTAGTGACGTGTTATCCGCAATTACCTGGATGCCAGTTTTGTGGGACGATGAATTGGGTGTGGTTGGACCAGACCGATGTCCACCCTGATTGCCAGATTTATTTATCGAGCATCGATTACTTCTTATGGGGGCATATGAAGACCATCGTTTACGGAACTCCAGTTGACTCAATTGAGGACCTCGTTGCTCGACTATCCATTGTGGCTGCAGTGGTTCAAAATTACGAGGTGTTGTCCTCGGATCTTTTCATTAAGGGACTGATCCCGGACCGTCGTCAATAGCCCGTTGTGTTGCTTTAGTAATACGTTAATAAAATTACCATTACCATTGTGGCTGCAAGCGTGAGCGAAATGCCTGGCATCTTTGTAACTGTTCGCCAATCTTTCCTTCCACGCTGTCAAGCAAGTTGGTGGTTGCAATTTTGAGCATTTATTGTAAGCATTGCTGCAAAGAAGCACTTTGAAAGGATGTTGTAAATAAACAAAGTTTTTCTGTTCATGTCTCATTTTTTGTGTTCGTGCCTCCACGCGTCACTTCCGACCATACATTCCTATACGAAAAATGTATGTTTTAGTAATCTATCACCCCTCTAAGTTTATCCACTAACCGTAGAATCACCTTGTATTTAAACCAGACCTTTGGTTGATTATTTTCGTGTTGTATGACTCAAGGGCCACATTTGGTCAAACTGCGCCAATCACAAGAGAGACAGCTAAAGGAGGGAGGATTGGATTGGATATGATTTTGTGGCATTGGGTCCTCTTGGGACATATTATGCCAAACTCAAGATAAAAAACACTCAAGGAGGGAGGAAGAAAACGCAAAAATCAGAAGGGTAGTCGCAAGGGTAAAAATGAAAGGGAAGAAATATCACTCGGGTTTGTGATGCACGTTCACACCTAAAGAAAATGTGCTGATGACTAACCAGACCTCTGTATTCAAAGTACTACGTTTTGAGTAATTGTTTCGGATCTAAATACCTACTTCAATTCAAATCTTCCTCTATAATTTTTTCAAAAATTTCTTTTAAAAAGCTCAATATATTCATATTGAACATTGATTTTACTAGGAATAAATACAAGTGCATCTATACCAGTTGCAGACACACACTCCGAGATCATAACAGAGTATGCTGCAATGCGTGAGCTGAACAAATACTTTTATGATCCACTGTATATTTTATCCCTTCCGTGAGAAATTTGCTGTTTCCAGTACCTAGGCAATTGCATTATCAAAAACTTATTTCAAATTGTCGTTTTTAGCAGTCGGTTGCCATAGAGAATGCAAATAGCTGTAATTCTGGAAAACTAGAAACATTTATAAGATTCGTCTCGTAAGATAGTGACTGTTAGTTCAATGTGGATTCCGTACTATCTTGGCAGCAGAGAGGTGGGTAAACATTGCCTCACTACAAATAAAAATGACATATGTCTATCTTCTTTTTTAGATATCTGAAAATATCCTTGATTAAATTCGAAGAAGTTAAGCGATTACCGAAGCAATTGAAATCAGGATATACCTTCTTATCAAGCACAAGCGCCACTAAATAAAAGTGCGAGTTGTAGGACCTTTTATCACACTCACAGACAATCTTCTAAAGATCCTCATGTAAGTCGTCTTTAATATCACGTTTAATTGTTTTCAAACAGAATATCGTTCATCTCGTTTGTATCGTGTGTCCGTGGACTAGTTTAAAAAACTAAGAATCAATTGTTGTAATATATTAAAACCTAATTTTCGTATGAAATAAAAAATTTCCATTGTTTTCAATACTTAAGAAATTAAAATAATGAGTCGAGAAATATAAAATCCTCCGGATTTCATTAGAGAAATTTCCATCGAAAGTGTACTGCATTTTTAAAGGCAGTGACTTTTTTATATTTGTTTATCTTGTAATGTAAGCTTGATAAATATTTATAATTCATGCTTATCAGGTTGTTTTAATTGAATTTCTTTTAATGCTTTGATCAACATATTTTGATCCCACGATTTATTTATAACCCCACATTTTATGGCTATGAATAATTTGTATTAATTATTCTTCACTGTGCTGCTAATCAGCATTTGTAATTATTTTATTGTGTTTTTATATGGTATATTTATTTAATTTTATGATAATTAATTATTTACACGATAAATTTAATGAGAGAAAAGAGGGATAATATTATTTTTACTTTAATATTACTTAGTTCAGTAGCTATATTCGTTCTTATAGTATGTTTATCATTCGGACTAACGTTTCTCTTATAATTTCAGAAGTCAAGGGTCAGCTATGCTTCCGGTAATATTTGTTTTCGTCTTCATAGCAGGTATGTCTACATTCCAATCTGAATATTTCCCTTTACACTACCAATTTCCTTAATAAATTCAAACTATTCATTATAAGATTTCATCAAGCTAAATCTATTCACCCATACTCACAGTTTTGAGAATTGTTAAATGCACTTTTACCGGTTTATATTTTGTAGTTTTTGCGTCTATATTAACAAGTTTGTTCATTTTAATAACACTCCACTCATAATTCGTTTTTATACTGAAGTTCATTTTTAATTATATATGTTTCTAATCTTTTCTATGATTTATGACTTTTTATTGGCATATTTTTAAGACTCGTTTCCCTTTAACCGTAATATGTTTTCAAACTTGCATCCGAATTCAATAAATTTTGTGGGTTTGATTATACAATCTTGCTTTGAGATGAAAATTTTATCAAATGAGAAAAGATAAATTTAAATATTGACATACAGGTTCTCCTTGACACTCCAAGTGATTTCGACGAGAAATCTCGTCCATCAAGATTTGACCGATTTTAATAATGATGTAATACATCGTCATCACCAAATTGCCGATTTTTTTTATGATGACTAGGTCAAAATCTGAATAGCTTTTTTCTAATGATTAGGTATCACGTCAATTAAGATCTCGTCAGTTTTGCTAATGACGAGATACATCGTCAAGACAACCACCAGGAGGGTTAAATTGTTCAGCTATTTGGTACCGTGTTTTCGTCCTCAAAACAGCACGTCCTCAAAACCATATCTGAATAAAAAGGAACTTTAATTTCAAAGCAGATTGCAAAGAAATACATTAACATTCATCTTCATAAGTACATTTCTTTTACTGAATAGTTGCCTAAGTTTACCCTCCTAGTGGTTATCTTTGCGTCGAAAACTGTTTTTGTAGTAGCCAGCGGTCAGCCTCTGGTGCAAAAATCTGTACCAAACTGTCACTAGTTTTGATCAAGAGATAATTTGATTTTACTACTTGGATTTTCATCCCCTTGAAGAAATATAGAAGTTTAGTCTCGATGAGGTACTTCATCATTAGCAAAAGTATCCTGATGATTAAATGGATGATATATTTTGTCGAAACACTTGGAGGGCTTATAAAAACGTTTTTAAGGGCTGCCACAATTTCAGAGAACCATTCTAGACAAATTCAAGTATCGCGTCATGTCAAATGATTCAACGTTGTACATACAAGTTACTTTCACCATTTAAATTTCTTGGCTTTACTCTAAGCTGAAATTTTTATTGACTAATATTTAAAGCAATGAATAGAGTAGATTGTGTGAAAAATAGAGTAAGAATTTATTCGTTGGGGAAAATATCCGTTATGGATCATATTGTTCTCGTAACTAGATTGTGTAGATGATAGTGAAATTACAGAAATTATTTCTGTTCACATGGCTGTTATAGTATAGTTTTTTAAACTGAAAAGTTTAAATTGTAGAAAGAAAGTAAAATATATAAACTTATATATAAGTGTAGCCGTTCTGCTTTTAATCCTCTGCTTAACATTTATGCATATTTTCAAACTTTAAAGATAGCATGTTGTGTTTATTGGTGTATTGGTTATAAGTGTAGCCGTTCTGCTTTTAATCCTCTGCTTAACATTTGTGCATATTTTCAAACTTTAAAGATTGCATGTTGTGTTTATTTTTATGCTACAAAGTGTATTTTACTGTTATTTATTTTTACCCTTCAGAGTTAATACGTCCTTACGAGGTAATGTAGTGCTTTAAAATTAGAGATGCAAGTTTCTTGGATAATATTCTCCCAAAGATTATTACCAAGAGATTCCATAATCGAGAATTTTCCTCTAAATGCATAAAAATAAAATGACATGCAATAGATTTTTTTAATCAATCAATGAATGAATACATAAATTAAAAAATCTTGTTCAAAATGTAATACTTCCGAGTTTAACATTAGAAATAAAACAATAGAAGTCGAAATTTAAGTCACTTGTAATCTACACTTTTCAGCCATTCTACTCGAATTGGGAATTATTTACTTTTACAATAAGTGTAGTTATTTTCGATATTTCAAGTTCGCTTTTAATATATACCCCCCCCCCCCCCTTACTAAATTTAATGTGTGCGATGCAGATCACACTAAATGCGATATTAGCATAACCCTAGACTTCACCGTGGCAGCATCATTATCAGAACTATAGGATAAAAATTCATCAATGGTTTCAATAAAAACTAACACGTTAAATAATTTTTTATAAAACAGTGCTTTTTGTATGAATGCTATATAAAATAAGCATAAATCCCATTTCTGCTTTTAACCCTCCTGGTGGTTGTCTAGACGTGTTTTCTCGTCATTAGCAAAACTGACCAGATATTGATAGACGAGATATCTCGTCGAGATCACTTGGAGGGTTAACGAATTGCAACTTCTTGAAAACTGATGTTTTAAATGGACAATTCTCGAATATTCTCCAAATTTCAATTTCTTAAACTCGTTCTTTGAGAACAATATCTTTTAGACCCACCTTGAACCCGGTCACCGTAAGGTGTAGAGCGTTTTGGTTGGCCCAGGGGAAGAACAATACTTGGGAATATTATCTGGCTAAGAACTGTAGTTAAAACGATTGCTTGATGATTATCTATCAACTAAATGTTCAATGTTATTAGACTATCGGTCTCTGAGAACAATATCTTGGGAATATCCTCTGCTCAGAACTCAAATTAAAATGATTGCTTGATGATTATCTAACTAAATTTGTATTACTTTTACAGGAAATGCATTTGCATCTCCAATTGCCAATCAGTACATTGAGAGCGTGCTAAACAGTGCTCTTAGGAATGAAATCCGATCCTCAAACCTCGATCCAGCTCTGATTTCAGACTTCACCACAGAATTCCAAGACAAAGTGGCCATCATTGGTAAAGTGAAGGGAAAGGCCGAATTTTCCAAAGGTCTTCTGACCGGACTGTCCGAAGCACGGCGACTCACTGAATGCCAGGGACCATATTACAGCTTCGGAGCGAAAAGCATCAACTGCAGCATCAACTTTGTCAACTTGAAGATAGAATACGAAGGTAAACTCAAGTACGGTAAGATGCCGAAAGTCAACATCAAGGGGAAGGCCAACGTCACGAACACCATTCTATTCATTGAAGTCACTAATCAGCATCCAACCATGCCTGCGAACTTGAAGAACTTCTTGTTCCAACAGATTGGATCGTTGAACATCAAATTCACAGGTTTAGGACCTCTTAATAAGTTTACAAAGTTCTTGGAGGATGGTTTTAGATCTCATGTCGAGGCTCAGGTTTTTAATTCCATGAGTCAGAGATACCAATTCGCTTTGAATAAAGCTGTGGGTATGGTTCCTTTGCCAAATTAGTTAAAAACGTTTTAACCATAACTTCATCCTTCAAAAGAATTCAACTAACGTTTTTACCAATGTCCATAGAAAAATGAGTCATATCATAAACTGATGCTTTTCCATACAAAAGTTTCCAGCAAATGCAAAAATGTCATGTTGGAAAAACAAAGCAATTGTTCCTGCAACTAATGCAGTATTCCATCCATGTATAAATAAAAAAATATATTTTTATGTAAAAATCTCTAGTATTAGTGTTTTTGATTCAATATTCTCTTGAATTTTATAACTTAGTTTACATTTATCATTTTCATCGTTTAATCTTATCACTATGTCTTTGCATCAAAAATTCTGAGAAACCCAGATTGCGCGTTTGAAAGGAAATTTTTTTTCATTTATTTATTCCTTTGTTCGTACGAAACAGTTCTAAGAAATGCAACCTTTCCTTTTGAAGCTTCGATTGCGTAATTCTACCCACAATGAAAACGTGTTTGAAAATCGCATCGCTACATTAATGTCAAAAGTAATCTTTGTGAAATTAATATACTTTTGTTGTGCATTCTGGGAAAGAAAGCAAATGCCAGAATAAAATAATATAGCATGTAGCTTAATGCTTTCTGCCATTACCGTCCTTCATTGCATGAGCTATATGTGTATTTCGAAAGGCAATTACTTTTAAAAATAATAATTTCGAGTATACAAGTTTTTTCTTAGATTTTTAAATTAAGACGTTTGTTTGAAATAGATTAAAACTTTGCATTTAACAAAAGCTTAGTTTGAAATTTCTATAACAAAAACTTTGCAAGGTTTTTACGAAACAAAATGTGTTACTTTTATAATTTAAAGTTTTCCATAACACGCTAGTATTTTTCTAGAACCAAAGAGAGAAATGTGTGTGTTCAATTAAAGCAACAGTGGGCGTTTAAAAACTTCCTTTCATGTTTTTGAAAATATTTTGACAGTATAGTAGGGTAACTGTGTTACTTGTAAAATTTTAGCTAAAAATGTAGATTTTAACCCCAAATAATTCCCGTCGTCAATAGCCCGTTGCTCTAGAACGACTTAATTAAAATTAACTTACCATTCTGGTTTCGCTATTTTCGCAAATATCTTAACTGAAAGCGTTTTTCCCGCAACTAATTCTGTTACCCAGGTCTCAATAAGTAGTCTGTTTTAACCCTCCACGTGGTTTCGACCAGATATCTCATTGATCAAGACCTGACCGATTTTGATAAAGAAGATATCTCGTGATCAAGATCTTGATGATGAGATTAAGATCTGGTCAGTTTTCTTATATTGACGAGATGTCATTCGAAGAAACGTCTGCTAGTTTTGCTAAGGACACGATACATCAAGACAACCGCCAAGAGGGTTACCATTAGGGGTATAAACTTCGTCTATTTGTGTCTAGAGAAGTGGGAAAACGTTTTGTTCTGTTTGTTTCGTTCTTGTGGTAAGCTTGTTCACAGTACTGATTCTAGTCAACTCGATTGCTCTATCATTACTCCTAATTCTGCTAGAGGCAGAAAGATGATACCGGAAGAACCAATAGAATTTTATATACTCTTTTTTTTACTTTAGGAATGTTTTGAAATCCAGAACCAAACACCTGGGGGGGAGGGGGGACTAGGGCCCTCATAGCCACTTCCCTGAAATACACCACTGCATTTAAGTCAGATGACTCTAAGAGTACTTATTCAAAAGGGCTTCATGTCCCTTAAAAAAGAACAACAAACAAAAATTAAATTCTCGTTTTAAGTATTGCTTATTGTACTTTAAAGCCATCTGTGTTCCCGAATGCCGTTTCCAGAAACTTCACCTTGAGAGCATCTCCGCTCACGAAGTTACGTCTCACTGTCCAGGAACAATAAACGTTGAATAAATTTCCGTTCTTGCCTCGCAGAATATATAATCTCAACCTCTGCTTCACATATAAAACACCACTCTCATTTCTCCATAATATCAGAAGCTCTGCTAATCCAACTGGGAATCGAGAAGAGAGTAAGTGACAAATTTTGTTAACCCCTTTTTCACAAAGTATTGAGTTTGAATTTTAATATTACGCGTAACACAAAAACATACTTTTATCTATATTAACTTCGCTCTGGAGCAACACAGCGTGCTATTAATGACGGTCCTGGATCAATTCCGCAGGGAAAGATCCGAGGACAATACCACGTAATTTGGAACAATGGTCAGATGACGAGAACACCTGACCTGGTACCTCACTCTCCATACTTCCACGCCGGGCCAACGCGAGAACACTTGAGGCCACGGCAGATTTAAAGTGCACAGGCCCGTGTATACGACGATCTTTAGCTGGAACTAGTTTCGAACTCGGAACCCTCCGATTGTTAATCTGCTACTCTGCCAACCGGGCCCCTTTAATTTTATTGAATTTATTTTTCTGTTTTTCATACCGATGACCGTTGGGGTTGGCGTGGATGTTTGGAGAGTGGGGTGCCAGCTCAGGTGTTGCATCGTCATCTGGCCGTGGTTCAAAATTGCGAGGTTTTGTCCTCGGAGCGCCCTTATTCTCTTAAGCGATTGATCCCGGACCGTCGTCGATAGCATGTTGTGTTGCTTAAGTACGGCGTTAATTACAAAATTATCAATTACCAATCATACCGATGACATTTCTCGATTGGAAGCCCGTTGTGTTGCTCTAATACCACTTTAATTAAAAATTACAATTGCAATTCGATTGGAATGAACAGTAGCTAACAGGAATTTACTTAACAGGGTAGGTAGGTAGGTATTTTAATTAACGTAGTACTGGAACAACACAACGGGCATTGACGACGGTGCGGGATCAATCCCCAAGGGAAGATTCGAGGACAAGACCACGTAAATTTTAACTATATTCAGACGACAAAGTAACACCTGAGCTGACACTCAACTCTCCAAACTTGCACACCACGACAACGTGAGAACATTTGAGGCCTTGCAGATTTAACGTGCACCAGCCGTCTTTATACACGACGGTGCTTTTGGATTCAAACTCGCAACCCTCCGGTTGCTAATCCGATACTCTTCCAACGGTAATGGTAATTTTAGTTAACGTCGTACTAGAGCAACACAACGGGCTATTGACGACGGTCCGGGATCAATCCCTTAAGGGAAAGATCCGAGGACAACACCTCGTAATTTTGAACCACGGTCAGATGACGAAGCAACACCTGAGCTGGCATCCCACTCTCCAAACTTCCACACCAACCTAACGTGAGGACTTTCGGCCTCGACAGATTTAAGGTGCATCAGCCGCCTCTACACCATACGCTTACAAACATCCATGCCCGGATCCGGATTCACCAACTGGTATAGTGGTTAAGGTGTTAGCCTCCAGATCGGAAGGTTCCTGGTTCGAATCCGGGTACGGGCATGGATGTTTGTAAGCGTATGGTGTAGAGGCGGCTGGTGCACCTAAATCTGTCGTGGCCGAAAGTCCTCACGTTGGGTTGGTGTGGAAGTTTGGAGAGTGGGGTGCCAGCTCAGGTGTTGCTTCGTCATCTGACCGTGGTTCAAAATTACGAGGTGTTGTCCCCGGATCTTTCCCTCAAGGGACTGATCCCGGACCGTCGTCAATAGCCCGTTGTGTTGCTCTAGTACGACGTTAACTAAAATTACCATTACCGGATCCGGATTCGAACCAGGAACCGTCCGATCTAGAGGCTAACACCTTAACCACTATACCAGTTGATCGGCACTCTTCCAACGGAGATACCGCGGCCCTTAGTTCATAGGAAACCCAAAGTTGAAATTTAAAATTGTATGCCCAATTTAAGATCTTATTAGAATTTACCCTCTTTAAATGTCTGTGTAGGGTCAAAAAGAGGATCGATCCCTTTGGTGTACACTTTATGTAGGTAGGTATGTTTTTAATTGACGTCTCACTGGAGTAACATAACGAGCTATCGGCGTATCCACGATCAACCCTCCGAAGGGAAAGATGCTTGGACAACACCAGATAATTTTGAACCACGGTCAGATGGCGCAACACCTGAGCTGGCATCCTAAACACCAAACTTCCCCATCACTCTAACGTGAGGACATTTCAGGCCATAATGGATTTAACATGTACTAGCCCCCTTTGTACACGACGGGCTACCGCGGCCCCTGTACTTTATGGAGGCATAAAGGAATGAAAAACCATCTTTTTCAATTCCAGAGTGATCCTAATGACCTCTATTACTTCAAAATAGGGCCACTGTAGCTCGGTTGGAAGAGTAACGGAGTAGCAACCGGAGGGTTACGAGCTCGAATCCAACAACAGACCTTCGTGTACAAAGGATGATGGTGCATGTCAAATCTGCCGCAGCGTCAAATGTCGTCTCGTTGGCGTGCTGTAGATGTTTGGAGAGACGTTTGCCAGCTCAGGTGTGTGATCTCGTCATCTGACAGTTGGTCCTCGGATCTCGCCTTTCGGGTTTTATCCCGGGCCGTCGCACCGGTATAGTGGTTAAGGTGTTAGCCTCTAGATCGGAAGGTTCCTGGTTCGAATCAGTGCCCGAGCATGGATGTTTGTAAACGTATGGTGTAGAGGCGGCTGGTGCACCTTAAATCTGTCGTGGCCGAAAGTCCTCACGTTGGGTTGGCGTGGAAGTTTGGAGAGTGGGGTGACAGCTCAGGTGGTGCTTCGTCATCTGACCGTGGTTCAAAATTACGAGGTGTTGTCCTCGGATCTTTCCCTTAAGGGACTAATCCCTTAAGGGAAACGGTTGAACCACGGTCAGAGACCACGCCACTTCTGAGCTGCCATATCACTCTCCAAACATCCGCACTACGCCACCGTGTGAATATTTAATGCCATGAAGGATATAACGTGCACCCGCCCCTTTTGTCCACGAAGGTCTTGGATTGAATTCGAACTCGCTACACTCCGGTTGATAATCCGTTACTCTTCCAACCGGGATACAGCGGTCCAAGCTGCTTCTGGAGATTCACATATTACTTTTGTGTCACACTCGGAGATCTAGATATATGTAATAAAACATGGTGTGTGTGTGTGAGAGAGAGAGAGAGAGTCAGCTCAGATATAAATGATGCCCATTATCATCTCTTTTATACTTTGAAATGAGTTTTAGCCATTAGTACTATTATATATTGCCTTCTCAAAATAAATTCCCTAACTGAAAAACATAGTTTTGAGGGGAAATAGGGGATTCTACTCTAAAAAATTTTTTCAACTATGTGTGTTTTTCGAGAAAATAAAAAACAACTTTATATACTTCACCATAAAGTTGTAGTCTAAAGATCCCCACATTCTAGATTAGAAAAGCAAGAAACTTGTAGATTGAAAGTTTTGAGACACGTTTGCGCGGCGTAGAAGTTTAAAGAGTGGGGTTCCAGCTCAGGTTTTGACCTCGTCGTCTGACCGGTTCAAAACTGCGTTGTACGAGCTGTCTTCGGATATTTCCCTTCAGGATTGATCCCACACAGTCGTCAATAACCCCTTTTGTTGTTCCAGCGCGACGTTATTTCAACTCCTTACCTACTTACCATGAAAATTTTGACTTTGAGTGTTTCACTTTGAAACCAACGATGAAACAATTCTTAGATTAAATTATTGTTTAATAGAGCCGCGGTAGCTCAGTCAGTAGAGCGTCGGGCTCGCATCAGAAGGGTTGTGGGTTCTGTCCTCGGCGGAGCCTGCAATTCTGATGATTGTGAGATCGGCGCTTCGACCTGGCTAAAGACCGTCGTGTTCACTAATGGTGACTGGGGCACGTTAAATAGGTCGTGGTCACAAAGTCCCCCATGTTCCCATACCAAATCAGTACCTCTGGGGGTATCTGATCAGAGGGTTATCGGCCTCTGATTGGTATCTAAATTACGATATGTGTGAGTGAATGGATGGATGAAAGGGACCTTCCTGTAAAACGGATGTGTCATGTATGCCGAGCAAAGTCGGACTTCCTCCCAATGGGGCTCAATAACATGGAAGGCGCACCCCCTCGCCTCTTGCCGTCTTCTACGGGCCTGGCACTCCTCTGGTCTGCCAGTGTAGGCATTAGAAACAACAATTATTGTTTAATAATTATTAATTTTGAAGAAAAATGTTCATATATAAATGAAGATTTAAAGTGCATAAAAAAAGGTCCAGAATACAATAATTATATGGTCTAATTTTTATTTCTTCCTAAAATATAGAATCCCTTCAAATCGTTCTAAATAAATCTATTTGTTACAAAAGGCGCATTTAAATGAATAAAATGGCTAGCATATTTGATGTTACTAACAGAGTCAGCAACATTTTTGATTGCTCGGAACCGTCAACAACGACGTATTTTCAGTTATTCCACAAATTTGAGGAAGAAATAAAAACCTCACATTTATATTTTTTATAATTGTCTAACGTTTTTATTTATTAGACTTTTCCCGAATCTTTACTGTTATACTGTGCTATATTTTTCCTTATCGACAGATTTTAGAATTCATTTTTCCAGGAATTCTGCTCCTCATACATTGAATTGTTTAAATCTGAAATTTGGTGGCATTCTGATAACTAGAGTCTCAGGTGGGAGGCATTAATTACGATTACCTGAGTGTTGAATTAATTATGTTAAGTTGCATCAGTGTGCTTCATGTGTCCTAGATCGTTACGTTTATAAAAAAAGGATAATGGTAATAATTCGTAAATAGCACAATAATTTAATAACTTTGGAAATTTATAAAAATAATTCAATCCTTTCTTCTGTCTTGATATTTAAAAAAAAACTATTTAATGTTCCATGAGATAATCATTTCAAAGGTTACTCCTTTCTCTTGTGTAGAACAAGTTTTCAGTTACCGAGGTATTCCTAAAGTGTACTTTTGAGTATGAAAATATTTATACTTTAAAAAGTATTCATTCAAACTTAATACTACAAAAATATTAATCATAAAACTAATATTCTGAATTATGCGTCAACCATTTTCAAATATTTTATTTATAATGTGTAGTAAATTTAAGTACAAACAATCAACAAAAAAGCCATAATATTATAAATTTATTTCCAGGTACAGAATGAAGCTTCTCTTCTTATTACCGATTTTATTACTCTATCCTGGTAAGTAAATCTTGTTCATATCTTTCATTTTGCTATTAACGTAATATACACATGTTTAATGATGGCTCATTGGTGATTGCGTATTCAAATGTTTAATGATGCAATGCGCTTTTTAATTTAGATTGATATCAACCAGATAACTTTACTATACGTATTTACATTTTATACAATTTTTATAAAATGTGTTATGTTACAAGAATAGTTAGTTGCGTACCCATGATTTTATGTCGATGGGGGAATGTTAGAAACATAATATTTGTGTAAAATTAGAACTATGACCTAGCTTAAAATCATAGATAATTGTTCATTATTTGGATTTTATAAGTTTTATTTTTGTTTACTTTTTCTTGTCATGAATTTAGAGTTCAGTGATCATTGCATCATTTATTATGGTGGCCATTTGAATAATAAAAAAGGGTGGTTACTAAACAGAGGTGCGGCCTGTTTTGGAAATATTAAACCGTTATAAATGTTACAAATTTGGTGGGCAGAGAATAGGTGTTGTTAACAAATCTGCATTATAATTGTTATTTAAATGAGTATGAATATATATATATATATATATATATATATATATATATATATATTTGAGGACCGAATGGGTCACCTAAAACTTGGCCATCAGAACTTTTCTATGTTATGCGTAAACCACTGCCACCAGAACTTTTCTAGGTGGCAGTGGTTTTACGCATTAAAAATTTTGCAGTTAAATACAATTATAAAACTAATTAAATACATACACTCTGTGCCAAAACAATTGAAACACCCGATGACAGTTTTCGATCGAAATTGAACTTAGCAAATGGGAAGTACGTGAAAACGTACAGAGATGATCATAACATCAAATGTATAGTACTCTTTATTATTGCAGAATTGCATCAGAAAAGTCAGAAATATTAGTAGGTTGTAATGTGTCTCTGGTGGTCATACATGCCGATATAGAGCATAGAAGGGCATGGAGTCAAACAAAATCCGTATGCTATCATATGGAAAACAATCCCACAGGATTCTGAAGTTCTTGCTATATATTCCATATATCCTGGGGAAGGGGTGTTATTGACGACCTAGTATATCACAGAACTCAATGCAAGACAGTCTGGGGACCTCTCTGACCAAGGAAGCAATGCAGAGAAACTCCTGGAAGAGGTAAATAGCCCCTCATTTACACGGAAGGGATAATTAAGGAATAAGATTAAGGAATAAGCAAAGCAACACTTTCGGTGATTAGGTACCCTAAGGATGTGCTACCGGCACTCACTAGAGAGACACAAAACGTGTCATTTTCCTGTAGCTAAAGTTGCACAGCCGTTAACTTCTAAAGACGTTGAAAAACCACCGATTTTCTAGAACTAGAGAAAGCACCCGTGAGTTGAGTAATGGCTTAAAACCAGATAGACGAGGTCAATTTTTACGTAACATATAGTGGTATGTTGTAACAGCTGATATTGCAGGGCCAAATTCCTTAAAAAGCGAGATCGTGGATGAGCGGGGCATTAACCGCTTTCTTCCGCGATTGATCACTCATTCAAGACCTGACATTTTACTTCCTTCCAAATCTGGAAGTATTTGGTCTCTTGTCAAGTTTTGATGAGAACGAAACTAGAAAACGGATGATTGAGTAAAATTAATCTCTTGACCATTTTTCTTTGAGCGGAGAAACTGATTGACAGTTTCATTGTAGCAGGTTTTTTTCTGAGATGACCCAAGTTAAAAATGGAATTTTTTTCATGCTAAATCAAGATCTTGTCACATAATATCACATATTTACAAAGGTCATCTTATGTTATTTATAATTAAAGACTGCGTACTTTACTGTAAGCGCATCAAAGTGACACATCTGGGTTGTTCTTCGTTTATGACTGACTGCACAATGATTTCTTCACAAATGTTTACAAATAAATAACATTTACAAATATTCAAACCGGTTTCTGGGCATCCACTTCTTATTTCTGTGTCACTGTTGGTGAAGTGATACGGTGCCTAGATGTTTGAGTAAGTACAAAAATAGAGTCAGCGCAGGAAAACCATCACCATAATCATTGATTTCATATTTCTTAACTCTCCAAGTGGTTTCGACGTCATATCTCATCCATCAAGATCTGACCAAGTTTGCTATGACGAGATATCCGTTATACCTAATGTGACCATACGTCCCGTTTTGAACGGGACAGTCCCGTTTTTAGGTAGGCTGTCCCGTTGTCCCCAAGCACAGCTTTGGGACGCCGAAATGTCCCGTTTTTAGGTAGGCTGTCACGTTGTCCCCAAGCACAGATTCGGGACGCAGAAATGTCCCGTTTTTAGGTAGGCTGTCCCGTTGTCCCCAAGCACAGATTCGGGACGCCGAAATGTCCCGTTTTTAGGTAGGCTGTCCCGTTGTCCCCAAGCACAGCTTTGGGACGCCGAAATGTCCCGTTTTTAGGTAGGCTGTCCCGTTGTCCCCAAGCACAGATTCGGGACGCAGAAATGTCCCGTTTTTAGGTAGGCTGTCCCGTTGTCCCCAAGCACAGATTCGGGACGCCGAAATGTCCCGTTTTTAGGTAGGCTGTCCCGTTGTCCCCAAGCACAGCTTTGGGACGCCGAAATGTCCCGTTTTTAGGTAGGCTGTCCCGTTGTCCCCAAGCACAGATTCGGGACGCAGAAATGTCCCGTTTTTAGGTAGGCTGTCCCGTTGTCCCCAAGCACAGCTTTGGGACGCCGAAATGTCCCGTTTTTAGGTAGGCTGTCCCGTTGTCCCCAAGCACAGATTCGGGACGCAGAAATGTCCCGTTTTTAGGTAGGCTGTCCCGTTGTCCCCAAGCACAGATTCGGGACGCCGAAATGTCCCGTTTTTAGGTAGGCTGTCCCGTTGTCCCCAAGCACAGCTTTGGGACGCCGAAATGTCCCGTTTTTAGGTAGGCTGTCCCGTTGTCCCCAAGCACAGATTCGGGACGCAGAAATGTCCCGTTTTTAGGTAGGCTGTCCCGTTGTCCCCAAGCACAGATTCGGGACGCCGAAATGTCCCGTTTTTAGGTAGGCTGTCCCGTTGTCCCCAAGCACAGCTTTGGGACGCCGAAATGTCCCGTTTTTAGGTAGGCTGTCCCGTTGTCCCCAAGCACAGATTCGGGACGCCGAAATGTCCCGTTTTTAGGTAGGCTGTCCCGTTGTCCCCAAGCACAGATTCGGGACGCAGAAATGTCCCGTTTTCAGGAAGTGATCAACCCACGGTAACAATTTAAAGAAGAGGCGCGAAAATTAAAACAAATCCGACGGACCTCATCTTTTTGCAAGTATTTATTGTAGATAATTCCGGAAAATCTTGAGCACAAAAAATTATTGCCATCGTTTTCGCGGTCAACGATTTTTTTTATTGGGGAAGATCGGGAAGACTTTTTTTCCCTTGTTAGACAGAAGGAAACAAGATGGTATTGGACTGAATATTTAAATTTAGTACTACTTATAATCACTTTAGGCATTTAGAATTTTGGAATTCTCAGTGTTAAAGAACAGACTGTTATTTTTCCCCCATCAATTGTCAGAAGCATGCTTGCTCTGGCTCCTCCATTGAGAGTACGCGTAGACTGCTCGTGCATCTTTCTTGACGATTGATTATTGCTTTTTTTTATGAACGTGTGTTCTAATAATATAGTAAAATTAAATTTCTTGTACGTGAAACCTTCATTTCAACTATGCCTAAACCTAAGTGCTTTTTTAATGTTAACTTATAAACCAAGTACCCGTTTATAAAACACAAAAGTAAATGTTAAGAAATCCTGCCAAGAATTTCATTCTTGTTTAAAATCAACACCAAATACACTTAATCAAATTTGTTCTTCAGAAATTATAAGACCACATAAATTATTTTCACGCGTTCATTCCTGTTCTTTTCATTAATAAATAGAAACTGTAAGGAAGAAGGGGGCTAGTGTGGACAACTTGAATAATTCTGCTATTTGTCAGTCAAAATCTCTGCAAGTTTTTGCAGAATAAGAACACTAATATAAACTTTCATGTGCAGTTTCATCACACTAGCCCCATGTCATGGGACTAATGTGAACAAAAACAACTTTTTTAAATAAAATATTATTAAAAACTATATTGCCAAATATTTTAATCTATCAATCAAAATAAAAGTAAAAGAGTACATTATTGCAGAAATAGTTGATGCGTCAAAAATGATATTTAGTATACTTTATTGCCAAATTTATAAAAACTGTCCTCACTAGCCACCTTTTCCCCTAAAGAAATATGTTTTTTCTTGAGTTCTCATACTATTACCCAAAATTAATCGATGTCACGTTTTGAGGGAAAAAATAAATTGTCGCGTGAGTTATACCAGATTAGTCAAGAACAAAGAGCGCACGCCGCTCTGAGCTTTATTTAAAACTTAAAAATCTCGGGTATCGAATCCTACACGGTGGCGATTACGCTGTGCTTTCTCTCGCCGGCCGACTAACTTCATGTTCCATCTTTCTGTTTCTGTTAATAAACGTTTGATTTGTATTACCCTCGGCGTTTTATTTCCTAACCAGGACATCTTAATTGAGAAGATTCAACACTGCTTATATAACACGGACCCTCGGTTAATCAATACTCGGATAATTGAGGTTTTATTGTGGTTCGTTTGATCTGACTACTAGACTTGAAGATGTAAGGTTTCTTAAAACTAAAATGTTTTAGAATTTTTTTACGACACCCTCATGCAATTTAAGGGGACATTGGAATTTCAAGATCACCAAAATAAATCGAATAACAATTTTTTAATATTTTAGTTTAAAAATTAGTTGATATATGAAGCTCAATAGAGGGTAAAAAATAGTTATTAAATTACAATAATTTTTGACGAAGTTATACATTGACAAACACACTCAACATGATGTAGATAAATAGGGTAGGTAAAAAATCTCCGATTGAGATTTTTTAGCATTCTTCAAACTGCCTGCGCATTAGTTTTTATTGATTTCCTTAAAATAGGTTTTGGATAATTCTTGTTACCTACTGTATTCAACTAGTTGGCACCGTCCCAGCCTAAGCCATTCGGTGTATCGCCACGTAATTTTGAACCACGGTCAGATGACAAGGCAACATCTGAGCTGGAACCCCACTATCCAAACGTCCACACCAACCCAACGTGAGGACTTTTGGCCACGACAGATTTACGGTGCACCAGCCGCCTCTACACCATACGCTGGCAAATATCCATGCACTGACCCTGATTCGAACTAGGAACCTTCCGATCTAGAGGCTAACACCTTAACCACTATACCGTTAATCGGCTTGTTGGCTACTGTATATATTGAATCTAAGTGCAACAGTGAAATTTATCGCGCTTTCTAGTTTTGAACTATTGGTTTCAAATGTTGCTACGCTTTTTTGCAATGTTTAAGTGTTTTAGGATGCAAATTGCTTTAGCTTTCTTACTGAGTGATGCACTTGCCACATGGAGAACTTTTATGCGAATTAAAATAATGGCGCTGCATGGAAAACTATAAAGTATGAGGCATATCATGTTTTGTTAATTTATCAAAACTTTTGACAACATAGTATGTAATAACTTTCTTATCTGTATAAATAAGAATGGAGTGTTTGTACATTGAATATAATTGACCCATTTCAAGTTTTCTGTCCGTTTTGGACCCTTCTGATGCCAAATCTGCCTCTTCCGCGTTTGGTGTCTGTCTGTATTATATGTGCCCTATACACACACACGTCCACACGGTTTAATATATTTTCATGCAACTTTGCATAATGTAATTACTTATCTTCATTTAGTAAGTAAACTTCGTTGCGTAAGTCTGTCCGTCTTTCTATTCTATGTTCGATTTTGTGTTTGTATGTTTGTACAGGCATCACATGAATTTTATTTCATATATTCGATTTCAATATGCTATATTTTATACATTATATATTAGTTTAGTTAATGCAATATTAAAAATTTCTCTATTATTGTATTTAGATAAGTTTCATGCTAAAACACGCAAGTAAGTATACTTAAATCAACCATAATTTGGTAGCTTTGGAAAAATTGGAATGTATATTGAGTATTACGATTACTTGGATTACTTTACCGGTACCGCTGAAAAAGCAATTATTTTTCAAAAATTATTTTTTTTTATGGAATTTCAGCTCTGTTACTTCATTTATTTCGAGTCTTATTTTTGTTCTTTGAGCAATGTAAACGATTTCAGAATACTTAGGACATAAAATATTTTTCAACGCGAACGGAAAGAAATGGAAACTCGTTTTGATTGATCGCGGGCAGTGATATTTTCTGTTTCTTTCGCTCTAATTAATTTCGCATTTCTAAATTTTGTTCACTTTTAGTTGTAAGATCAAGAGACAAAAAATAATCACAAATTAATATATTTAGAACAACCTTTTTCCGACATCTCTTATTTTGTTTCATTTCACTGTTTTCTGTTTTAAATATTTACTATAAATTGCATTTTATTTTCGTCATACGCAACACCACCACCAAGTATTCGACTTAAAGCGGCAGGTCAGTCAGAATAAAGCAAATCTTAAGTGTAACTATGCCGTTATTGAAAGAATAATAATGTCTAAAAAATCCGAACTATACCTTTTCAAACATTAAAAATTTCTTTGTCATATTGACAGGAGAAGATGGCGAAATTTCACAATGTCGCATGCCTGATGCAAGAGTGCAACAAGTAAAGAAATATTGTTTTTTTTTTAGACTATGGGTGCGAGAGCACTCGCCGTAAATCGTCCTTTTTATTAATTGAGTTTATCATGAAAAGAACTTAAGAAAAGGAATTCCAAATATTCCTCAAAATCGTCTTTTGTAAAGTAACTTTAGTGTCACCTTTCGTCATTTTGTAGCTTCGTCATACAGCAAGGGTGCGATGTATGTGAAATGTATTACATGAATGGATATGCATGTGTAGGATTTGTGTCCAAAGTAAGCTGTAGAAATTATAAAGATGGCGAAAGGTGTTAAAATGTTATTTTATTCTACGAAAGACAAGTGATTATACATTTTGATCATCTCTTCAATCTAGAGTTAACCAATTCAAACCAAGTAGGGTCGGGTATTTTGCTAGTAACTTAATATATTCAGACCAAACTTCATGTATGAACTTTGTAGTTATAACAATGGAATCATAACTTCAAAAGTTTGTTTTGAAAATCCACTTTCCCCTTAATCATACAGAAATATAAACACCAGTACACACAATAAATCTATTATCATACTGTTTCATCATTGTTTGATTCCGAAATGCAATTTCTCATGGGTGAAACACTTGATATTTTCTTAGCGGATAGCTAAGCCACTGTCTAATTAGTAGACGTGTAAGACAATCGTGATCAACTCTCATTTACAGAACTCTGCGAGCGACTGAACATTTATATCTATCATAGACAAGGTCAATGCACCGTTTCGGTCATCTTGATAAACCGAATTATTGTTCTCTGTTGTATTGTTCAGGATTTTCTTATGCTAACGAGTATTCATTACTTGTTCTGCATTATGTGGGTCCAACTGATTTCGTTCTATCGAAACAGAAAAGGGGTCTTTTTTCAGATTTAATTACTAAAACATAACATACTTCTTCAATAAGATTGACATTATATTTTAAGAAAACACTGGAATCTAATAAACAATCGCGGAAAAAAAACGAACCACCTCCTTTATTTCGAGCAATATTCATACTAGAGCAAATTCAAAGATATCATTCAATATGGAATACCGTCCTCTACAAATTTAAATCCAAAAAAATTGTATAAGGAGGCGTCTTTATAACAAAACTTGCACGAACAACAAAATTCCTAATGGAAACACCACGTTGTTATGCCATATCATATTCTGCATCCTTAAATTAGTCTAAATGTGAAATTTCATGAGTGTACTACCTTTATATCCCAAGATATTAAATATTAAAGTTTGTGAAAATTTCAGGGATCATCTCGAAATAGAAACTTGCTAGTTATAGATCCAGATTAATTATAGCTACCCGAATTTCAATTTTGAACACGTGCGTATTTTTCAGCGATCCGAGAATTATTTCATTTATTTCACAAAGGCAAACGATTTGAGAATTATATATCTTAACTATGTTAACTTCAAACGATCCGAAAATTTTTTATTCATGGTTTTTCAGGCGTTTATTAAATTTTTTGTTGCCCCCCCAAAACCATAATAATGAGGAAAATTTAATGTAGCGCAAAAACTAATTATCGGAATTGAGCTGAAATTTTGCATGGTCATATTAGAACTTCTTTTGTATCGATCTCCATCAAAATATAATAAGGTTTCAATTTATAAATTTTCAAACATCAATTTAATAATTATTATTGCATACTAAAAACTATTTTAAAATAAACTATTAAGTGGATTTTGTTTGGGTTGCTTAACACCAGTACACACAATAAATCTATTATCATGATACAAAGTATCAGCACTATAGTAATATTATTTAGGAATATATTTATAAAAGTCAAAGAAGCTGATTTAACAATAGGAGCTCCGATCTTTCTATACTCGTTACTTCACAACGGTAAGACTTAATGACATGAAATTTGATACATGAAGTTAAATTTTGATATCGATTCGAAATTGTATGTCGGAATAAAGGGGTTCTTATTGGAAATTATGAAGTTGGCGTTCAATTTAATATGAAGACGGCCCCTTATGTAAATTTTATGAATTTTAATATTTAGAAGACGTTAGTTTCTGTCAAGAGACATCTTTGAATTTTCTCTACTGTTAAAATTGCTCTAATGAAGAGGGGTGGTTCGGTTTTATTTTTCCGTAAACTACATTACGTAGATTTAGGATCGTTTACTAAAAATTGTACGAGAAAATATTCATAAACTGACCATGGTTTGAAATGACGAGGTGTTGTCCTCGATCTTTCGCTTCGGGACTGATCACGGACTATCCCTAATAGCCCGTTGTATTGCTACAGTGCGACTTTAGTTCAACTACCTACCTTCCGTGCAAGAAAATAAGTTACAGAGATAAGGTTCGATTCATATTTGACTCTATTTTTGCCCTTTGCTCTTTCTAAAACATTTTCTGCAACCTAACTTCAATATTGTGATGCTAACGTAATATTTTGTTACAAAATCGTTCTTAATATTACATCTATAGGATGTTTCAAAATTTTCTTACAAACCAGATGGAGATGGTTTTTTACTGATGCTGCTATTAGTTTAGGGTGCATTCAGTGTTTAAGTAAAAAAAGCGAAATCACTTGCAAAAAGAGTATTGGTTTGCGAAGCAAATCAAATGGGATTGCGTAGCAATCAACGGGGGGTGGCGAGCGTTTGTGAGCAAGGGGTGGAGCCCCCTACAAAGTTAAAAATGTACACATGTTTCATACGTACGTTTCCGTTTGCTATCTTAGAACATTGTTGCATGTAGCGCATTTCCGCATCCGTAATATGATCCTGGTAACAAGAACGAAGTCTTCGTCTAAAATGATGGTGGCCCAAACTGACCAACTGCAACGTTGCCGAACAGTGCCATCTAGTAAATAATTGGAAACATTTCAGACTCGCTTTTTAATAAATTGTTTTGTTTACTCGGTAATACCTTTGCATCAAAAATGCTTTTATACTTGAAAAAATATACAAATACTTGAAAAGTATTCAAACGTGAGTGGGGAAAATGACTATAAGGATACGAGAAGAATTTGATAACGAAAATTCCAAAGAGAGGATATGAATTCCGAATTGATTGATTGGGTCAACGTCGATTAAATTAAATGCCAAACGTCATCTGGTTTTTTTACTTACACTATAAAGCTCGCGTACGGTAGGTAGGTAGTTATCTAATTAGCGTCACCCTGAAGAAACACAACGGATTATTGGCGACGATCCGGGATCAACCTCTGAAGCGAAAGATCCGAAGACAACACCACGTAATTTTGAACCACGATCAGAACTCTCCAAACTTCCACACCAGACCAACGTGAGGATATTTGAGGCCACGACAGATTTAATGTGCACCAGCCCCCTTTCTACACGACAGTCTTTGGTTTAATTCGAACTTGCAATCCTCCGGTCGCTAGTGCGTAACTCTTCCGATCGGGCTACCACGGCTCATAGATCTCGTACGATACGGCCGCTCAAGATTGTGAGTTTGGCAGCAAATTTGCTATTAGACAATTCCAATTCAGAAATTTGATTACTTTCGCACGTGTCATCTCTCAGTTTTTCGCACTTCTATCAGCATTTTAGGTGAATTGTTTTGGACTTCGTTAAAGTGGATGGTGCACTTGTATTCGAGTTTGTATGGAATAAAAACAACTCACTCTTAATTGTTTTATTTTAGTCATTACTGTTTCACAACTTGTTAGCATGATTACAGTTATATTGTATGACCAATAAAACACATTGTTAACAACCTCCAATTTTTCCATGTAAATCTAAAACTGACAATGTATTTTTGCAGGTAATTCAAGTTGCAACAAGTATTTCAACGACTACTTGGATACGATTCTAAATACAGCACTACAAGTAGAGATACGGTCTCTTAAATTAGACCCTTTCATCCTTCCAGACTTCAAGACGGACTTTGAAGACAGAGTCAAGATTATCGGGAAGGTTCATGGATCTGTACAATATTCCAATGGACAACTGTACGGA
Source organism: Metellina segmentata (assembly GCA_947359465.1). NCBI lineage: Eukaryota > Metazoa > Arthropoda > Arachnida > Araneae > Tetragnathidae > Metellina > Metellina segmentata. The sequence goes on along the minus strand of OX375872.1, from coordinate 48,782,923 downwards.
CTTAACTCCGCCAAGAGGACTAGAGATTGCTCGAGTTTTTATTATGACTACACAAAACCGTTCTTAAACTGTTCAATAGTGCTAGAAAATCTAAGTATGGTTTTCACTGGCAAATTGAAGTATGGGAAACTTCCTATTGTTCGTATCACAGCTAAAGCAAACATGTCGTCAACTGTCCTCGGGGTTGGAATATCAAGCTATCCTCTTAACACAAATTATTTGCGATATTTTACATTCTTAAAAATAGGACAAGTTGAAACAAGATTCACCGGATTGGGTACGCCACTGAATAGCTATATGGATATTCTAAAGAATGGATTTATCGAACACGCTTGGCCGGCTTTCTTTAATTCCATTGGGCAACCTTTTCAGATCGCTTTTATGCGAGCGATTGAAAGAGTTCCATTTGTATGGTATTGAACTCTAGAAATGAAGGAGAAAATATCCATCACAATAAAATGTAAAAAAATTTCTGATACACTGTTATGGTCAAGGAGAGTGTGCTTGAATACGTTGGATCACCATCAGAACGAATTTCAGCACGCGTTTTGGACGTTTTGAGGTGTTTGACACTTATATTTTGAATGTCTCAACACTGATTTTTAGCTAAATTTGTGTTAACATTTCGTCAAGTTTCTTTGTTAATGAAATAAATAGAATATATATTTATCTTTACATTCTTCTGTTTAATCCAAATCCTTTGAGTCCTTGTCTCATAGGACGAGTTCGAATGGTCTTTCTTCCATTATTGAACATGGTTGTGTGTTCTCGGGTCGATTTTTTGAGATTAGATTTAACAAAGTATTTCAATGATTGATCTTCGGCCACTATTATTCAGGACTGCTTTTTGACTGCATTCTTCACAAAGTTGATATTTCATCGTCATCTTTTCAAGATTTAATGAGCTGGACAGATCGTAATATGATGCGAATGATTTAAGTAACGTCTTCGCCGGATTCCTGCCCTTGACATTGAAAAATTAAAAAAAAATTGCTCTTTTTGAACACTACGTCTTTTCCGAGATGGCGTACAACTTCTTCAGTCATGTTTGTTTTGAAATGACCAATTGCACTTTGATCCAGTTAAAGGCTTTATTTTCCGCAGAATTATGCAAATCATCCACCTCCCCAAAATGCTCAACCAATTTTTTCCTCCTCAGAATTTGCATGTTTAAATTCGCAACATGATTTTTCCTGGCCACGCAGAGTACTTTTGGCGTGGAAAATATTTATGTTTAATAATTTATTAGAAAAACTTAGCTTCTATATTATTGATAAAAATAAGTTTCAGTCACCGGTAAGATTGAAAAGATCAGTATATACTCGTGTATCAAGCTTAACGACATTTTACTAGTTGAGTTTTAACTCAGGTCGTTTTATTAAAGCAACTACTTTTGCAGTCATGAATCGAACATTGAAATCGCAGGCTCACACCCCATTACAATAGGTAACCAGTTTTTTGCCCTCACACGGTGGTGGTCACTACCTTAAAGAACATATTTTTAACAAATTAAATCTACGGTGCTGAGGATGTAATCGAAGAGTCTGGAAAAGTATCGGCGGTTTGGATTTAATATCGCGATCAGGATTTATTTGGCAATAAAGAAGTGACAATTAGCGCTGAAATGGTAATATTTAAATGAGAGGTTAGAAACGGAATATGAGAAAAAGAAGAAATGAAAGGAAATAGATATAACAACCTAAGAATATTAACTGAAAAAAAAGGGAAAGATTTTATGCATGACAATTTATCAACAGTTTTTTTCAACAAAAATACTCTAATTGTAATCATGTCTAATAAAAATATATATGACTGAACGTGTTATTTTTCTAACTATGTAATAAATAGTTATTCCAAAATTACTTTCCAGCGAATAACTGTGACTGGTCATATTTTCTTTCCAAATTCAATTGCTCTTTGATTTATTACAAATTGTGTATAGATTCCTCATAGTATTGAAACTTTAACAGTCTACAGCAGGGGTTCCCAACCTTTTAGTAACTGCGTACCACTTGAAATTTTTAGAAATTTTTGGCTTACCACTATAGTCCTATATTTTTTTAGAAATATATATCTAATGCCAGAAAAGAGCCCAATGGCTTGTTTTATTTTAATTAAAATACTAAGAAATCTTCATATTTTATGATTAATACACTTTTATTTCGTATTAATGATGTTTTAATAAAGGAAAAAAATAAAACGATTAGTGAAAATTACAGTTTTATTTTTTACTCACAGGTCTAAAAACAAATAATTTTAAATAGTTAGTACAAACTAAGCAAACAAAGATTAGCATAATCAAAAATCAATTTTTAGTGCGAAACTTCTTGTTTGTCTTTTATTAAAATATCAATATCAGGATCAATGGAGCTTACCTTCACTTTTAAGTCTTTCGTAGAATATTAGGGTTGCTCGTATCATCCTTGCGTACCACCTGAAACGTTGCCGCGTACCACCGGTTGGGAATCCCTGGTCTACAGTATTGATGACCTTGGGTATTCCTTCACCAACGTAACTAGTTGAATACTTTACAGCATGAAGTAACTCAGACTGTATATTACATAAGATGTTATTTATTTACAACTCAATAAATAAATGTGAAAACGTATGGGAAATTAAATTTAGTTTTTAATACAAATTTGAAATCAGAATATCATTTTCTAGATGTGCAATGGATCCCCTGTAACAGAAATCCTCTTTTGTTGACCTCTCGATTTGTTACATATGCGCATTTTACCAAACCATTTCATAATTGGGGTACTTAAATCACCTGTAATTCTAAATGCAATATCTTCAGAATAGAAAAAATAGTACTGAAAATAATAAATTCATTTAATATATGTGCGTGTGTGGTTACTAGTCATGTGTCACCTAGTAACCCATTTCAGTCGCTCTTGAATAATATCAAACGTTAGTTTTTACTATTTAACCGCGAAGAGTTATTCATTTTATAAAAATTCTTGTTACCACTTCGATTATTGCTATTTCCCGTCACGACTTTTAATCTGTGTTCGTAATCTAATCAACGTTTCAGGTTTACTAATGATCAAACTATTACTAGAATAGTTCATGAGAGGTTTATATATAAACCGAGTTCTTATAATTCATTATTGTTGGTTCGTTCGTATATCCACCAGACAATATGGTCAATCAACAAAGTAAACTCAGCAAACGTTTGTGGAAGTTGAATTATTATTGGTTCATTGATACATCTCCAACCAGAAAACATGTTACTTTCAACGAAACAAGCTCAGTAAATGTTAATGAAAGTTGACAATCACTAGGGGCTATCGACACTTTCCTGACTGGAGCTGTGAAAGTGAGAATCAAAATAACCAGCTTCTCTAGGGGACTGTCAACTATCCTTAATCGTAGGCAGTGACTATATACCATCGCATTTGAATATGTTTTATAATCACTATCATGTTATTTAAATTTCATATTCCATCCCTGCGAGAAACAAAGCACAAGCAACAAAATCCTAAGAAAATAGTGTACATGGTACATAAAAGGTATCAAATCTCATTGCCATGAAATGATTAATAAGCAAGTAGAATTTTGAAATTAATTTATTTCTAATTCCTGCATGAAGTATTTTTGACGTAAATAACGGATTACTTCTATTTTCGGGTTTCGGTGAGCATCCAGCTGAAAACTGTCAACAAATGATAGCTCAGCAACGTATTAGAAGGGTCGAAAAGCAAATAATCTTAGTATTATGCATATAGTTTAACAGTGTAGAACATATGAACACAGACCTTTCTGAACTTTTACCTGTCGTTGTTTATTTTCGCAGACTGGTTTCGCAGACTGGAAGGCTTAAATAGCAATGCTATTACACCATTACGACCGTAAGAGCCCGAGCTTATAAGGTAGTGAAAATATCCAGTATAGACCTAAAGATGGGATACCACACGGAGTTCAAACCCCCTAAACATGGATAAATATGTGGAATATACAGATAATGAGTGCCAAATATACAGTAGGCTAGACCTAACAGGTTGTGTTGCCGTTATATAAGAGTACCATATCCTAGGTGACCCCAGAAAAATTTTTTAGTTGAGGAAAAATAAGGTAGATAATTATTGCAAACATACCGATAATATTCTAAATGATCTGATAGTCTCTTGCTCGTCCTCTGATAATTTCCCCAAGTTGGCACCGCTGTTGTCAAAGTCAAGTATACAAAATATTAATAATTTCTCTCAATTGGTAACACTGTTCTCAAGTATACACAATACCAATAACTTCCCCAATTAGCGCCACCTGTTTCCATTATACACAGTATATATAACTTCCCCCAATTGCTGAAACTGTTAATAAGTAAGCACAGTATAAATATTTACCCCAAGTTGGTAATATTGTTCTAAAGTATAAACAGCATCAATAATTCCCCCAAATTGGTGCCCCCGGTTCTGAGGTATGCAAAACATAAACTCTAAAACTCCATCAAAGATCGCCGTCTACAAGGCAAGGAGAATTTAGCATTTTATTTTTATTCTTTAACTGCCTGTTCCACTCTTATAACATAAATAAAATCTGTAAATACAAGTGCATTATAACTGTTAAAAATTAAAATAATTTTGTAACATTTTGGAGTAGAATAATTTCATTACTCATTTCGTATTTTTTTTCTGAAGCTTTCTCCTAACACTTCACTAAAATCATACATGTTTTCTGGAAATCAGTCTGTGACTGTGGAGGAGGACATAAGAACCATGGAAGTGCTATATATACTAGAGAAGATACGATAGATATTCACATAAAACTAGATTAATGCTAGAACCCTTAACACAGGACTGACTTGGTAAATTTCTCTCTAAAGACCTAAAATAGAAAATTATTAGGGTATTTTTTAATGCTCTTTTTAGTTGAAGCAAGTTACTTTGTAATAATGCATGATTGTTTTAAGAGTATGCAATATTAATAAATAACTTAATGGCATGGCTGTTTTAAAACAATACGGAAATTGTAAATCGTATTGTTGCGATATCGAATTTTAACGGCCGATCTGTTAATTAAAATTATTAACTAATGTCTATGAGTTATCTCCAAAATCTGTAGCCCACTGGTAAGCAATCCCCACCCAATACACACGTTAAATCTTCTGGTGGTTGTTTCGACGAGATATCTCGTCATTAGCAAAAGCGACCAGATCTTTATGGACGAGATATCTCTTCATTAGAAGAAAACAGACGAGATCTTGACTTCGTTATCATAAAAAAAATCGGTAATATATATATATATATATATATATATTGACGAAGATATATCTTCATTAGGAAATTGCTCAGATATTGATGGACGATATCTCGTTGAAACTACTTGGAAGGTTAGCAGATTAAACTTTCAAGCACTAAAATGTGTGTTGACCAGTGTGATGTTTCGAAACAATACTTAAGTATAAGGTGTGTTATACGCTGTGTAACAAAAACTAGAGCTGTTACGACCAGACCAATATCATTGTTAGTAACAGCGCCATAACTAAATCCCAAAATGTGTATAGTTTTCAACGCATCAGAATTTATTTTTGCCAGCCTTGTACTTGATTCCGAAAAGAAACAAGGGCTGCGGCATCCCGGTTGGAAGAGTAACGAATTAGCAACCGGTAGGTTTCGAGTTCGACTCCGACCAAAGACCGTACAAAGGGAGCTGGTGCACATTAAATCTACCGTGGCCTTAAATGTCCTAACGTTGGCGTTTTGGGGAGTGAAAGCTCAGATGTGACCTCGTTATCTGACCATGGTTAAAAATTACGTGATGCTGTCTTTAGGAACTTCCCTTCGGGTTATCCCGGATCTTCGCCAATAGATCGTTGTGTTGCATTAATGCGACGCTAATTATAATACCTACCTACCGGACAGAAACACTTAAAAATACGTACTTAGAAAGCTTTTTTATGTTTATTTTTTTTAATTCCACAGGTCTAAATATCCTTATAATTTGAATTTATCTAGTGAACTATCGTAAAAAATCTGGAATGAAAAAGCATTAAATGACGACAATGGGTTTTCACAGAAATATGTAGTAATTAAGGTTATCGTACATGTCAACGAGGTTTCTGAAGTAAATAAACAAGGAAGTGATCATAAAGTGTGCAGTGCATGCCATCTCAAGAGAAAAAAACAATTACCTATTATTTACGCAGACACTTTTTCTGTTCGAGGAATTTCTTTTTATATATAAACAACTGTTTTTCACATATCAATTCCACGCAAAAAACAGATGAAAACCATTCTAGAGCGATTTGACAAATATTACTCGGGGGCAGTTTAACTCGACTGTACTGTGAAAAAACCCATTTTCTTTCGATATATTTTAGCTTCGGATATGAGTTCGTAGCTGCTGACCGAAACAGGTTCGAGCTGGTTCATTGAACTCCAGAAAGCACCGCAAAGAATATTCTCACGCGATAGTGGAGAATCATTGTTAAGTGCTATTACCCACCTTAGAGCGATACTACCTAACACCATATGCTCTCAGATCTTTTGTTTTCTTTTTTTATATTAATTAATTGGTAATTAAGAGATAGTGGACTTTCAAAACAAACTTCTGCAGTTATTTTCACAGATTAGTATGAAATTCACTGACTGTTTCCTACTAAAATGATACTGTATGAAGTTTGATCTTAATAGAGTTGAAGTGTCAAAATGTTTTAAAAATTAGCAGAAATGGATAGATCCCATGCGTATTAATTTTCCATGCATTCCTATTATTTTAGTTTCTATACACATAAACCAATTTAACTCCATTTGGCAAGTGGAGTTAAATTGGTTTCAGTTAACTTAGTTATTGGTTCAGTTAATTAGTTGGATTTAAATCACTCAGTTGTGAAGCTAAAACTTTTTGTACTAAAACCCATTAAGGTTTTTAAAAAAGCGTAGGTTATATATATATAAACAACATTTTAAACCAAAATTTCAAAACTACGAAGAACGATTAATACCCCATTTGCACACATTTAAAAAGAGAATTACCCAAAACCGTTCAAATGGGCCAGTTAAAATCAGATGCACAGGAGAGATTTTGAAATCCTTCAAATCTCTCGTCAAAAGATCTCGCTCGGAAAAAACACGTTTTGTAAATATTACAAAACTTTATTTACAAAATATTTGAAGCTGGATATATAACTACCTCAAAAATCATCGTAATTAAAACACTCTTTTTGCCATCCACAGAATTTGATAGATATCAATTAATCTTTAACGCCAAAACTAAAAAGTCTAGTTTTCAAATATTTCTATGCGGAAAAGTATTTTTTTTGTAATAGCCTCAAGCCTTTACAATAACTTCGCTTCCTAAAGCACTCCGCTCCCCACTGTTTGGAGTGTTGTCCTCGGGTCTTTCCCTTAGGGAATTGATCCCGGACTGTCGTCAATAGCCCGTTGTGTTGCTCTTGTACGACGTTAATTAAAAATTACCAAATTACCCCATTGTTTGGAAAATAGTTCATTACTAATGTGACCATTTATTTTTTCCCTCAAAACGACACATCTACTAATTTTTAGGTAATAGTATGTGTATTCAAAAAAACGCATATTCCTTTACAATTTTTATTTATTAATGAAAAGAACTGGAATAAACACATCAAAATCAATAATTCATGTGGTCTAATATTTTTCTGAAGAACAAATTTGCTTAAGTACAATGTATTTGATATTGATTTGAAATAAAAATGAAATTATTGGCAAGATTTCTTACAATTTACTTTGGTAATTAACATTTACTTAAGAACTGCGACTTTCAACTGTGTTTTTTCACTTGAACACAACTTATCCATAAGAGAAAATACCCTTTCTACCGGTGCATTAGTGCCGGGTAGACATAAAATGTATTCAATAATAATACAAAAGTTCTTATGATTCAAATTATTGGTGTGAAAGTGTTAAAAAAACAATTCCAACAATCAACTTTCGGTTGAAACATTCCAGTGTTCCATCCTGTCACTTATTGCGATGTAATGTAGTTAGAACAAAGTGAAGACTCATCAAATACTTTTGTTCTTGGTTACAATTAATAAATCAATTTTCAATCCATGTATCCATTACACTTTGAATTTTTTCTCTCTCACATAGGTATTTTGTTTGAATTCTCCCATTCAAATATTTCTAATTATTGACAAAACAAAGTCCACTGCTCCAAATAATAATAGCCGACCAACCGGTATAGTGGTTAAGGTGTTAGCCTCTAGATCGGAAGGTCCCTGGTTCGAATCCGGGTCCGGGCATGGATGTTTGTAAGCGTATGGTGTAGAGGCGGCTGGTGCACCTTAAATCTGTCGTGGCCGAAAGTCCTCACGTTGGGTTGGCGTGGAAGTTTGGAGAGTGGGGTGCCATCTGACCGTGATTCAAAATTACGAGGTGTTGTCCTCAGATCTTTCCCTTAAGGGACTGATCCCGGACCGTCGTCAATAGCCCGTTGTGTTGCTCTAGTACGACGTTAATTAAACAATTACCAAATAATAATAAATAATATCGAATATATTCTTCGTCAACATCACTGCAACCAATGTTTTGCAATTTTGTCATTAAATTAAGAACGGAGTGGTGAAGAAACAGAATACTTTTGGTTTTAAGATATAAAATTGTCTTTTAGTTGATTTATTTCACTCGTGACTTCAATTGCAGAAATACTCTGACCCTCTATCTTTAACATAGCTTTATGGAACGTTTCTGGCTGCATGTTTAAAACAAGCCATATCTCAGAGTTAGGGTTTTCAAAAAAGGTTCTGAATATATGTTTGGACATTTATCGATACTCAAAAAGTAGTTTTTCAATAGCTTGTACGGTTTTAAAACTCTTTCAATAGCAGGCATAGGCGCAAGCCACCAAGTTTTATTATAGCCTAGTAATTTCTGATACTCTCTGTGTCAACTTCATTACAAAATTCTTTCAGGGCTTCCACTCAAACCTATAGATATACAAAATTTGAATAAATCATCACAATAACACATTCAAAGTGTACAGGTAGAGAATCTGTGGCAGTTTTAATCGCGTTGTGAATTAAGTGAGCTCCACATCCGATTTCCTATCAATGTTTTTCCGAGAGATAACTTTAGTTTTGTCTTAACATTGTGAACGCTTCGTCTTTCCGCCAAAATAGAAATTAGTACTATCTACAAAATTTTACGATTTTTGAAGTCAAATTATTTTCTGTCAATACTTACATTAGTTGATTGACGATAACGTCTGATATTTCACCCGGTTGTCTTGAAATCCAAAAAGTTTGCCTTATGTGCCTTCGTATGGTAAAAAGAAGCGAACTAAAGCAGATAATATTTTCTTGGACCCGTGGTCTGAAGCATCAGGTAATATAGTAACATAATTGCATTCGCTGAGCCTATCTTTTAATTTGCCTATTACTATTGACGTTAGCACATTTACAACAATAGCTTCTGTTTGAGTAATAGCACATCTAAAATTCTTTTCAAAACATGTTGAATTAACTCAAAAGCACAATCGTTTAAGCGAAAACTGTGGTTCTCTTGCACCGTACAGAGTCTGTTCGCTTCGCACATTTTTTAGACGATTTTGGTTAGCGGTAATAAAAAATAATTTGCTGCAAAAGAAATAATTGCAGTTGTACTCTGTGTATTTAAAAGTCAAAATTATCGTCTGCGGCTTGAGAGGTTCGTTTTTATTCAAAATGGCGTTTTTAACGAAGCAGTGGTTCGAAGGCTATATTTATGCTCTTTCCGAAGAGAAATATTCATATTCCGTTACTCAAAAACGATGTGAGAGTCATGGTTTTGTGATATCTAAAGCGTCGATAGGTAATATCGTCAACAAGAAAGGAAAAACACGTCTAATTGGAGCCTCAAGTGGGACAAAAATTCCAAACAAGTATCCAAGGAAGAAACGGACATCTTCGACTATTGCAAAGGTACGTTGTTTAATGTTAAAAAAAAAATCCCCCTAGTCAAAGGACAGTTGCAAAATCATTCAAATGCTCGGTGTCCACTGTAAACAAAATGATAAACGTTGATTTAAATCTTAAGAAAGCGAAAAAACGCAATGTGCATCGTATTTCTCCAAAGCATATCGCTGAACGCAGGATACGCTGCCGAATTCTATATGAGAAACACTTATCCAAAGAAAAATGGAAAACAATTGTCACACTAGATGAATCATGGGTGTATTTAAATGATTGCAGCAAAAAAAAAAGCCATTTATTATCATAAAAAAGGAGAAAAAAATTTAAGTACATGGTTCACAGAATCGAAAGAAAGTTTTTCTAAGGGATTCATGATTGTTGCTGGTTTTTCATATAATGGCAAGTTAAAAATAAAGAGAGTGGAAAAAAATGTCAAGATTAACTATCTAACAAATACTATCAGGAACATATTTTATCGCCAATTTTTTTGAATGAAATACCATCGCTTTACCCACAATGCCATCAATCTGTGGAACTCCATCAAGACAAAGCTAGCAGTCACACATCAAAATCCACTGTAAATTTCCTACAAGAAATGAAACAAAAAACCGGTATCAAGGCCATACCTTTCACTGATATCCCCCTACTTAATCTCCCGACGTATCACCTATGGATTTTTGTGCTTTCGGACTTTTAAAATCTGCAGTATCCATACGTCGTCCCACAACCCTTACATGACTCTGGAAAGCTGTTCAGGAGGAATGGGATAGAATACCTCTTCTGACACTTCAAAAGGCATTATTATCCTGGAAATTACGGTGTCGAAAGATAGTTCAGAATAAGTGCTATCAAATAGAACATTTAAAATACAAGAATTTTATGTAATTTAATTTTGTGAATACAGTATACACTGTCTAAAAAATGTGTGAACAGCCTCTGTATAAGCCCAGGCGCCTTCCGTCGCAGCAACTTCCAGATCTTTCGAAGTTGCTGAATCCGTTTTCTTAAAATAACTAAGAATCGAAGAACTCGAAGCGACAGCAAGAACGGAATTTTTATGTTTTTCTGATATTATAAATGTTGCTCAATATATCGCTGAAACCTCCATGGGCTACGGTAAATTATGTACCACACTTTTCATATCTGGCATCCGATAGAGTACATCTTTCCTTTATAAACGGGTACTTAGTTTGTAAGTTAAAATCAAAAGTGCACTTGCGTCTAGGCATTGTTAAAATGAAGGGTTCACGTTTTAAAAATTTAATTGACTACAATAACACACGATGATAAAAATACAACAATCAATCGTCAAGAAAGATGCGCGAGCTGTCTGCGCGGAATCGCAACCGAGGAGCGAGCTAGTAGGCTTCTGACGGACTTGCATATCGCACCCCGGCAAGAAAAGTGACACAACTGAAAATTTCAGAATTTGAGAAACATCACATCCTAAAGGATAGGGTCAGGTGGGGTAATTGAAAAAAGGGGTGATTGTAAACAAGCTATACAAGCGCCCATGTGGGATTCCGAGAAACTAAAAAGTTGTGAAATATGAAAGCTGGCAACCCTGAGGATGCAATATGGTGATCCCGTATTTCTTTGAACCGTAGCTGATAGCAATATGTTTAGTTGAAAAATTTATGGTTGAAAAGTTTGGGTTTTAAAGTTTTGGTGTGCTGCATTTTCTGCTGCCCTCCACAATATATTTAAAGGTATGTTGTTCCAATTCTTTACTAGGGACAGTTATGTTTCTATCGAACAGAAAACCATTGACTTTTGCTTCTGGGAACTTTAATGCACCTACAGTTGAATGTTTACAATTACCCCATATTTTTCAAGGTACGGGGTAATTGTAAACATAACTTTGCCAATAGTTTCGCTTAATTTGGATGGAAAACCAATATGTTGTCTCGTGTAATTCTGTATTTAATCGTATTTAGTACGTTTGAATTGCGTTTTATTGCATTTTTCGTGTTCTTGGGGAGCAGGAAAACTGATCTACTAAAACTTCACACATATGGTGAAGTTCTTACAACTGATAAAGTACTGTCACGCTTGAAGGAGGCAGAAGAGAAAAAGAACAAAAGGAAGCCTAGTAAGAAAATAGTGAAGGAGCCAGGAGTAAGCACGAAACCAAGATAGGAGCAAATGGAAAGGAAAGCAGAACTCGAGGACAGTGAGGATGAGGAACTATTGAAAGAATTGACTAACGTTAATTGTTGTGAAGAGTTTGAAGTTTTACAAACATTCAAGCAAAATATAGAAGACTAGCTTGTATGGGAAGTTAAATATTTTGGAACCATTCATGGAAGACTTTGAAACGACTACGTTTCTACTTGTAGATGTTAGGGGGGAGGAAGAGAAAGAAAAACCATTTTTCGTATCTATGAAGGGTGGATGTTGTTTCAGAAGAGAAGTTTGAGATCACCGGACTCAAATGCATCAACTAAATTTGCTGTAGTTGAAAAAGACTAATTCTGTGTTACCAAAGACCATGTCAAATCAATTTTACCTACTCCAACCTGTAGTAAAGAAGGCTGTAAAGAAATTTTCCAATTTGAGGGAACTGTTATGTTTGTTTTTCGTACCTAAGTTTGCATTTTTAAATGTTTATTATTTTATTTTTTATTTTTTGTTTTTTTATACTAAGTACAATCTTAGTTCAGTAAATGTTCGAATTATTTATTCTTATGTATTCCTGAAGTTCACCTCATGATCAATGCAACTTTCAAGTGTCACTATATTTTGCTGGGTAAGAAGTGGGAGTATTTGGTAAATGTAAAGTTCAAAACGGGATTGTTGTAAGCATGGTATTAGAAGGGTAAAAATACCATTAGAGTTCCTTCTACTGCCATGACTACTGCTCATGCTGTCACTTAGTCAATATTCAATCTCACGAGGAAAATCGTTGTTTACAATTACCCCTACTTTCAGGGGTAATTGTAAACAGCCGAGTACGGTGTTAAATTTCTTTTCTGGAATCTTCGTACTGTTTAAATATCAAAGCAGGATAGCGACAAGTTGGTTTAGTAGCGTGAACAATGTTTAATTACTTTATCAAGAGTTTGAACAAAGGGATTGAAAGTGAACTTACAATTTCGGTTTACAATTACCCCGCCTTACCCTACTATAAAACTTATATCGAAATAGTAAAAGCTTCTTTTAATTTTCAGGTAAGTATTTATGTCTTTAAATTATATTATATTCTATAGAATAGTAATATAACATGCTGGGGCACTTCATACATATTTTTCAATGACATAAAATCAAATTTTTTATTTTTTTGACCTGTGTCACTTTTTTTTGCCGGAGTGCGATATAAGTGAGGTGTATTGCGCATGCCATCATCGCCGCGTTACTAGGCGCTATCGTCGGATTTTTTAAATTTCGGGTCCTTTTCAAAATTTGTTATCGTGGGTTGCACTCTTTCTGAAAACGAACATTTTGGCGTCCGGAAGGTTCCGTGAAAATTATGTTAACGTTATGCATTACTCAATGCCTGTTATTGCATAATTGTCTAGTATTAAACTAATTTTCTTCACTCATTACCTTACATATTTACGATGCATTTATAGTTTATTCGAAATACTTAACTTCTGTGACAATTTTACTGTAGAATTTAAAGAATTAACACAATTCACTGAAAAACCACGAGTATTCTCAGGATTGGTAGTACGTTCACGTTTGTCACCAAAAGTATACTCGGTATTGGTTGCCTATCAAGGTTTGTCACCACTTATATACTTGGAGTATTTAGTATGTTCGGGATTTCTACCAAGAGTATACTCGGAGTTGGAAGTATGCTCGGGTTTGAAACCACAAAGTATATTCGGTGTTGGTAGTATGTTTGTGTGTGAGCCCCACCACGAGTATTCTCGTAGTATTTTAAATACATTCTAATTTAAAGTATTTCAAATAGTCAACACTGTTTAAATAACAGGCAGGCAGTGTGGAAAGCTTATAACTAATATTAGAGACAATATTTATTTATTTTTTTTAATCCATTTTTATTTAAAATTTTATTCTAACAGGAAATTTATCTAAGAAAAAACGAAATATTACTAAATTCACACAGTTGTAAAGTAGTATTGATACGAATCTAAATAACAGTCCATTAAAATATCGTCATGCATTATGTTGTAGGAGAATGGGGACTGTCGAATAATGAAATATCTATAGATGATTTAACCAAACGAACTTTATTAAATCTCACGAAAGACTTCTATGCGATGTTGGCTTGTTGCCGTATAAAACAAGAAAGACTAAAATTTCCAAGCGACAGACAGAAAAGGTCGCCAACATTTCAATTCAAGACGCAACATCCCGCCCGACGTTAAAATGTACAAATGTACAAATTTCAACAGAAGAATTCAAAATTTAAATATACAAATAAAGTTAAATACTATATTTAATTGTATACAAATTTCACAGTAATACATTTTACAATTTCCTTTACAAAATACAATTATTATACACTAGTTATATTTACAAATACATTTTATAAACAAATTTTAAGTAACGGGAATCGGCAAAACGCTAATTATAGATACACTGCGTTTAAAGATTCCACGAGGTGTTTTGATTATAACCACACGAATTTTTCCATCAATACCTGGAACAACGTCCTGAATCTGACCAATTGACTAGGTACACATCGGCAATTTACCGTCCATAATAATTCTAAGGTGCCTATTTTTACATTATTTTTCTCGAACAGCCATTTACTGCGCTGTTGAATATTATTCAAAACATCTCTGCTCCATTTTTTCCATATAAGTTGGTTTAATTTAGTAACTCTTTGCCAACATGGCAATTTATTATCAGGTTGATCAGTTAAGTTAGGCTCTGGTATACCATTAATTGGTCTCCCGATTAAGAAGTGACCAGGAGTCGAGGTTTCGAAGTCCTTTGGATCCGACGACAATGGTATAAGTGGGCGACTATTCAAGACTCCTTCAATTTGATTGGTAACGGTTAAAAATTCCTCTAATGTCAATTTTGAATTTCCCACAATCTGATTTCAATGGTTTTTGATGGATTTAACTCCCACCTCCCAGAGACCACCGAAATTAGGAGATCTGGATGAGAGAAATTTCCAAGAAATTGATTCGGAAACACAATACGAGGTCAAATCACCCGATGGTGATTTAACAATTTTGTTCCTTTTTTTCAATTCTAAATTAACACCTCCAAAATTAGTTGCGTTATCTGAAAATATTGTTTTACCAACTCCACGTCTCAAGAAAAATCTTTTTAAAGTTGCTATTAAAGCATCAGAGGTTAAGTCAGTTAGAATTTCTAAATGAACAGCGCGTGTAACGAAACAAACAAAAATAGCTGCGTAATTTTTATTACAAATATATTTGCGTTGATTTTTGTACCTGATATAGAAGGAACCACACAAATCTACCCCACAGGTTGAAAGGGGGGGGGGAGTAATTGTTACTCGTTCCTTAGACAGTGAAATCATAATTTGTCCTTCTATCTTAGGTTTACTTTTAAAACATATGATGCAATCATGAACAATTTTCCTTGAGTTATTTCTACCATTTAACGGCCAAAATTCTTGCCATATACAATGAAGCAACGTTTGAGCACATACATGCAAATAATTCTTCAAATGGAAATACTGCATTACTAATGTTGTCAATGTGGATACAAGACAACACCACTTTCTCGCAACATGGTCAGGCAAATTGTCATCCCAGCTTATTTTTTCTAACCACAGTTTTTGTAAAAACATCTTGGCTCTACTGATGACAGGTCCGATATATTCGATGAGATCGTAAATTTTGGCTATCGTGGACAAAACTTATCGCTTAGTATAGTTTCTTTGTTCCTTTAAAGAAACCTTGAAAGCGAATTGATCTTCTTTGGACTTCCAAACCACACCCAAAGCCTTGACTGTGTCTTCAGCTTCATGAGTGAACGAATGTGCATCAGAATCATAGACACTCTTGCCTAAGAGTTCATTGGAATTTGAATTCCATTTGTTAAGAGTCATGCTGTAGATTTCAAACATTTTAACCAGTTGGTTTATTAATTCTTTAGCTGGTTCAAGATCTGGAGCTCTTATTTATTGCATTTTAAGTGTTAACATCATTCGTAGTAGAAAATGTTTGCGATTATGCATTTATACGGGGGCTTGTATATTGACTAAATGTATCCGAAGTGAGAGATGAAGTAGCGACAGGTCAAGCAATCAATTTTACTTTTCAGTTCAAAGGTATCCGATGGTGCTCCTTTACCACTAGTAACAAAGCTTTTTAATTTAGTTAGTCTGGCTTTAATGTTGCCTCTACGATGATTCAGTCTTGTTAAATGCGAAACAAGACGTTTTTTGCCACTGTCCGATTGATCTGATTCCGACATCTTCGAAACAAAGAACGGTATAAACGACGATGCAAGAGAAACTATACGAGTAAACGAGCCGATTTTCCTCCGGCTCGACGGACCAAACATGTTGTAGGCGAATGTGGACTGCCGAATAATGAAAATATCCATAGGTAATTTAACCAAACGAACTTATTAAATCTCACGAGAGAGACTTCGATGCGATGTTGGTTTGTTGCCGTACTAAACAAGAATGACTAAAATCGCCAAGCGACAGACAGAAAAGGTCTCCAACATTTAAATTCAAGGCCGTCAACACATTATTTCCACTAAATTATACTGTTCAGCCAACAAAATTTTTACTTTGAGGTTACTCCCATTACTCGTGATCAATTTTGTGCAGGTAAACAATTCTCTATGACAAAATATATATGCGTACAAAAAATAAGACACTTAGGTAAAAAAATGGACCGGTTTCATGAGGCTTTCTCTTGGAAGATGAGGGTGGTCAGTTATGGTCAATCGGCTTATTAATTAGAATTCTTTCAGTGATAAATGTTTTGTGAGTAGCATTTTTACTCTTTACATGTGTATCCAGCAGATCAAGCTTCATTATGCTTTACTTTTATTCACATTTTATTCGTATCAATAAATTGTTTAGGTTTTACAAACCATTCCACCTCAAAAGACCCATTGGAAGATGCCTACCACACTGACTTATTTATTTTTTACAATGGTTTTATAACATCTAGTACGTGTACAGAAAATAATTTTAAGGATGGCTTCTTCTCCCTCATAGCATGTTTCACTTATATGGTTAACATATCCTACATATGTTTTACTTCAATTTACATTTATTAAACCAGTTTCCCCATTAAAATCAAGTTAATGCAATACTCTTATTCTACACTGAATATTGCAAACTTTTGGTGGTCAGAATGGATATGCACAAGTTTATTAATACTTTTTATGATAACGTTAAACTTAATAATTAATATTTATGTAACTTAATGTAGGAACCTTTAAAAAATTTGAAGGTAATTTACGAGTAATTTTCTTGGTACCGAGACCTCATCGTACAAAAAGAAGAATTTACCGGCAGGGGTTTCACAAATGTTGAGAATTGGTCAAGGCGAATGTACAAGAAGCCAAACTACTTCTAGTCTTGTCTCCTTCGTTCCTATTCAGTCACCCAGCACATTACATGGATTCTTTGTTTCAATAACCAATTGAATTGCTAGACTGCTGTAAGTAGATAATTTTGACTACTTTTAGATGCTTATATATATATATATATATATATATATATATATATATATATATATATATATATATATATATATACTTTTTCTTTAATTATGGGTTCAATTTGCATTTATATAGATTAAATTAATTTAGTATTTATATTTGTAAAATCAGGACCATTTCGAGGGATGCCAGGGGCCCTTTCATTAGCTGACACCACTAACTCATTAAGTGAGAAAAAAGGTTTTTACTGTGCAGCTATTTGAAGACAGCTTCATTAGTTTTTAGGTCAAAACATGAAAATATATGAACATCTGATAGTGGTATGTCTTTAAAACATATTTCTAGTGTTTGGTTTCTTGAAAATAGGTTACAATATTACAATGTATTTCTCAACATCATGAAAATTAGCATTTAGTATGAAAAATGTCAGTTAATGAGTTTGCTCCGATACCACGAAATATGCATTATTTGAAGTAGCTTGACTTTTTGACTTGAAAGTTTATGAAGCTTTCTGGCTTTTGTGCCATGGGAACCAATCAAGAAAACATAAATTCTAAATCTCTAACGTTGCTACCTCAATTTCAGCTCACCTTTTTCTTAGTTCTGCATTTTTTACTTTAGTTTCTATTTTCGTATTTTTTTGTTTTCGATTCCCCTCCTTAAATTGTCTAGGGGTAGAGAGATGAATAGTTTTCTCTCATTCCTTTTGGATTATCAGCTGAAAATCCCTCCAGTATCAGTTCCGTGGAGTGGTCAAAATAAAAAATAGATACGCTTTTGCTCTGCGTCATAAAACCCAATCAACCAAAAAGTACTCTTGCGTAAGATCAATATGATCTTTATAATGGAATCAGTCGCGCATCGGGTAATCCTTACACAATTTTTTGTAAATAACTGTGCAATGTAGCAGAACTAAGTTATGTGATATCACAGAATGCGGAAAAATACAGCTCCAAACGAATAGGGTAGCTGTCTCAATGAAATCTGATATAAATAATTCACAAGTTTGCTATATAATCAGATACTTATGAGACCATGAGTGACATATCCGCTGGGGCCCAATAATTTTATGTAGATCGTTTGGGGGTCACCTAAACGAGAGGGGTAAATATTGAAAGCTTACCAATTACACAAACTGTAAAACGTAGGGAACAAAAAGTGTTTCAGCTGGATGTAGAAAAATGAAACAAAAGGTACATCCGGAGTTACCAAACAGATGAGTAAATGCAGAACTGAAATAAACTACAACAAGCAAACAGTAAAAAGCATTGCAACTGAAGTAGTGACACTGCGCGCTAGGTGCCATGAGACAGTAGGGTAACTGTGAAAACTAAAAAAGATAGTATGGGGTCCTTGGTAGGCTGTATGACCACTTCGAGCACTGATGCACGCTTTGTGACACGCTTGCATACAAAGAATGATGTTGTTGGTGAGTTAATGAGATAGGAAAACCCTTTCCTACTTTAGTCTCTGAAGTCTCACTATTCACAAATTTGAATATGCACCCGTTTAGTTTTCTTTTGAATATCATAGGTTATGCAAATCGACAATCTGTTTTTCTGAATTTTGAGTTTGTAACCCTCAAAAATAATTGTTTTGCCAGTGTACTAATCAAAAAAGTCGCTTCAACAAAACACCCACGATAGGGAAGTCAAATTTTAGGTGACGAACTGCTTTAGAGCCTCGAATATTTTTATGGTTGGAGCCCTGTTTTCCCCAAACACAATAGATGAATAGTACAAATAAACAGATAATGCGAGTTACCGAAATATTTCTGGATGACTCAACCTCACTCGTTATGCCTCATTATCAGGAAACTAGGAAGTAAAGTCTTAGGGATCAAACTTCTTTGGCCCCAAACAGGACCTCTAAACGCTCTAATTTCATTGACAACTCCAAGTTCTGCAACAAAAAATTAATATTTTGGTAGATTTTTCAAATTTTGAACTTTGATAGTGAGGATTTAATATTTGAAAAATAAATCATACTTCAAAGAGCTTCTATCATTTAAAGTTTATGAACAAAAATATAAAAATCTATTTGGGCTAAATTGTTATTTTTATAGTTTTGCGGTTCGCAAGATATCTCAAAAACTAACTTCTCTTCATTATTAGAACTTCGCACTTACAAAACCCATTAACTATCAAATGATTCCAATTACAATGAATCGAATACAGTTACTTAAATTATAACTTTCAAAAATGTTAAAATCGTACAATTGTTTATAAATAAAAGTTCAGCATAGAAAACGAGCACTTTTTGAATAATATAGATTTCACACATATACAGAAGTGTTTTCTTCTTCTCATTTCGAAATGACATGAATGATTTGTGTTAACTCGCTAATATGACTGAAAATGCAGAAAAATGAAATATATTTTGACACGTTTTCCACTTTTGGAATAATGTGCTCTCTCGACCAAATGAAAAACAAGTCTTTACTGTTAAGCTTTTTGGAATGATTTATTTGCAACCAAAGTGCAAAGCAAGTCAAATAGTTCACACTTTTGAAATAATTTTTTTTCAACTCGTGCAAAACAAGTCACAAATGAGATAAACTTCGAGTGCAAACTTATGCCGTGTTCCTCCTAACAGTAAAGAGCGCAAGCACGTGGATAGCACGGGTGGTTTGGATTCGGTCTTGACACAGTTCATTTAACTGTGGTCGGCAGGCAGACAGAGTGTGTTAACCTCTTCGGGGATTCATCGCCTAGGATACGTGATACGAATGGACGACAATTCCTTCACGAAAGGCCTTCCTTGTTTTGATTCCTGCCTAGGGGTAGACATTGGATGAAAATCGTGATCAGGATACAAACTGGAGATTGTGAGGAATATTAGGTCAATGTCGATATGCAAAACACATCGTTGTATACATTGTATACGCAAGAAATCTATTTCTGGTGAACCAATTACGATGTGCAAATTAACCTCAAATGTAAACAAATAATGAAGTTAGATTTTGCCAAAAATACTCTCATAAAAATGCAGAAAGAAACAACCAGATAATACATGAAAATAACCCAATTTATTTCTGAAGTCGCTGATAAAATGGAATTATATAAGCAGACGCCACTGCATGGCCAGCACGGCGTTGCCCGTGACAGTTCTTTTCGTGGGGTCAGGTGTGACCACTGCTTGCTAACCCCCGGTGACTGCAACGAAATCCCGTTTGGTTTACAAAGCAAACCAAATGGGGATTCATAGACTATTGGATAACAGCCATCATGACGTGATGCATTAAATCTCGTGATGTTAAAATCATTCCTCCGCACAAAATGAAAACGGAAACGAAAAAAATAAATTTAGAATCTGTGATCTTCTATGCTGTTGCATTCAATAATAATTAAATTTCATTAAATTCATTTTAAAATGTTCTAGAATGAATTTTAAAATCCGCCTCGGCCTAAAAATTGCAAAAAATTCGGACTACCTGGATGCCAAATCCCATTACTGTAGAAAACAAATATACACAGACAGACAAACACTTCCTTTTTTAATAGTAGAGATGAAATTCGAAAATATCGCTTACCAGGTACAAGTGCTGCAAACTTTGGACCCATCTTGGTATTGATCTTTTGCCGTCGCCAGTGGTTTGATGTATTATCTTCAGCGTGGCAATCCGTGACGTCGTAAGTACGAAGAGGTTGGAGATGTAGACTAACTAAAAATTGAAACAGACGTTCATGTGATCTCTTCAAGAGCAGAACTCTGAAATATTTAGGACTTTCCACATCCGTTTTCATTAAATAATTTTTGTTAAATTAATTGTTCTACATTCTCTCCTGGAATTAACTATAAGAAACAATTCCAAGAATAAGCAGGTAGAAAAAGTGGTATAGTTTTTAACTTTAATGATCTGCTATAGCAAGTAGGGATACGACATGGACAGTAAAACATCGATGTTCAAAATTATAACATCGATGTTGATAATACATCGCCCAAAAACCATCGATGTTTTAAAATAATAACTATTGTTATTTTTTTTTTAATTTTTACTATAGTGCTTTTTTTATTCAAAAATAAAACATCAACATTGTTAAAACATCGATGTTAAACAAACATCGGCTCCAATAAATCGATGGTAAATACATCAATATTTTTATAAAACATCGATTTTTTGAAAACATCGACATCAATGTCGCATCCTACTTTTCAGACCCTTCATCCTTGGTCAATTTGGTCAAAAGTATATTCAATTTACTGATTATAAAAATTATGCTACTTGGATATTGTTTAAATTTTTATAATGGTACTTTTTTAATTTAAAATAAAACATCGACAACGTAATAACATTGACAAGTATAAACATCGATGTTAAAAAAAACATCGGTTTTAATATATCGATGGTAAAAAAATCGATGTTTTTTATAAAACATTGATGTTTTGAAAAAATCTACATCGATGTCGTATTCCTAATAGCAAGAACCACAAGTAAAACATATTCATAGGAAAGCTAAGTGCAAGACTATCCTCCGAAAATTCGCCATTTTTACAGAAAACGAACGTACGGGGATATTCGTAAGCACTCCAAACTCAAAATCGACTTATGTAGTAGTCACCTTTGAGAAAAACGTATGTAGTTTATCTTACAGTATAAGTGCGATGAATATGAAATTGAGTATATGGATGGATCTATCATGTATACATATTTAGGTTCGAAATAAATTACACTTTAATGATGCTTGTATTCTTTTATGAAAGAGAAGTGATTTAGTCTGAATACTTTTCAATCAAAATTTAATTAATTCAACCCGAGCAACGGGTAAGTCTGCTTATATACATATATGTATTTAAAATATAACGTCTTATTCAGATTTTTATTAAAGAAATCGTGCTTTCGCTTCGGGTTTTGTTCATTTTTTTCTCATAATTAAACTTTATTATCAGGGGAATCCCAATCTTCAATGAACAAAGCGGTACTGGCTGAGAAGCATTGAGGAGGTAAGAAATACATCTAAATTGACTGTCGTTTGTCTTAATGCGCGAAAGTAAAAAGATTCGTTGAATAAATGCACCTCGCTCTGCCAAAAATCTCCGAAATAGCAACCCACAGAGAGCAGATAGGGCTGAATAATAAAAAGGCTACGATAAAAGAGGGCTTATCCCAATCATACCTCACGTAGGCGTGGTGGGGAAGTTTGGAGAGTGAGATGCCAGCTCAGGTGTTGTCTCGTCATCTGATCGTGATTCAAAATTACGTGATATCCTCGGAACTTTCCCTTCGAGATGGATCTTTGACTGTCGCCAATACCTCTTTGTATTGCTCCATTCTAACGTTAGTGGAAATACCTACCTATCCCAAGCATATCACTGCACAGGCGTTCCAGTTGGTCACTAATGTGTAGGTTCGGAAGGTAGGTAGGTTGTTTGAATTAATGTCGCACTGGAACAACACAAAAGCGCTATTGGCGATGATCCAGGATACATACTGAAGAGAAAGATCAGAAGACAACTCGTAATTTTGAAACACGGCCCAATGAAAATGTCAAAATCCAAGCTAGTACCAGGGCCGTGGTAGTCCTGTACGAAGAGTAACATACTAGTAACCGGAGGTTTGCGAGTTGGAACCCAACCAAAGTCCGTCGTGTACATAGGGGGTTGGTGCATGTTATGTTAAATCTGTCGTGACCTCAAATGTCATCACGGCGTGGTGTGGAAGTTTGGTGAGTGGGGGCCAGCTCGGTGTGACCTCGTCATCTGACCGTGGTTCAAAATTAAGTGGTATTTTCTCGGATCTTCGGGGTTGATCCCGGACCTTCACCAATAACCCATTATGTTGCTCTAGTGTGACGTTAATTCAGTACCTACCTACCAACCTGGTATTTCACTCTAAAAACATCCATTTCTCGCCGATATTTGTACCCAAGTGTATTTGTTTGGATCTAGTTTCGAACTCTCCTGCTAAAAAGCTACTCTTCGAACCGGGCTATCGCGGCCCTCCCAGTTTCTGTAGGTAGTCATCTAAATAGCAATTGATGATATTTTCAAATCAATGAAAATTTAATTGTCCTCATTCGTTTTTTTTTTTTTTTTTTTTTTTTTTTTGGGGTGGGGGGTGGGGGTGAAGCCCATCAGCCATCTCTTAGTTCGGCCATTTCTGGTTTTGTTGCTCACTGTACTGTCTTCATTTTGTTCACAAGGGATAATTTACACCTGGATCTACGGCTTGATTGAACACAAATTCCTATCAACCAACCATGGGAAAATTCACGTTTGCGATCCCACGCTTTGACACATAAAATTTTCTTTCTACTGAAACCAATCTTCCGGATACATTAGCATAGGGAAAGTGCTGGGAAAAACGTGAGAATGTTTACATGCTCTCGATGTATTGTCAACTACTTCTTCCCGTCTCCTCAACAGGAAGAAGCTGATGCTAAAGCTACGGTTTCCTAAGAAAGCGGAGCCGTTATTTAGCAACCGTAAAGTAGCTGTGGATGACGTCACTAAAACGTTGTTTAAACAAACATATAGCGTTGGTTTCCTAGAGACGGTTGTTTGTGATCGTAACGACAATTAGCGGAGCCACTATTTGCATGATGATCATCATAGCGGTCTCAAACAGTTATAGAACGTTTTTCTCCCCTTGTAACGACAACATTTCAATTCCTGTGCCAAAGGATTCGAGCGAAGGGAAACAAAACAAACAAACATTTTTGACTAGCATTGCTTAGTTCGTTTTTGTTAAGTCGGGATTGTTAAAGATAGATTGAAAATTTCGGATTTGAAATATGCGGAAAATTTTACATCAGATCGATACCTTAAAAGTGGTTTTCTTTAAATAAATAATTAATTATTTAACAAATAATTAAATAACCAATTAATAAATAATAAATCTGTTTTTGTATCGATCTGGTGTGGAATGTTACGCAGATTTAAAATCCGTTAAAATTTTCACTCTATCTTCAACGATCGCGAATATAGAAACTTGAACAAGAGAATAAAAAAATCCCCTTTGTTTGTTTCTCGAATAAAATAAACCACGACAACCGTCTAAGTTGACACCTATGATCTCTGTTAAGGCGGTCGCCTAGTTATGCCCTCCGCATCATGACGTGTCACGGCAGCTAGATAACGGCTCCGCTTTCTTAGGAAACCGTAGCTTAAGACAACAGCTAGTTGCGATATTCAGATTCGTGAGAATGTACAATCAGGTGAATTTCTTTTTTGCACATGCCTGCTTGGTTACATTGGAATCTAAGGTTGGTAGTTGGAGTTAGTTAATTAACGTCGAATCAAAATTAACCAGTGGTACAACTGGGGGGGGAGATTCTGGTGGAGAGTTTATCCACCTATTCGATGTTTCACTGATATGTCGCCTTTCATACCAAAACCGCTTGGGGACTGCCCTTTAATATATATATATATGACCACCTACTCAATAACTCGTTGCTCCTCTTTTGACCTGCAAAACAGCTGCAACTGGCCTGGGCATAGATGCCACAAGTTCTTGGTACGTGACTGGAGACAGGTTGTACCAAATGTCTAAGCAGCGGTCACGCAAAGTCAAGATATTCGGACATGGTGGTGTTTGAGCTCTGACCTACCGCTCCATGACACTCCAAATGTGCTCTATTATGGAGTGCATGTTAGGTGGCCTGGACATTAAGTGGAATTCATCAGTATGCACCTCGAACCACTCCAACCCAATCCAAGCCTTGTGACATGGGGCGTTGTCCTGCTGGAAGATTCCATTTCCAGTTTAGAATACAGACGCCATGTAAAGGTTAAACTGATCCGCAATGGCGTTCAGATAGTTCGCAGCGTTCATTTTCAGTTCTACCACAACTACGGGTCCCAGAGTCACCCATGAGAACTTCCCACAAAGCATAATACCGCCACCAGCAGTCTGTGTATGACCTGCTGTACAAGAGGGGAGCAACTGTTCGCCTGGCAGACGGCGTACCCTGACACGACCATCGAAGTGATGAATGAGCAATCGGGATTCATCTGACCAGGCAACTCTCTTCCACTCAACCATGGTCCAGTTTCGATGTTCCCGGGGCCACTGTAGGCTTAGTTGACAATGACGCTTGGTCAACAGACGCACACGAGTGGGACGTCTGCTGCACAGTCCCATATTCAACAGCGTCCGCTGAACTGTGTGTTCCTAAGCACTTGCCCTTGGACCTGCATTTTATTGGGCTATCAGCTGAGCCACTGTTTCGCGACGATTTTGCTTTACCAAGCGGGACAGTCTCCGACGTCCTTTTACTTTGATAACGCGAGGACGACCAACACCTTGGCGTCTACTGCTGGTGTCACTGTTATTTATCCACTTTGCATGAATACTAACAACGGCAGATCGTAAACAACTTACCAGTCGTGCAGTTTCTGTGATACTCGTTCCGAGTCTTCGGGCCATTACGATCTGCCCTCTATCGAATTCGCTTAGATCAACAGCTTTCCCATCACTCGCAAAAGTAAGTGCAAGAATGATTACTTACCTTCTCCAGCAGCAGTTAAATAACAGGCACATGATTCTCACTTAATCATGTGCCATCCACGTCATCCAGACGAGTTCATTGAAAAATGTGGGGATGGTCATAATGTTTTGGCTCGTCAGTGTATTTTTAGCATAAAATGTTTTGTGTGAACGTTATTTAATGTAAGTGAAATGGTGCGCAGAGAAGTCCCGAAGCACATTTCTTTAAGGGGACCGGGAAAGCAAAATTCGACTAAAAAATCAATTTCTATTTTATTGCTCCTTTATATAGTTCAAAATCTCCTCTTTCCAATGATATATCACACTAGGTAATAGAATAAGAGGAAGTTTGAAAATTATGCACGTTTCCAATAAGCACTTCACATCTGACACGGCCTTTCAAATGTAAACAAACCGTTTGTGGACATTTCTAATCTTTGTTGCTCAACAATGTATATTATATTTTTTACTTTACTTTACTGAAATTATTTTCGATAATCTGGTAACAGTAGAGTTAGTTAACTGTAATCATTTAGTTTTTTTCTAACTATTTTTATTAATTTTACCATGCGATATAAGTTAGCACTTTCTGAGACATGACATTTGATCTATTATGGACTAGCAATAAGGATAAATGTTGGTTTTCTGCACAATATGCAACAATCTGTCTGGGCAGAATATTTTTATTTATTGTCAAGTAACTTAAATCCAAATCACGGTCTTTGTCCAGTTGGGAATGAAAGCTGGTGGAAATTTCAACGTGCTGTAGCTAAAAGAGTGATGTGTATTACCATGATAAACACACCCATATTGCCTTACCTTATACTGCCTACATTTTGAAGACAATTAAATCAAATTTCAGAGACTTAGCGAATCCAGAATTGTTGAAAAAATGTGTTCACGGAAAGACTCAAAACCCAAATGAATCGGTGAACAATGTGATTTGGACTCGTGTTCCAAAAAATGTGTTTGTAACCATCCAAACTTTAAAACTTGGAGTGTTTGATGCTGTTTCCTGCTGCAACAGTGGAAATATTATAAAGTGCTATACATTATCTAGAGTTAAAATCAACCCAGGCTGCCATTTTATACAAATTTTTGAAAAAACTGGACTAAGACCGTGTTATCGATGGAGAGCGAAAACTCTCCGAATACAGTAAAAAGGCCCGCCATAGAAAGAAAAGCATAAAAAAAAATTGAAGATACATGTATTAAAAATGAAAGAGATCACCCTTTATATAAATCAGGATTTCATTAAGGTTAGACGTAAAATTAATTATAAAAATTCATTTGAAATGTTTAAATCCATTTTTCTCTAAACTTAGATTTTTAAGTTTCATGCCCCTTTTTCTCAGAATCTACTGAACATAATGACTTAATATTTTTATGACATATTTGTGTTATATCTCTAAAGATTTTAACACGGGCATTTTTTGATTTTTTGAAAATTGGATTTTTTAGAAATTTAAATGTGTCAAAAAATGCTATCTAAAAAGTGATATTCAGTTAAAAATTTCTATAAAATTAAAATTTTTAAATAAAAAAAAAGTGAGCTGTTAAAGTTTGTATAACATATCCGTCTAACCACCATAAACATTTTGTGTTGATTACTATTATAGTTATTGAGAAAAAGGGTCTTGAATTTCGTGAATTTAACATGGAGGAGATCCATGAACTGACCAGATCTCAATGGACGAGATACCTCGTCATTCAAAATTTTACCAGATCTTGTTTTCGTCATGATACAAGGATCGCAGAATCTTATTGATGAGATATCTCGTCAGAAGCAAAACTGTTCAGATCTTGATGCACGAGATATCTCACCATTAGCGAAATTGGTCAGATCTTGATGGATATGTTATCTCGTCAAAACCACTTGAAGAGTTAATTCACTGTTTACATTCATTGTTCATTTCACCATCGAATTTCCAGTCACGTCACAGATTCATTATTAGTTTTATATTTAGTATTATTAATACAAATATATATTTTTTTAATAACAATTTAATAAAAAATTATTTTGCAATATTTAATGCTTGTCTATATCATAGACAAGTGGTACCACTGGCTAGGAACGAATAACTTTAACAGGCTGAAATGATACGGTATATTTATAAGTTAAACACTTTGTCTATAATTGTTTGTTTGGAAAAAATACATTTTGCAACAATGAAACTAAGTTTCTTATACTGTAACTATGATGCAAAATTAAAGTAATTAAAAACAATTTTTCGAAATTATATATCACTCCTAGAATTGAGTTTTAAAATCGGGAATTAATAACATCCTATTCTCAGTTGTAAAACAAATCTACGTAATGTAAAGTACTCATGATTCTGTTTTCTATTGATATCTAGTGACGTTTTTAACAAAATTTTAATAATCACCAAGTGAATCCAGATTAAGAACGTATAATTTAAAGAAGCGGAATATTTTGTAAAATCGAAAAACTATTCTGTTCTGCTAATCGAAATACATTATCTCCAAGTTTTGTCTCACGTTGGGTTGGCGTGGAAGTTTGGGGAGTGGGGTGCCAGCTCAGGTGTTGCTTCGTCAACTGACCGTGGTTCAAAATTACGAGGTGTTGTCCTCGGATCTTTCCCTTAAGGGACTGATCCCGGACCGTCGACAATAGCCCATTGTGTTGCTCTAGTACGACGTCAACTAAAATTACCATTACCATTGCCAAGTTTTGTCTTTACGCTTGAAACACAGGGTTTAAAAGTATCTGATTTCTCACTATGTTAGAAGACAGGTAAGGCAATTCTAATTAACTTCATACCAGAGGAATACAACGGGCTATTTACGACGATCCGGGATCAATCCCCTAAGGGAAAGATCAGAGGACAACACGTAACTTTGAAGCACGATCAAATAACGAGGCAACACCTGAGCTAGCACCCCACTCTCCAAACTTCCACACCAACCCGAGGACTTTCGGCCACGACAGATTTAAGGTGTACCAGCCGCCTCTACACCATACGCTTACAAATATCCATGCACTGACCCGGATTCCAACCTGGAACATTCCGATCTAGAGCTAACATCTTAACCACCAGACCGGTTGGTCGTCTGTTAGAAGACAGAGCACAATCAATTAATTAACTGTGTATTGAGAGCAAAAAGCATTAAAACTAACATTGGTTTATGACGAGTGATTAAATGTTCCATTTAAGTTTAGGCCTTTCCGAAATAGAATTCTAGCCCTTTTGGAAGAGCAACGAATTAACAACCGGAGGGCTGTGAGTTCGAATCCCACCAAAGACCATCGATTACAAAGGAGACTGGTATATGTTAAATCTTTCGTGACCTCAAATGTCATCTCGTTGGTGTGGTGAGAAAGTTTTAAAGTGGATGTACAGCTCAGGTGTTGGCCTCGTCATCTGACTGTGGGTCAAAATTACATGCTGCTGTCCTCTGATCTTCCGCATCGGGTTTCATCCCAGGCTAGTGGCCCGTTATGTTGCCTCAGTGCTACGACTATTAAGTACCTACCTACCGAAATAAAATCCTGGTTACTCACCTGTTACGCACTATCAGACTTGAGACTGGCTTGAGTGAACTGTTAGTTTGAGCTCAACAGGAATCAGATTGTTTGGTCCACGGTCATTTTTTGCTTTGTTACTCGGAGTGCAAAAAGCATTAGTACCAACGTATGTCTTTGATGAGCGATGAAATGATAGTAGCGGGACATTTCCATCACCAAATTATACACTGTGAGTGTTTCGTGATTTTCTTTACAGTGCTATTGAAACTTAGACCAGTGGAGCGTGAATTTAATAGATTGGATAAGAAGCTGACCCTCAATACGGAATGCGGAAGGATAAAAACTTCGTAACATAATTGTTGGGTCTTAATTATAGAGAAATACTTTTGGGTTTATTTATGTACAGTAAAATATTATCACGCTTGCGTTTCACTGGTGGCAGTCAAATTCTGCACGCCGGTCCTTCAACTACGTCGTCTTAATCGTGGGTTTTAAAATATATTTGCTTGACAGAATATTTTTAGCATCCAATATAGTTTTGAAACTTTGATTTATTGAAGTTTTTTTATATACCGAAAAAATTAGTTTCATTCCCGATTCTACTTGCATTTTATCGCTAGTTGAAAACGCTTAACATATCTTTAATTAGAATTCATACTTTTTTATTGAAAGAACGAGATAAATTATCATCCCTGTGAAAAAATTAGTCTGTAAACTATTTAGTTAAAATCTTGTTAATGATGTGATATGTAGGGAAGAAAATAGATTGTATTATAGATATTTTCAAGTTTCCTATATTATAAGCTATGAAGACGTGAAACGTGGAGGGCATTTGGATATTGTTGCACGTTGTTTGTCAGGCGTCCTCTTGAAAACTTGCCTCTGACAAGCCTTGAAGATTTGGGTGGGTAGGTGAGTTTTTAAATAACGTCACGCTGGAGTAAAACAGGCCATTGGCAACGGTCCGGGATCAATACCAATTGCTTCCTTGTACAAAAAGTAGAGAGAATCCATATTGGTAATGGTAATAGATTAACGTCGCACTGGAGAAACACAACGGGCTATTGGTGACGGTCCGGTATCAACACTGAGACTAAAGATCGAGGACAACACCACGTAATTTGGAGCTAGGATCAGATGAAGGTTAGGCCTGAGCTGGCCGTGTTTAAAAGGCATGTTGCTAAAGTGCAATTTTTCCGTCGATGCATAAGGGTACGCAGTATGAAACTAGGGATGCGACATCGACAGCAAAACATCGATGTTCAAATTTAAAACACGGATGTTGATAATACATCGCCCAAAAACCATCGATGTTTTTAAACATCAGTGTATAAGGGGCGATCGAAAAGGTTCCGTTAGAAGGCTGTACAGACCCGATTTGGTATGACAGTCATGCAAAAGCGCCTTCAGCATTCAGGCAGTCATCCCACTGCTTCACCAGGTTGAATATGCCCCTTTGGTAAAACTCCTGTTTCTGCTGCTTGAAGAAGTTCGAAACTGAATGCTGTTCTACTACGTCCGAAAGGAACCATCAACCTTTCAAGGACTTTTTTAAGGGACCGAAGGCGTGAAAATCGCATGAGGAGAGATCAGGACTGTAAGGCGGGCGACCATGCAGTGGTGTCATCTTTCGTCCCAAGAAGTTCAAGAGCCAGTTATCTGCTGAAAAAGTGATGCTTTCCTTTTCTTTGATTACCAGGGCCCATTGCTTATTGATTTCCAAGTTTCAAAGATCCAGGTGTCTCCATCACTGGTGTATGGTACTACGAAACGCTGGAGAGATTACAACGTTCAATTAAGGCGAAACGTCCGGAAAAACTGCGAAATGGGTTGATTCTGCTTCATAACACACGCCCCTATACCGTAAATGTCTTAAAGTAGAAGTTACTCTCACTACAGTGGAAGACACTAGAGTACCCGCCTTACAGTCGTGATCTCTCCCCATGTGATTTTCACGCCTTTGGTCCCTTATAAAGTCCTTGAAAAATCGACGATTCCTGTCGGACGTAGAAGTGCAGCAGGCAGTTTCGGACTTCTTCAAGCAGCAGAAAAAGGAGTTTACCAAAGGGGTATATTCATCCTGGTGAAGCAGTGGGATGATTGCCTAAATGCTCAAGGCGCTTTTGCATGACTGGCATACCGAATCGGGACTGTACAGCCCTCAAACAGAAACTTTTTGATCGCCTCTTATATTTAAACTTTTTTCCTTCATTTCTTAAAACTCGTTTAGCAACCTCAAACATTAGTGTTCGTCGGGGGGGGGTTAATTTGTCATTTACCGTGTTTATTCATTTATAACTAAAACTTTTTAAACTGTCAAAACAATGTAAAAAAATCAAAAAGAACAATTAACAAATCTTTTATTTTCAAATTGAATAATATAAAAGAAAATAATATTTTTAGAGCAATTTGACATTGGTACTACGTACTATAAGTATAATTAGGAAGGTACATAACAATAATTATTGTTAATTATTATTTACTTATCAACTTATGATGGGAAAACACAAGAAACTTATTTTTTATTTACTGTAAATAAAAAATATTGGGGCCTATAATTATTATACGCCACAATATTTGTTATTTGCACCAACTATCTCACCAGTTGGGGAGAAAACTCTTTCTGATGGGACGGATGTCGCATTCACTGACAAATACTTAGTTGCACGGGTTTTTTTTATGGTGCTTTTTTTCATTCAAGAATAAAACATCGACAACGTAAAATCATCGACAGTGTTAAAACATCGATGTTAAACAAACATTGATAATATTAAAACATCGATGTTAAACAAACATTGATAATGTTAAAACATCGATGTTAAACAAACATTGATAATGTTAAAACATCGATGTTAAACAAACATTGATAATGTTAAAACATCGATGTTAAACAAACATTGATAATGTTAAAACATCGATGTTAAACAAACATTGATAATGTTAAAACATCGATGTTAAACAAACATTGATAATGTTAAAACATCGATGTTAAACAAACATTGATAATGTTAAATAAACATAGGCTCCAATAAATTGTTGTAAATGCATCGATGTTTTGAAAACATCGACATCAATGTCGCATCCCTATATGAAACACGCTGACAGCACGCAACATGGAATTTCATACCATTTTTTTCCAATGGAAGATTTTAACTTCTCTTCGCCATTTTTAGTACATTTAAAAATCTTTAAAAATTTTTATCCGATTTAGATGAAAAATGGACAAGTAAATTGCGCTTTGCTCATGGAATTAGTTAATTGGACACATAATTCAGATTTTAGGTCAGTTCTGTAAAGCATTCAAAACCATCTAAAGGCTTTCACCTCAACAAAATATCTACAGAAACATCCAGTTTTGATTTCTCCATCCGTTAGTTTTGGATTTCGAATTTCACCGCAGAGCAAGTCTTTACTACGTCCCTCTATCACAATGCAATTGGGTTTTCTACACGTGGGCTAAGTAGACCGGGACTAACTTGTTTCTTTGAGATCAATTTACTAGGTCTATTTCAACAGTCGCTGAATTGTGTCTTTTGACGTTGAAAAACTTCTTTTTAATTCATTTAAAAAAATAAACAAAGAAACTCTACCATTCTACCTTTGGAAAATTCCTATTCCGATTGTTAAGCAGAACATTAACAGAAATTTGCGAAACACCGTTATCATTAAAAACAACCATTTTCGAAATATAACCTATTATTCCTAAGTAACAAATATTCCTTCTTTCGTACTTGTACCAAGATAGTTTTACAAAAATGTGTTAAATATAACCTGTTTAGTTTTTAAGCAACGTATTCCCGATTTTGTACGTTTTAACGTCTCATGGTAAATATTTTGGTATGGTTTAATTTCTCTTTTTTGTATTCTTATGTATTCAACTTTGCTTTTTTTTTATTTGCCATGACTTTAAATGTGATAGGTGTTCCGTAGTAACAATAATAATAAAGCAAACCGACGAAACTAGACGTTTGGGGTCAACTGATGCCTCAGTTTTGTCGGAAACCAAATTTATATATGTGGCCAAAAATGAAAATCTGTAAATATATTAAAATAATACGGATAGAATGTCCTAACTGGGCCGCGGTAGCCCGGTTGGAAGAGCATCGGATTAGCAACCGGAGGGTTGCAAGTTCGAATCCAGCTAAAGACTATCGTGTACATAGGAGGCTGGTGCACGTTAAATCCGTTGTGGCCTCAATGTCCTCCTGTTGGCGTGGTGTGAAAGTTGTGAGGTGCCAATGCGCTTTGAGTGAGTGCGCAAAAGAGTGAGGTGCCAATTCAGGCGTTGCCTCGTCATCTGACCGTGGTTCAAATTGGTTCGATTGGATTGATCCCGGACAGTATTCAATAGCCCGTTGTGTTGCTCCCAGTACGACGTTGATTAAAATACCTATCTACCGTATTAGAACCATAGAAATTTTGCTATTTAATTACCATCCATAATGTTACATATCGATCGCACTTAATTACATCTATTAAATAAATTATTATTTGAATGTAATTACAGACAAAAACTATTTAGCCAAAATGAATATACCTTACACGGAAGAACTTTAAAAATAAGAAGATATGAATCAATTTTGATCAAGTGTAGTAAAGTTAACCTCGATACCTTACCCCTCTAGGTGGTTGTTTGGACGAAGTCTTTCGTCATTAACAAAACTTATTAGATCTTGATGGACGAGATATATCGTCAATAGATAAAAACTAACTAGATATTGATCTCGTCGTCATAAAAAAATTGACAGTATCTTGATGACGAGATTTCTTGTCATTTGAAGAAAACTGACCGGGTCTTGATTGACGAGATATCTCAACAAAAATTCTTAGACGGTTAAATATGTTCCATTCATGATTTGGATTAATTTCAAACTTAGTAACAATTTCTATGGTTTTTCAATCGAATCCTGTGCAGTGGGATCGTATATAGGTAACCATGGTCCTCATTAGATGAATTATCTACCTTGTCTATCTTACTACATTAATTTATAGCTATAATGGAACAGGTCTAACGAATCCTCATAAAAATGACTATCACTTATTTAATCGTTATGTGAAGTCTTAAGTGAAGACATATTTAACACTTTTAAG
Source organism: Metellina segmentata (assembly GCA_947359465.1). NCBI lineage: Eukaryota > Metazoa > Arthropoda > Arachnida > Araneae > Tetragnathidae > Metellina > Metellina segmentata. The sequence continues at coordinate 48,748,465 of OX375872.1, read as the reverse complement.
AACCATTTTTTCCGAGAAAAGCCACAAGACTAAAATATGTTTCTGAATTGCCACATCTCAAGACATTGGTACTCGTGGGCTCTCTTAATTACATCTCTGAAAATCCATAACGGGCCGCAAAATCAAAATAACATTACCCCGTGCGCATGATGATAATAATAAGGTGTCATGCCCCAAAATAATAATAACACACTGGGCCAAATAGTAATAAAATTAATAGCAAATCACGGTGCCGCAAAAAAAGATTATTATAATTCGCCCCTTCGAATAAAGAAAATAATATTGGCCGGGCATTGTAAAACATTAACAACCTGCGGAACTGCAAATTAACTATAACAATAATAATAACGCAGCTGGCAGAATAATAATAATCAGAACGCTACTGGACGAATAATAATTACCGCAGGGCCACAAAAAATGACAATACTAACCCGGGTCTCAAAAAATAATCACAATGACAAGCCAGGCCATAAGGACTCGCTGACCTCGGATCACAAAAATAAGAATAATAACGTCCGGGACTCAAAAAATAAAACCAACAACCACAGGGCCTCAAAAAATGACAATAATACTGGTAGGGCTGTAAAAAATAGCAATAGCACGGCCCGGTCAAAATATGACAACAATGACATGCTGGCCATACGGATTCGCTAACCTTGGCCACAAGAAAATAATAACAAAAACTTACGGGACTCAAAAAAAAAAAAAAAAAACTGTCGGGCCACAAAAAAATGACAATATTAACGGCCGAGTCACAAAAAAATAACAGTAGTAACGGTCCAGCTGCAAAATATAACAATAACACACCGGGTCATTAAGTCTTGCTGCCGCAAAAATAAGCGTATAGTGTCCGGTACGCAAAATATAACATAAACAACCGCCGTTCCGCAAAACGGAACACTAATAGCGGCCAATCCGCAAGAAATAACAATAACAACCGGGCAGCAAAGGTAAACAACAACGTGCCGGGCCATATGGACTAGCTGGCCTCGGATTGGACAGGCCCGGAAATTGAACCAAAGGGCAAAGCGCCTCGAGAGAAGCTAATTCAAGTTTATATCGCAAGATGTCGCTCTCATGACTCGTTCATAATTCGACAAGAAAAAAAAAGAGCCGATCTTTAAGTAGCTTCTTTCCGATCCGACTTGTTTTCCTTCTCGTTTCGGTGGAGGAATTGTTCTTCTCTGCGGGTATTTCGCGGCTATTTTAAAGAATTTGAAACAAGGTAGGAACGTTTTTATGCCATTCCCGTTTTCTTCTAAACGCAAAAAAAACCACAGAAAATGTAACATTGTTTATTGCTTTTTCTTGTTTCTCGAATTCGAAATTTATAATTTTACGAGAGTGACATTTTGCCATACTGGAGCTGAAATACACCTTTTACTAAAATATTTTCTAGGAGAAACAGGAATATTACTAAATGTATCGATCTGAAAATAATTTTTAATTTTCTCTTATTCGTGAAACAGATTTTATTTTATTTTAATTGACTAGATTAATGTTGTCAAAGAAAGCTATTCCATTTGTCTAAGCATCAGCGACATTGGGGATTGAAATTAATATATCTATAGTAAAATGCTACAATTCCATTTTATCCAGCGTAATACTATTATATAAAATTGCAAAATATTGTATACCAAAATTATGATTCTGTGAACGATGCTAATAATAATTAATGGCGCAGAAAAATGTAAGCAAAATTTTTCGAAAGAAAAGTTAAGCTAAATTTCTAGTATGTAAATACAGATTTATGTTATTACTTTGTTTAGTTAAATAGGCCATTAAAGAGCAAAAACTCATTAATTTCTCAGTATAAATATACACTATTGTTACTCTTTTAAGTCAGCAATGTACATATTTACATAGCTTCGTGTTTTTAGTGAACATATTGTCGGCTCTTAGAGCAAAAACTCATTAACTGATAAAGAGAATAAATTTTACCTATCCCTTCAATAACTAACCATTCGATTTTATCGATTTTAGGTCTCTCTCTCTCTCTCTCTCTCTCTCTATATATATATATATATATATATATATATATATAGTATATATATATATATATATATATATATATATATATATATATATATATATATATATATATATATATATATATATATATATATATGCATTTTTTGTGTTATTTTGTGTTATATTAGTGTTATAAATTGTTGAAGCGCATTACAATATGTCAATGTATTTCTCATAATCATGAAAATAATCATTTAGTGTCATAAAAGC